>CM061920.1:339905148-339945148 GCA_031002005.1 Vandiemenella viatica
AATTTTCAAAAACTTAAATATCTCTCCTGGATGTTGCGTTACTTGGGAGAAGAATGTTAATCTCATTTATTATTTAGTACATGGATGCAATAATAACTTTTCCTCGCCGATAAAATTGTATTTAGATTAAACATGACTGGTTGAAGTAAGTGCCTTAGTAACATATTTCTAAATTGAAGATCGTAAACACGTGTGTTCTTCAAAATGTGAAACCTCCAGTGTTTCTTCTTTTTTACACTAACTAAGACTCAATATAACATGAAACCGATACATCACTATTTGTTCACAAACTTTGCTCAGTTATTTTTAGGGATTTCATATATCTTTTGATTTATGACACATATCTTTCTTTAAATATCTAATATATTTTATGAAATGTAACGGACCTAGTTGGATGCGCAGCCGTTTTACCTGTGGAACAAGATAGCAAATGAAAAATATATGAGCAAAAACAAAGGTTACACAATTTACTCAAAATAATGACATATCTGCATTTTTTTTTAAATCAATAAATAAAAAAAGTGTACACCTACAGCATTGCAAGACTACCTACGCTTTGCCTCGCATTGCACCCCTAACTTTGTGATATCTACAGTTTAACATTCAATCCGAATAACCTACAGCCCAGGCATGACTCTTACGATCAAAAACAATTTTTTAAAATCTTAGTCTCCACGGAGATTTGAACCGGAGACCACGACCCAAAAACTAGTAAGCAAGCGCTTTAACGACTCAGCTACCTGACCGCTACACGGAAAAGCAGTACAGAAACCTCCATATCCAACGCGTCTGTCTATCTCCGTTCAGTAATTTTTAGAAATTATAAGACAACATGTAATATTTATACACATAATTTTTCAACCAAATGTAGACAGTATTTTTCTTCTGTTTCAAAGGATAAGTGAGCAAAGTTTCATCGAGATCGGATGAAAACTGTGGATTTGTATGAAGAACAAACAAACCAACAAATATACATTCATCTTTACACACACACACACACACATATATATATATATATATATATATTCTTTGCTCTAATCAAACAGCAACTTAACTAATATCAGTAGACTGACTGGTACCTGAAACCTCTACTAGATAACGCCAGAACCGTTTCCGAGATACCAAATAGAAGAATTTTTCGTTTTTTTTTTTTTTATTTTTTTTTTTTATTTTTATTTTTATTTTTTGTAATATCGCATTTATTTCAGGGATCTATTTATATAAACTTGAAAAGCAAACTGATATCTACATAAATATCCCAAATCGTTAGAGTGGTTTCCTAGGTAGCAAATATATAGACCTATTGCTCGTTTAAAAATATTAGATACCAAGTCTAGCAGAAAAGTGTTTGTCGTTCAGGCATGACAGATTTGGGTTGATAAAGGTCATGAGCCTCCCTGTTCCCTGCTTCCAACCTTCACACTTCTCTAATCACCGATCGTGGTAGGTGAGTGGTAACGCTGTGGCCTAGTATTCGAGAGGACATGTTTTCAAATATCTGTTCGGCCATCCAGATTCCGTTTTGACACAGTTTCTAGAAATCAGTGCAGGTGAATGCTACAATGGTTCATTCAAAATGCCGCAACCGAATTCCTTCCCGTTCTTTGCTCCCAATCTTCTCCAGGATATAATGATCTCGACTTCGAGAAGGCGAAAAGTCATGAGGGTGATTTTTTTTTTTACTTGATGAGTGGCCTCAGTTAACATATTGTTCAAATATGTAATTATTAAATTTTAATAATATGGTAACAACAATGGCATTCTTCGTTTTACTTTCTTCTACAGTGATGCAAAGTTTAGGCTAGTGCTTCAGTCCGTCTCTCTTCTTCTCGCAGTTTCTGGATAACGCATCACAAGGTTAGCAAAATTGCCTCCCTCATAGATTTATTGCTTTTAAGGAAACCTTAAAACAGTAAACCAGGAAGTAATGATTATATCTTCTCCTGTTTTGTCTCAGTGATAATGCTATGTAATTCAGTATCATACATAGAAACAAATCAATCTAACAAAATATCGTTGATTGGCTTCAAATAAGGCTACATTTGCCGGAGTTTGCCTCTTCCTTGCTGTCTTTCGATTTGCCGCTATAATTTTTAGGCATACAACCAACATAAACTTTTCTGATATGTAAGTATTCTGTCAGAAAGCGATCTTCTTTTGTTCTATGAATGCTTTATTGTGACGAAACTTCCTTGTGCCGTCACCGAGTTATGGACCCTGCTCACATGTTCTACAATGGTTGCCTCTGTTGGTCCTCTTCCGTGTTGATCAACATTAGTACCGGTCCTTGCCAGATTAAATTCAGATGTCCACTTTCTTACTGTGTTGTGTGCAGATCATCCTCCTTTAATGTTGACACCATATCTTTGGTGACTTCCCATTCTGACAGAAATTTTTAATCACAGTCCAAATTTCTTTCTTTCCCATTTCAGATTTAACTCAACGGCACAAATCATCCAGTATCAGCAACTGTAACAAAGGTGTTGAAATTTTCAATATTTTTTTGTGCAAAAGATTAATAAGATATTGTGATTTTTTGTGAGACGATGAAATTTTCTGACGACCCTGGTATTATTTTTAATGTATGCTGTTTATCATGGTGTAATTGTTAAGATTAGTCTCGTCGAAAGAACGCGTTAGATTAACTCAACTTATTGCGGTCATTTTTACAAATACAATAACGCGTTAGGAAAGGAATAAAGTGTTTTGCATCACTATTACTGACATACCGTGACGCTTGAGGGAGTATATGACTTTCCCAATTGTAAGTATTAAATAATTGTTATCCGACCACGGAATGTTTCTACGCATAGTGTTGGCTGTAGTGTAATAGCAAAGTTTCTCTTTACTGATTTTATTCACCTTTGTATGGTCGAAAGATCAAATATATTAAGTGATTTATTGTAATATTATGTTCATATAATTTGGTCGCTGTTACTGAACAACGATGGTGTGCTATCGGCGAATGAAGCCCGTAGTCATTAATGAGATTTTGAACGATGTCGCTTATTCAGAGCCATATCCGCAGGGTGTCCATACACCCCTCGTTAACCATACAGTGGCGATGTGGAGTCCCTTCAGATGGCGGTTCCGATAGCGTCGCCCCAGTGTGACGTAACGAAGCGGCACTGTGGTATCGGTTGCGGTCATCTGCTCCGTCACACACAGTCTTCACGGAACCCGCGCCATAAATCTATCACCAGAGCAGCTGTCGGTCTCGCAACTTCAACTTCCAGGCAGCTGTGAAAAGAATAAGGTCGTTTCTGGAAAGTTACTGTCCTTTTATTCCTACAGGACAGGGAGACGTTAAAGCGTCGGTACTAGCCATCTCGATTACATTTTTTTTTTCGATTTTGGATAAACAAAACAAGCTTGTAGGGTAAATGGCAATAGCCACTACTCTCTCTTACATTAGATTAAGCTGATAGGAAAAAACAGGTAAAAACGAGAATTATAGAAGAACGGAAACGATTGGGTCATACTTTTGGAAAGAACTGTTCCAGACTTCTGGCCCCGAAATGTAGATTTTAGTTTCCAGGAATCATTCGATACGATTAATATGATCGTTGCTTCAACACGATAACGACCGATTTCATTTCCGGACCGATTTTATTTCCGTTGCTTTCCCACCTGGCTCCTTCCGTTTATTTCGACGATTCTTAACGTTTTAAACGTTATTTGCAGTCTGTTCGCGCTTTAGTTACAAGTAAATTGCGACAGGATGTAATGATATACCGTTTTAGTCACACAATTATTTTTTTAACACACATTATGACTGTTTCATTTGGAGCTTGTTAACCGTTTTTGGTTTTTATTCGTAATAAATGCGGTGTCAAGTATGAGTAAGGATAATTCTTCTTCAGTTTGACGGGGACCCGATGCAGCTAAAAGTAATGAAATTTTTTTTCCCCCTTGTTCGCTGATAAAATCAGCAGGAAATGGACGCTAAGAAAAAGGTTTTGTCGTTGTAAAGAAGGTTACTTCGAGCTTATTGCTTATCCATGTTCTGGAATATCGTCGGTCTTTTTTAATCAGAGTTTACATCGATCGATGTTACACGGTCAGTCTACTGACCAATGAAATTAAATGCTATAAAGTAACCATCGCGTGATATCAGTGGGAACACCAAATCCTTCAGCGAAAGCAAGTGGAATTTTTGCTTTGCCATTAGTTACTATTCGTTAAATGGTAATCGATTCATTATACGGTAATAGATTAGCAATATTTATCTCATATTATATTTTGTATCATTGTGTTTTGTGTTAAAATCTCGCCACAAAATTAATAGTAAAGCATGATAGTTTTCTTCTAGTTCTTCTGAGCTCGTTTGACAAGGGCTGAGTAAATTTTATATCAGGTTTTATTATTCAATTACATCCAGACATCTCCCATAAATGGCAACAAAGTAAAAACTGTATAAAGATATCCATATTGCACCATAACGAGGAACTGCAAATAATTTATTCATCGACCAGTAGCAAAAACAGGTACACGTAAAAATCAGCTATAAATAAAAGCCAAGATGCAGGCCCAACAGTCGGTTTTGTTTTGAAAAAGCTATTACATACAGCATTTGCTGAAAAACTGATCGTAAATATTTTGTGTTCCTGGGAAAATTATGAAACGAAATTAAAACACAAAAAACATTTTTGATCAAACACATGCCTGAAAGAAATTTGAAATGAAATTAAATACTTTTAGATGAATAGCCAAAACACAATATTTAATTAAAACGAGATTAATTTTACTCTGCTCACCATGGTCACATTATAATATTAATAATTTACAATAACGTACAATTACATAAAAAAAACTTCCTTTTATTCTGTTGTTTTAATATAACAATCCTTTTCAAGATTTCTTGAACGATTGCTGTAATGCAGCTATCAAATAAAAAATATTAAAGAAGGCTTGATATAAATAATATTAAAGTATTACAAATTGATGAACTTAGTTGAGCTTAAGATTCAGTAACTGATTAGATAACTGAAGTAAGAACATTTCTTCACGTAACCTTCCGAAAAATCTCTCTGCTTGTACAAAATGCCACACATATTTTTTTTTGGCCAAAATCCGGGAAATTGATTGCAGTACTTAAAAAAAACCTTCGCAAGTTTTCTATGTTTCTCTGTAGACTGGGTTCAGAGAAACTAATAAATGATCATAAGAATGGGACAGCCTATATAAATATCAATCCACTAAATCGTATCTAGACTAGTACATATGAGAATTAATCTACTTGCGATTTAATAAAGCTATGGTTGAAACTTAATCCGCAGTTTCTGCAGCCCCTACACTATGGACAAAGCTGCCATACTATAATTTAGGTAGGTGGTGAATGTCTGGAACACCTCAATAATATAGTTATTATAACTGAGGAAAGAGGTGAAAATAACTCACGAAACGACTAACAAGAAGTGATACCAAAATTCAGAAATGATCTCACAAATCAACTACAAATATAAACGTGGATGACCAAACTCTTATTTGAATCTTAGTCTAGATCCTTGCAACAAACAGTCTTTGAACTATTTTTCCCTTCCTTGTATCTGTTATATATGAAGACTGCAATAAACAGTACGGATTCCGATTTACCTTTTTTTTTTTTTTTTTTTTTTTTTTTTTTTTTTTTTTTTTTTTTAAGATATTTACTTCTATTATATTTCCCTCTCCCATTTTTCCTATTATCCTGTGGATCTATACCTATCAATGTTTAATATAATTATGTTGCACTGATGTTCCCATTATTATGCTTAGAATTAAGGATAATAATTTTTAAAGGTGTAACTCGATGAATGGAAGCTTGACTTTATGTTACGGAAGCTGTCAGATTGGGCCACTATACAATTCGGATGTGGATGTTACGTAAATAACATTGTTGCACTTCAATTTTATGTATAAATACGTAATATCAAATATTCGTTGCTGAATAATTATTCGGTTGGGAATTCAAGTGCTACCCGAGAAACGAAGAATTTAATACTTTCCTTATTTGATATTTTGAATATCTGAGAACAGATTATGAACAAGAAAGTTGTTACGTTATCACAGGTCTTCTTCTTATTTACTATTTTTTAAGTTCTAAGTGACTTTTGTTTGGACATCCATGCTAAGTTCGTTCTTTTTAAGTTAAAAGACAAAAAATCAGTGGCACTTAAGTGTACAGTTCCAAACATACAAATCTTATATGTCAATAATAAGTGCCGAACTGTTTTGAAGTAAAATCACTTTGATAATCTTTAATACTGTAGCCCTTAAACAAAACTCCTACACCTACAAAATATTAAATTACGTACATTAATGTGTAACTATAACGGGTCAAACACTCTTTTGTCTATGTAGTTTTCTTGTGTATTTTTTCACTCATGAGTGGACGAACGATACTGTCTTCATTGCATTTTTATAGCAAATCGGAACTTTGCTCAAGCTATTCTCGTAAACAATTAAAATTTTCCAAAATTTAAGGCACACTTCGGTACATTATAGAGTTTTGCACCGAGCCTTAGTCCGTATTTTGTGTGTACAGCATTCATATCGAAAACAACTTGGACAGAAGACAATAACCGTTCTTACAATCATCTGGATGCGAGAGACATCACTAAAATAAAAATTTTATTTCTAGCAAATGAAAACTATTTATATTTATTTATTTATTCGTTGAGACCAACTAGGACTATTTTATTATATAGACACTCACAGATAGTATGTCTATTATTATTAATTTATATTACTATTTACGAGTATTACTATTATCTACACCTACATATAAACTCTGCAATTCACAAAATTGTGGGTGGTAGAGGGTGCTCAGCACCAAAGCTAATCTCTTTGTTGTGCATTCCAATCCCGAATGATACGACGAAGAAAAGAATTCATATAAGAATCAGCGCGACACCTTATTTCTCTAATCTTATCTTTCCTGTCATTCCACGCATGTTTACCAATAAGTTTAAACGAAACGTGCGTCGTCTATCTACCAGAGACTCCCAGCCCAGTCTAGTAATCAGTTCTGTGACGCTTTCTGCTTGTACTTTTGTAATAAAATGTTAATCTACATCTTCATTTACATATATACTCTTCAACTTACAAAATTGTGGGTGGCAGAGGGTGCTCAACACCAAAGCTAATCTCTTTGCAGTGCATTCCAATCCCTAATGGTACGAGGGAAAAAAGAATTCATATAAGAATCAGTCCGGCACCTTATTTCTCTAATTTTATCTTTCCTGTCCTTCCGACTCAAATAGGTCGTGTGGAAGAAGTATTTCACTACACTCAAAATTGAAAGTGGGAGTATGCATGTTTACCAATAAGTTTAAACGAAACGTATGTCATCTATCTACCAGAGACTCCCAACCTAATCTATTAATCAGTTCTGTGACGTTTTCATAAGGACTGTAGCAAGCGGTAACGAATCGAGCGGCTCTTCTCTGTACTTTCTCTATACTTTCGATCAACCCCTTACGAAACGGGTCCCAAATGGCACAACAATAATCCAAATGTGGACGCACAAGAGATTTGTACGCTATCTCCTTTGTTTGTTCATTACAATTTTTCAAGATTCGATCTATGAATCGCAGCCTTGAATTTGCTCTACCTAATAACGAATTAATGTGTATGTCCCATTTCATGTTACTTTGTACTGTTACTCCCAAATATTTCATAGAATCGACCATATCAATAACCGTATTGTTTAACTTGTATTTCTGAACAATTGGATTCTTTTTGTTAGTTATGCTCATTGTCTTGCACTTTTTACAATTTAGAGTAAGTTGCCACTCAGCGCACCAAGCCAAAATAACATCCAGATCGCGCTGAATTTCTAAGCAATTGGCCAAATTTCTTACTTCCCTATAAATAACCGCATCATCAGCAAACAATCTAAAAAGGCTTTTCACTTTGTCTCCGAGATCGTTTATAAAAATTAAGAAAAGAAGTGGTCCTATTACACTTCCTTGAGGTACACCCGATGTAACATCTAGATTAGAAGAACTTTCTCCTTCAACGACAACATACTGCGACCGACCAGTTAGAAAATCCTTTATCCATTCACAAAGCTGATCCGATATACCGTACGCTCGAAGCTTCGATAAAAGGCGGTTGTGTGGCACAGAGTCAAAGGCTTTCTGGAAATCTAAAAAAATTGCATCTACTTGTGAACCTGCATCAATAACTTTCATTACGTCGTGTGTAAATAGGGCCAGCAGTGTTTCACATGATCTTTTCTTCCGAAATCCGTGTTGATTTGTTGTAAGCAAATTATTATCATCTAGAAAATTCATAATGTTCGAGCATATAATATGCTCCATAACTCTACTACAAACAGATGTTTATGGTAAGTCAAATAGGAAATATGTATTCCACATTTAATATGATTCACTGTTTAACATGAGTAGCTACTTGCATCAAAGTATCGTTACGTGCGTATTCGCATAGCGTTACGACGCAACTCGTAACGCTAACAAATTTTCCACTGCCGTTCCCAAAGAAGTTCCACTTCGCAAAGAAAAAAAGGTTATACTTACATTTCTGTTGCAGACAAGCATGAACACTCTAATGTGTGAGTGGAGACTTTCCCGGCCTATTGATGCAATGAATTCTTCACAGGATTTCAGTCGGATAGTGTTGAAAAACGAGAACGTTTCGACAACTAGTCTAGTTTGTGATTTCAGGTAATAATAATTGAAGTAGTAGACCTGATGAAGACAACCGAGCCAATTGTGGAACCGTTGTCGTTTTTCAACGCTATCCGGCTGAACCCCTGTGAAGAATTCATTGCATGAATACTCTATTTAAAGTATCAAATAGTTTCTATAGTACTTGACAATGACATGTGTACCAATATAGGATTAAAAAATCGACATCTTTGGCAGATTCGATTTTCACACACGCATTATTATGAGTTGCTCAGTATTTACAAAGAAAAGAATTATCTAAGGGCTAGATCCTAAGTGAAGTAACTACCAGGACACATTGTTTGCGAAACACTTGCTCTGTACGATAGGAGGTGACGGTGTGGATGTTGGCACGGTAGCGGCTTGCGGGTCGCCCTGTGTCACAACACCGCGAGAGGGCGCCCATTCGTTACCGGATTATACAATATCACGTTAAGAAGGCGACGTACAGAGATAAGCGCTGCCGTAGACCCCCGCGGCACAAATCACCGCGAGCAAATGACCGTGCCGATAAGCGACGCCCGTTACATAAATCGCAGGCGCGCCAGGCGTTCGTTTTCCTCACGAATCAGGGTCTATTCAGAAGAGGGGTATCGCGGCAGCTGTGTAGACTACCAAATGGGCTGCAATTCGACATGGCTCCCGTTGGCTCAACAGGGAGAATTTCGTTGTAGTTACTAACACTATACCGATCAAATGATACTGACACCACTGCAGAAGATAGTAATTTCGGTCTGCAGTGGCAAGGACGAAATATCAGTTTCCCTTCTGATACAATACAGTTTGAAGAGATAAATAAATTGAGCACTTCATTACGTTTCATGTAGTATAATTATATGTTTTGTAAAACCACACAGCAACGTTCAAATAGGAGGAATATGATATACATGCAAACATAGGATTGAATCACTTTCATAACCAGCGTCTTCAATAAACGAATTCAGTACCGTATAAACTGAATACGGAACACTTATTTCTCCGTCTGTAATAGCTTCATATTCTACTAAACCATCTAAAATATTAATCTGTAACTGTAAATTATTTATTCTAATGAACAAAAATATGAATTGTAAACTTTTGAAATTTATGGAGATGAAATAAAGTTTAAAAGGAGATTGCAACAAAAATGAAAAATAACATGACAAAATCTGTTTCTCCAAATATATTCCCGAAATTACTTACTGGAAAATATTAATATTGTGCCTCCTGAAGATTTAAAGAAAACACTAGCCATCACTCTGCAGTTTATTTTTTATTTTATTTTTTCATAAAAAATTTAAACAAGTGTTTTTATGAAATTTATTTTTTCAATAGACAATTTTTTCGCAGTAAATAAATTTAAATCATTCAGTAAAAAATGTAATGAATTCGGTAGTTAATTTGACGTGGGAACATTTTTTAACAAATAAAAAAGAAATGTAATATAAAGTGAACAAAATTTTTTTAAAATGTTTTTACATAACAATCTTTTTTTTATAGAATTGGAGTCCCTCTGCGCTCGGTAATAGCTCCCACTTTATTTTTATGAAACACAAAACTGCTTTTTTGATCCATACACTTGCAAAGAATAGGATTCTACTTCGGGAATATGAAAAGACAATCGCTCTGAACAGAAACATTTTCTGAGTGATGTTTCCATGCATACGTTACATGAATAATGCAAACAACAACAACAACAACAACAACAAACAGAATAGGGTATCCTAAATATCTTTAACTAATTAACACATCTTTCCTTTCAACTTCTTTAGCCCCCCCCCCCTCCAAAAAAAAATATAACAGCAGTACTTTTCATTTTGTCTGAAAAAGAAGACGATACTATTCGCGGACAATATAGTGAATACAGCTGAAATGAAGATGGGAAACAGAAGTGAAAACTTAATACTATGAATATCATACGCGCAACACGTCATACTTCTAGCTACAGACCTACTGTTAACATTAGTATGTCGGTGGCGTGAATTCATAAGATTTTACCCATTCGGAATTCGCCCAACTCGCCTAAAGAAGTTTTCACTTCACAAAAGTTTCTCCGATTATGGATTCCATTCCGTAACCTTCCATTCTATAGTACAGCGCTTTACCACTTCGCTCATGAAGACTGCCAATGACTCTTAATATATAATATCTAATTCCAATTATTAATGTCAGTTGTCTCCCAGCGGTTACATAGCGCTGGATGTGATTTCTACGCATGCGGAATAAAAAAAGTTGGTTGACCGTTCCGAGAAATGTTTACAGTCTCTTGGGGACTATGTGGAAAAGTGAAATTACATCGTATTTGTAGTTTCACAAATGGCCATAACGTTTAAATGTAACTTATCTTTTTATTCACCCTCGTACATGGAATAGGATGGAATGATACTAATAGTAATTATGTTCGGTAGTTGGTGGAGACACGACGAAAGTACTTTTTGAATTATATCTATATTATTGTAAAGCTGTAACGGAGGTGCCACTGTCTGTCCGTTTGTCCAGGCAACATGCAAAAACTACTGAACGAATTTGGATGGGGGTTTCATAATTTAAAACCTTACGGCCTAGCATTCCACGTGACTGGGAAGGGGACAAGAAATGATAATTTGTTAGTACCGATAACAGTCAACAGTCATAGATCACACTGCATATTAAGTGAACATTCCTTTACTAGATACCCTATAATACAGTTAAACTTATACAACAAAGATTAACTCCACAATGAACGTAAAGAAATTGTAGAGTTTTATATACGGTAAAAGTTACAAAGATACTACATTCCAACCTCTAATGCTTTATTAATAGAAATAAAACAATAGGCAAAACTCATTACTACACATAACATCAGAGGTTTTTGAAAATTAAATACAAACACCATATTCGTAGAGTTATTGTGTCCTCCAATATTACTCCAAACGGCAATAAATATCCAAAATCCACAGGCCAGATGGGCCTTGTGCGTTAGCCATTGTTCTTGAAAGGAGTACTATAACGAGCCTAAGTAGAAATGTCAGACCTACACTATTGGCGAAATAAACTAAGGGAAATTTGGAGCTCTATCCAGGTTCCACCTCAGAAATTTCCGATCAGTGCCCAAGGACAAATAGCAACGCACACATACCACCTGTATTTGGTGAATAAATAGAGGAAGCGAAGGGAAAGCTCTCCAGGCAAGAAATGTTTCTAACATGGTTCATAAAAATGTATATTCCATAATTAAAAAGATCCGACTCCAAACGACAAACAGTTGCAACCGCAGTTTTCACACGTCTGAAACAATAGTCCACGAGTTTATGAGACGAGCTAAACCAATATTCGAATTTCTGAAGCTCTGCAATGAAATTAGACGAAAGCAAGCATCCCTTAAGAATTTTTTTCTGGGTTTGGAAGCTTCCAAATGAAAAACGGAACCTATATGTCCTCACCCGTTTTCCCGTCTGTCCACGAGCCCATTAACTTAGATAGTTGTCACCATGCATTACTAATTTTCTTACTAAGTCTAGCATGAAAACATGAAGAAGAAAAAAACTGGACAATTCATGAAGTCTGAGAGTAATTATGTGAGGATCAGAGAATGGTTGAACCGATTGTCAAATTTTTTCGACTTTGCTTTTATTTCAAAATTTGTGCAAACTTACCGGAAAAAATTCAAAATATGCTTCTCTCCTTTATTTCTAAAGTTAATGATCCGAAAACTCTTTCAAAATTTTTCAGTGATTTTATTAAAGTTTACAGTAAAACCCTATCGATTTCTCTTGAGTAGCGAAAGATCTAAAAGAAAGATTTTAACAAATTTAATACTTCCACACTTTAACACTTCTAAAGGTATTGTTACTATACTAAAAATCATTTGTATCATTTAAAAAATAATTTCATTAATCGGCTAGTAAAGAGCGTATTTTTTTAAATTTTCAAAAAAAATTTTAGACTTACAATACTTTGTTTCAAGTGAAATTAAATTTTGTGTTTAGTACTAGAAATGCAATTCCACAAAACTTATATACAATTCCATCTCAAAATCATATATATTGATTTTATTTAAACAGTTTTACAGAAACATTTTTACAAAAGGAGTCATTGTACTATATTATTCGGTACGACTGTTAATGATTAACTCCTTTCACATTGTTTTCTGAAACGCTTAAGAATAATTCCAGGGTCTTCCAGAATATTTGACTCAATCCTAACGTGATTTGTCTGTAATTAACTTGCAGCTTTAAATGAGACAGCATTTCAGCCGTCGAATGCGTAAATGGTAGTGTTCGTAAGTACTAATTCCTAGTTTAGGCAATTATGTATACATTACGCTGAAAAAATAATTCTGAAAAGACTCGGATAAATTTAAGGCGGAATAAGTAATAGTCAAGGGAAAATCGTGCCGCTAAAATCAATGGTGATAGTGAGTTTAATTTTAATTTAATTTAAGTGACAGCGATCTAATTTCATCCTTCTACTCGCAGTCATTTCTCGTAATGTTGATCACTCAACAATCGATATGCAAACACACATGTTATATCTATGAAAAATATTACAAGTTATTCATCTCTCTCTAATGACGGACCGGACGTGGAGGATAGCCAAAGTGACATCTGTACTCGTATGTGAATTTATAAATTATGATATTAAGTACTGTATTATTTGCGTGGTCATATTAAAACGCAATTTCTCATTCAGTTTAAGCCACAAGATATACTTTATACGGTGAAGTGCTTATTGCATTAGATAGCTGTCCAATATCATGGATTCATGGTCCTTGAACTATTTCCCATAGTTAAAGAGGATTTAATGAGTGAGGTAGGAGGAGGCAGAGACCTTAAACAATTATCCTAGATCTCTTCCGTGAGAATTAGTATACATGTTTGCTGGCCAGGGACATAAATTGACGTCTGTGGAGTGTTCATTCAGATATATAATTCTGAATTGAAATCACGCAGCATTTATCATTGAAGAAAATAGTATTCACTGTGATGCAGAAAATGCAAGCAAATGGTCTTCAAGAATATCCCGGTAACGTTAACCTGAGAGGAGGGATGTCACAAGGATTGTACCGAGCGTCCGATGTCAGTGCAGGTAAATAATCCCCAGACGAGAATTCCAACTCCATAGTCTTTACGCCTTACTCATACCAAGCTGGTCAATGGCGAAGTTCTTGCGTCTATTGCAATTTTGGTCCTACGAGGTGGGGTCAGCAGAAGTATCTTCGAGCTTCGATCGTTTCTGTACATCATAGCGAGGAGATGGATTTTTTTTTTACTTGTGGCTGTACGCCTCGTCGACGTCGAGGTCATTAGAGGCGGGATGGGACTGGGAACAAGGATCGGGAAGGAGGCATTCCGGCATTCAAGTGGAGTGATTTGGGGAAATCATGGAAAACACAAATCTGGATGCACGAACGGGGGATTCGAACCTGCGTCCTCCCGAATGTGAGGCCAGAACGTTAACCGCTTACCCACGACACTCGGTTTGATATTGTGACTTTTTACATGTTATTGTTCTCCAGGACTAAATTTCCGAATGATCTGTTGTTGCACTATGGCTCCTCTATCCACTGTTTCAACGCGAGCTAGATGACGATGGAACCGCCTGTCCATATCCTGTTGTCCAAGGCAGTGGGAATGGTTTTACTTATGGGTACTGATGGAACACTCTTGACACAGTGTCTCATCAAAATTCCAGGATGGAGTTATACAATCGTCGGGCCCCAAACATTGGCCCACATTGAACCGAACTTAGAGCAATCGTCTTATCCTCACTGCTTTCGAATGCTAGTGAAATCATGAGCATCACTTTTTATATCATCAGATCACTATGACGCCAACTGTCTCTATTTCAGACGTTCTTCACTGTACATACCCTTGTTACCAATGAAAACATTAGTTTAAAAACCACCAATCAAAAAAAAAAAAAGCTTTTACGGAAAAGTTTCTAAGGAAGTATAACTTTAAAAACAAGTCATAAATAATCTTTTAATAAACATCCATTTTTTAAACAAAAAAATATTTTATTCTCTGATCTGTCACAGATAACAGATGCTCTTCTATTCATTTAAATTTCGGTAAACAATACTAAACCATTACGCAACATAAATATGTTACCTTTATCCTTATTTTACTGTGACTACATTGGGCGCAATAGTCATTATGAACAATCTTGCCTTTATTCCATGCGATTATGTTTAGCTGCTCTCAAGTTTCCCTTTGAGCGTGCGTAATCATGTAATACCTCAATATTTTTTGAAACGAAACTTGTTTATGCGGAACCGTGACTTGAAAAATCGGCACGAAACTTGCTGATGCCGGCCCCAGTAGCGCAATGGTTAACACGCTCGTGTCGCTTTGGAAGGGTCACCAGATCTAGTCCAGTGTAGGGCACTGATGATCTTAACTATGTAGTGCGTTCGTATCACAAAGCAAATAATGACGATGAAGATATACCATATAGAAACAGAACCATAGCTCAAATGGACGGCTTTGGTCAAATGTATTTTCTTTATGGGTTTTACAACAAACAATGAAAGGTATTACCCATCACAGTGAATGAGCGTACACAATGAGAAACCACAGAATAATTTGCCTCATATCTGACGCTCATGATGTATGTTTTTCCAGTAAATTTAATACATGTTGATTTCTATGAATTTTAATACTTTGATGAAAAAACGGAACGAAAAGAATAATGATCATAGTTCTCCATCGAAAACCTAGTTATACCAAAATTATTATTTAACTAGTGTAAGAGTTCCTGTTTTTAGGATGAAAGGTTATGACAGGTTGACCGGTGTTTCAGGGTGAATAAAATTTCTGATCCTGAATAACTCAGAAGCATTAATAGAGGTAGGTATTAAACACGAACAAGGATGATAGCGCAATCGTATAATTGCTTAAATACAAACTTGACTTGTATTTGAACCTTAAGGTTCCATCTAAAAATTAATAGAAAAATTCTGTTTGCTTCGAAAGCTTCACGATGTTTTTTATTTAGACTGGGAAAACACTCGTAATATTTTTCATAGTATCTGTAACGGCCGGAGAACTTACTATACATTCCATATTATTAAACAGTTGAGCAACTCCGAAAAAATCAATTGCCAGAATAGTTGGTTCGGCAACATATTTGGTCCGATGTCTAATTAAAATAACCTAATAACTCACGTACAACGAACATGAAGAAAGACCATTAACGAAAGTTTTCAGTAAAATACTTAAAAACCAAATAATCCATAATGCATAAACTTTGGTCAAGCAACAACATTAGTGGAAGGTTTAATTAAATTGAAATTTATCCTAAGCCGGAATGACAATTGGCATTCGTGGTTGCAGCGGAAACCATGAGTATTTTTTTTAAGTTACTTTCATTAGCAACATGTTACTGAAAAGCAGATCCACGTTTTTCAGACCTAAAGCTTATCGATATTTTTTTAAGCATGAAGCGCTACGAAAAGCAAACTTAATAAATGTATCATGGCAATTAATTTGGTAGCAGTTACTTAGCTATTAAATTTTGGACATAACGAAGAATTTCTTCTCTGGTCGCTGTTATTAATTTGCGAGCGAAGGCTGACACGTGACACCGTTCACCAGCCAATAGCTATCGAGGTGAGTGAATGAGTGAGCTTACGAAATTATAGAGTAGATAATCGTTATCTATAAAAATTTTACAATTTCAACATATTTCAGGCGGGTATAATGTATATATTAAAACAGCTGTGTGGTATTATACGTAAGGCCTAATGACGTTTCACCTCTGGCGTGTGGTCGGAAGACACACATGTAGTTTCTCTCCCTTTTGATCTCGGCGCCGCGAACACTGTCGCTATGAGCTCTCACGTAGAGACGAAGATCTGGCTTGCGTGCGATACTGGCGGCCCTCAATTAGCCCGGGGTCACGTAATTAAGTATCGCTCGCCAACAACCTGTTGCCTGCGCGCCATTAGCTGGGCGCCATTCATCAGCTGACGCGTCGCCGAGACCACCTCTCTGACGTCACCTGGAGACGTGCCAAACAGACACGGGTCGGTGCGGTACCACACACACGCTGTATGCCGGCTCAGACATACAGAATCATCACTGCTAGGCTGATGTCATGAGAACGTGAAAATTCAAGAGTGTTGAATGTGATAAGGGCGTTATTTTCGACGAACATTGGATGCATCCATCTGCCCACCATCAGCTACTATTGAGTTCCTCTCAAGAATTTTACTTTGAGCATGTGGAAGTACCAATACTCATCAGAAAAGGCGAGCTAGAAAACATCCTGTAGGAAGAATGAAAGATCGTGAGGAAAATTCTTGACCCAAACAAAACAGAAGACAAGTACAGACTGAAATCCCGAAAAGCAACAAAAAATATTGTCTAGCCTCGCAGCAGATATGCAACTGTAAAATTCTCTGTGGTATCTAAATCAAGAATAGAGTATGACTTTTCGATAGTTCATAACACTACCAGTTCTCCGCTTATAATATTCTTCTTTTGATATGTGATTCATCTGTGAGAGTTGCCAGAACAGAGAAGCTCGTTTACAGTTAATTTTAGGCATACGGTCGGTATTAGAAAGGGCTCTATATTAGGTTTTAGTCGCAGAAGACAAAACAAACAACCTACTGCTTAGTCCCTACCTTTCATTTTACCTAATTTTCTGGAAAGCCCCAGAGCCTTTTTCACTCGTTACTTAATGTTTATTACAAAAGAGAAAATTAAATTTTCTTCCGAATAACAGAGTAAAAATGTTATCATTTACAGTTGTTTCTAAATTAGGCATATCGGATGATTTTTTTCTTAATTATGACTCGACGTCGAGGTAATTAGAGGCGGAATTGGACTGGGGTCAAGGAACGGGAAGGAATTCGGCCAATGTCTTTTTGATGGAAAAATCCCGGCATTCACCTAGAGTGTTTTGAGGAAACCATAGAAAACCCAACCAGGATGGCCGGGCATTCGAACCAGCGTCCTCCCGAGTGCGAGGCCAGGGCGTTAACCGCTCACCCACCACGCTCGGTATCATATGGACCTAACATCCTCCGATACAGCATTTTCAGCTTACCAGAAGCTAACATGCAATGTCTCACACTATTCATCACAAAATTTTTGTTGATCTCAAAGAATAAGATAGCTTCAATTCCTAGATCAGACTGTTGCTTTCGGGATTAACGCTTCCTAATCATCTGAAAACTTGTAATTGAAGTTGTTTCAGTTTGCCTTCCCTAACTGCGTGAATGCTGCTGTTTAGTGTACATGACGGTTATGTGTGTGTGCATAGACAGTGGTATTTTGAATGGGAAATAAAGGAAGGGAATGATCAGGAGAAAATGGTAGTTCAAGTCGAAGCATCAGATTGACATGAAACTCATGTAGGGCTGCAGTAAGTAAAGAATAAGAATCATCATACAATGCTGCTAAGTAGGTTCCAGACTGAAGGCCAAAAATTAAAATTAAAAAAGGGAAAGAGGAAAACCAGGATCTGGCCCATTCGCGCCTACTCTTCTGAAATATAAATGGTTCATCAATTTAAATGACCTCATCCGACTAACGAAACACGATCAACAGTGTCGTATGCTCTCAGTCAATTCGCACTGTGGAGAGGTTGGGATTTAAAACAGGACTTAGGAGCACAATATGGCGAATAGGAAATATGCACCACCTCTGCTACTTGACCGTGGCCTGAACAATATGCTCCTTCTTATTTAACATCCTGCTGTCAAAAATTGTAATTTTTTTAAGTATATGTTTTTAGGAATAAGTTTTATGTACTGTACATCTCTTTGCGAATAGTATACATTTAAGTCGGATTTGCGTTCTTGTAGGTGGTAAGGCTAAGACCCTAACCAGGATGGACGCTATCCACTCAAAGGTGAGAATCAACGAGAAACAATCTTACCTTCTAAAGTACACTATGTTACGACAGCTAGCTAGCAATCTCAGGCAAGGATAGCCAATACGCTTGATAATTTGGGTGCAAGAGGCAGTAGCTGTTTCTATCACTCTTCTTATTATTTTATTGGGCTCGAAATTTTTTTTCATCGAATCAATTGAATAATTTTCTAATGTGTTGTGTTAATTTCTCGGCTTGTGATGATTCACCCATAATCATGAGCACATAACATCACAGATATATACACGACAGTATGTTACTTTAAATTTCAAATCTACTTTGTTTCACAGTTAGCTGAAACGCAAACAATTTTCCAGGCGCTTCGATGCACCGAGGAGCACAAATGATAATCACCAGATTTTGTTTATATTTCAAGCCTTCGCTGTGTGTGTAAGGAATGAGGACACACGGCACTGTCATCGTAATTCCTTCGTCAAATAGACTCGTTTAACTAGGCCTCTTTGGATTCTGAAAAGTAGGCCATAGTTCTAAAGCATTGGTGACAACAGAATGGGATATAAAAAGAATCCAGACCATTACGACGAAATTTCGGAGGAATAAGATTAGAGTAAAAGGTATGAAATGAGTATGTGAAGAAATAAATTAAAGAGAAAACTGTGCTGGAAAGGACGGAAAATCGAAACCTCTTGTCATCAAAGGGAAATGACGAGTGATGAAAAAAAATGAGTAATTCAAACTGGAAGTTGTTTTTTTATTCGGGCTTTATGTGTCGTCAGAGTCGAGGTCGTCAGATGCGGGAGGGAATTGAGACTTAGAATTCGACCATGGTCATTTGATGGAACGATCCCGGCATTCGTCTAAAATGATTCGGGAATCCACGGAAAACCGAAATCTGTATGACCGGACGGGGATTTGAACCCGCGTCCTCCTGAATACTATTCCCGAGCCTTACCTCTCACTCATCGGGCTATATCAAAATGGAAGTAAAGGAACCTTGAGAGAGACCAAAGACAAATGGCTTGTGTGCAAGAGAAAGATCAGTGAACTGGGAATTAGTAGAAAAAAGAAATGCGATCGAGCATTGTGGGTTAATGGTAACACTCTGTCTTGGCATGAAAGAGGACGCAGGTTCGAACCCAATCCGGCAATTCAAGTTTGAGTTTTCTATGATTTCTCCACATCACTCTAGACAAATGCCGTGATGGTTCCTTTAAAAAGCTATGGCCGAAAATCTTCCTGTTCTTTTTCCCCATCCCTTTCCTGTCTCTAAAGACCTCGACGTCAACGAGGCGTAAACCAGAAGCAGCAAATAGAAGAAATGGCGGAAGTCAAAGGATGCTGGAGAGGCTTTATTTTCGACAGACCAATGCAGGGAGTGGAAGTTTTAGAAGATGATGAGACATAAATAGCCCAGCATCAGCGTTAACATCTCGTTCTTTACACAAATAACATCTTACAGTTATGAACTACTTGTTGGAGTCATCGTATGTCTGTATCACACCTCTGTAGCAGTTTAATACCTTTCTTAGGGCAAAACATCAGCTTACGTTACAATTCCATCTACGAAAGCATTGTCTCCACAATTTTCTGGGGCAAATAGTAGGATTCATTACAGTCTTCGTTGCTCTATACACATCTGAAACTCATAATTATATTTCGTTAACATTACTAAAAAAAATTAACAATCACTCAAGAAAATATATCTAGGACCAACATTTTTCTTCTTTTCTCATCGTTGTAGATATATTTATGTGCATAACTCGTCAGTTTTTATCAATTATTGTGCACTTAAACCCGTTGCACAATGTGTGTATGGCAGGTGCCTTGGAAGTCAGACTCTTTGCGGGTTTGGCAGGTGCTGGGTGTGACACGAGCCTGCTGGGTCCAGCCCGCCTTTTAGGCTGTGGTGGGACGGACTGGGCTAATTGCTGGCCGGAGGGTATCGGCGAGAAATCGTGCGGATCGCATCGGCACAGTGCATACGGCGCGCCGTCTATTAGACTATGAAATTAGATTGTAATGGATAATTATAGCGCTCGCTCTTTAATGGGGTAATGGTTTGTAGGGGTGAAAGAGCAAGCAGAGGGCCCCTAAGTCTTGCATCGTATAGGCGGATCTTCTCAGGCGAGGCTCACAATACCATGCTGACCTCACTGACCGCAACGAGACAATGCTCGGGCGCCGAGCAAAACGGAATTCACGGGTCAGATGTACCGGTATCTGCGATCGATCTTGACATCTTACTAAGGAACAGAATAGAATGTCAGTCTGTTGACAGCGAACTAACATCACTCTTGCGCGTTTAGAGTTTGCTGATATTACTCAAATGGACGCTATACATAGAGACGAATTTCTGAACACGTTCTTCAGACAAAATGGTGTTCCCCTCACTGGCTGACGTAAGTGCTACAAGCGGCTTGTTACATATAAATTTTTATTTAATTCGATATAATCACGATGGAGCGTAAGCTCCGACAACAATTTCCCTATGCACCTATTTTCGTTTTTTTTTTAATTTTTGATTCTTTAACAGTTTCATGTAAATTTTTTAGCATTTCCTTCAAAAATGTATTCCAGTTCTTGACACTCTAGCTAACAAAACAGTTATTTCCCTCTGCTTTAAGCCCAAAATCAACTGCTAGCTTGTAATCATAATTATATCTTACTTCCCTCATCATATTTAAATTCTTCTATTAATTTCTCATTGCTAATATATACTTTATAAATTACCAGCAATCTTTTTACTTACCTTTTGTCTTCCAACGATACTAAATCTAGCTGCTTTATCATATCAGTCACTGCTTTTGTTCTGCGTTAATTTCCACAAACAAATCTACCTGCCCTCCTTGACATCCCGTCTAATTAATACTATTAATCCACAGAGCTATTATAGGAAAAACTAAATACTGTTTCAGTTGCACAGGTGTATGATTTATGAAATATATATATATATATGGTGTCTTATCTGAGTCATCCTTGATTATTAAATTAATTTTCCATCTTTCCTGAACTGTGCAAAGTTTCGTTTCGGAACATACAGTGTACTTACAAATGTTTAGACAACTTTTCAGGGTATGTTTTCTGCTCTGAAGTAAGGAGTTTAAGAGTAATAGAATTCTCTTAAAGCAGTCTGGTAACTCACTGGTTAAGGCATTTGACTGAAGATCAAAAGGTCCTCGGCTCGAATCCCTGTCTCGGCGGCGATTTTCATAGACCTTTAGCCCGACCTTCACTCTGGCACAGTTTGATATGTATGTAAAGAACGCCAGAATAATTGCATAGTCCACATTTCACATTAAACTGTAGATAAACTTTATCCGGAAGGATAATCGGGTTAGTTTGGTTAAGGAGAAAAGGAATTGGCCATTCCTACTTCTGATACCAGGCTTAGTACATCTCCTTCTGGAAGATCCCATCAACCTTCAGGATGAGAACCGTGCTTAGCTTCTTCTTTTTTTTTAATTTTCGCACTGCTAAATGAACGGAAAGAGTTAAAAATTCGTCAGTTATCTTTGTTAGCAACTTTGTCATTTATTTAACTACATTGATTTATTTTCGTTGTTGAACTTTTCACAAATCTTACTTTGGATGAAAGAGATTTCATTTAATGAGACCGTTACTCTTCAGGGCTAATATTTACGCTAATTTTCGCTTTACGTTGTTTGAACTAATAGTTAAAATCTTAAGTGAAGCTGTTAATTAGTAAATGAATTACATTTTGCTCGATTCACTGGATAAATTTGTTTATAGATACATGGAAAGTTACATTAACGAAAATTTGATACTGCAATACTTGGATAGTTTGGGTGAATATACTTGCGAAGTAAAATAGCAAAGATGACACAACATGATCATTCGATGTAGCATCAAGTTTTCTTGTATCATATAAGATTGTATCGATCACTAAATTCGTAATACAATCGCAGAGGTGCTTTCATCATTTCGATCCAGGGAGAGTTAAGCCTTGAAGTGGATGATGATATCTCCCCGGAGAGTTGGCAGTCTCAACTGAACCGTGGAAGCAGTGTGACCGTGAAGACGTGGGTCGGCCTTGCTCTTCCGAGAAGCCTTTCTAATAAGGCCACGGCCGAGTATCCCATATTGGAGACTGACATCACAGCAGCAAGGACAGCCTCGGCTGAGGAGATCCTCTCTATTTCTGCGTCCTCCCCCCACCTCCGGCCGCCTGCAATTATTAACAGCTCTATTGGTTATATCAGGCGGCCAATGGAGTCCCAGGGTTGCGTCACATCCCCGCCCATATCGTGTCCCGCCCCGGCGCTTTACCAGCTGAGTGCGGGTACAGGGGAACAGCGGCAACCAGCGATACTCCACACCAGCCACCGGACAAGTTGGACTACGCATCCTGGTAGAGCAGGCGCATAGGAGCTTTAAATAAAATGACGATCCCATCTCTGAGAATAAGATTTATAGTGATAAATAATCTAGAACGTACATAGTAAACGAGTTATCCGTAAAAAGCAATCTGCACCTAAATCTTTTATTAATTACAGAATACAATTTTGCGGATGTAATGTGTGATTAAGCCCAAGCAACCTAGGTCTAATTAACATCTCATGAATAAAATCAGAGATCTAAAAAATAATTTAAACGTAAATTCCTTTGATTAGTGTCATTTTGATTGGTCTAATATAATTCTTCATTTATCCCTAGCGTCTATACGGACTCCATATTTCAGTATCCCCAGTCATAGGCTTCATATAGTCAAAGCTTTGTCTTTGCCTACAGTTTCTCTTTTCAGCTGCACATGTGTTTATATTCCAAAGCTGTATTTTTCAATTCTTGATCCACTCATATAGTCAGTTTATTTTGACAATTTTTAACGCAGATATATCTCAGTTTAAAAAAAAAATTAAGTGTGTTGTTCCTTTTTTCGTCTCCTGATATTAATCATCCCATGAAAATATTTTCTTTATCTCAATTCTGGAGTTCCAAAAGTTTATCTTCTTCTTTTGTAGAAACGCATTATTTCTTCGAATAGGTTTAAAAAATTATTTCTTTGCGCGAGAAATTTTTTTTCAATTTAACACACTTCTCATTTATAAAAAGGAATAAGTTTGCTGTTGCTTATATGTTTCTAAAAAAACACAACAAAACAACAAGAACAAGGCAGCAAAACAACAACAACAGCAACAAAATAACAACAAAAAACAAAAACAAAATAACAACTAAAAACAAAATAACAACAAACAGAACAACAACAACAACAATTTTCGATTCGTTCAGCAGCCGTAGTTACAGTTACTAGAAACATTAATTTTATAGTTCTTGTAATCCGCTAGAATTTTGGCATTAAACTTGTTCTTATTTTGATCATTTTTTCCCGAAAAGATAATATCATTAAAAAAACGAATCTGATTTTCTTTACTTGAAAATTCATTATACGCAGTATTTTTTTATTAAAATAGTGTATACGTTTCATCGTTTTATTTTTTGTCGGGTTACATGGTCTTACGAACGTATTAATCCATCTACTGCACATTTCAGGCTTATTCAAAATCTAAAACATATTCTCCCATTAAATGATTTATAAAACTTTTTACTAATTCACAAAGCCCTAACTTGTTCCGGTTACACTGGTTTTTTACAAATTTGTGGAATTTAATTTGCAATCTTTAGTCAAAAATTTCTTCTGGGAAATCCATTAGAAAAGCAAATGAAACAGATATTTAAGTCCAGACAATTCAATGCATTGTTGTTGAGCTTATAGACAATGTTTTAAGCATACATTTTTAGTAATTGTTATAACCCTCGGTGATTCGAAAAAATGTTGCATAATGATAGTCTGACAAACCTGATACGTTTATAGAACATTCGCTCATACGTGTCTACTATCTCTGGGCATTGTATGTCAGGTGAGTCTGGATTGCTTGTTTTGTCTTTTACCATAGTCTTACAACTGCCTTGTTGGTTTATTCTTCTTTTTACTACCACATAGCCTGAGTCGATCGTAGGCGTTTACCAGGGACGATGTTCATCCCCCCATAGTAATGTCTGGGAAAATGAACTGGCTTTTCCCGTTGACGTCCCCAACGTGACCGTGTTCGTTAGTAGTATTGTAATGTGGGTGACTGTAATAGTCTGCTTGTTCTTTGTAGACTGTTGTTTGTGTTGTGGAAGGCAGATGAAAGAAGGGAGAGGAAGAAATCTGGTGCCGGCCCATTCAGGCCTACTTTTCCAAAAGACACTAAGCAACCGCGTGGCTTAAAGTGCTCATCTGACAGACAATTCTCCATCAACAGTGTCGTTTGCCCTCACTCCATACGCGCTGACGAGAGATTTGGAATTTTTACCCAGGACTTTGGTGCACAATCTGATGAATAGGAATTGTGCACCATCACCTCTCCTACTCTTCCACCAAAGTCCTGAAGATTTCTTCCACCACAAACACTCGAACCAGTTAATAACCCCGTGAAACCGTAGGCTACCATCAAAGTGATGCAGCCAACTGAGGCAACGAGGCGAGCAGCTGATGTATATTGTGACTAAACTACTCCATGATTATTATTATTCCTATTATTATTACTCGGCGATTCACTAAAAGTGGGTGGCGGAAGGTGCATTACACCAATCCTAATGTGTAACCAGTTGTGCATAGCAAGGGATACGGCAGGAGGCACCCATGGGCTATTTTTAGGAACCATCCCGGCATTCACCTGGAGTGATCTGGAAAAACCATGGAAAACCCAGATCAGGATTGCCGGAGGGGTTTTTAGATACCTCCTCCTATCGCAATCTAAGTTCTCTCGCTCGATAACTCCTTCTTGTTCCACTCCCTAACCTCTCGTGAAAAATAAAAGAGTATAGAAATGAATAGGTTCTGGCCCTGATTTCTCTCATCTTATTTTCACGGTCATTCCTAGATATGAATGTAACTGGTAGTAATATGTGTTTGCCGTCATTCTGAAAGAGATCAGTCGTGAATTTTTCAATCAGCTTCTGCCGAGAGCCACATCTTGGGTGTTCCAGGTCATCCCAACCTAACTCATTGAACATCGCATTTACGCTTTCCCTCCAACTATACATACCTGTGACGAATCGGGCAGCTCTTCTTTGGACCTTCTGAAATGCCTTCATTAACTCCATTTGATGGGGACCACATATACAACAACAGCATTCTAAGTGAGGTCGAACTAGTGGGTTGTACGAAAATCGCGCCCAGTGAAAATAGCGCCCACTGAGGATTGTGTGTAAATCGCGCCCGGTCTAAAAATTGACTACCCCTCGAGACATACCTGTCCCATGAGTCACACCACCGCACCGGTGTCCTGTAAATCGCGCCCAGCACAGTCTCTACCTGGGGTAATTTCTGGCTAGAACGGAATTCCTAAATAAAAACTATTTATGTACAAGTTAAATAAATAAACTGATTCCCATCACACTTTGTTCAGGCTTTGGACTGGCTAAATGACAAAAGTAATCTTTCGACATTTAGGCGTGTTTAAAATCAGCTTAAAAGCATCGTCAATTTTTTTTGTTTTTCTTATTTTATATTTTTTTTTGTAGTTTTGTTTTTAAGATAAAGACTTTATTCTAGTTTTTGGAGGTGGGAGATCATTCTCAAACAAGTCCTGATGTCACCATCTTCCTCGTACTTTTTTACTGTTTTTTCCAGTCTTTCGTCAAGTTTCATGTACTTCTTTTTTCTTCTTTTGCCTTCCATGTTCAACTGTGACCTCATAAATACACTCGCTGAGTTTTCTGCTTCTTTCTTCATACAGTCGATCACATCTTTGATTTTAGGGTTTGGTTTCCCAAGAAGGTTGTTGATCTTGTTGTGCCAGCCTTCTACAGCATTGGTGGTTCGATGACGCCTCCCGTAGCAGGTCCAAAGATTGATTGGGATCTCAGCATTTTCTAACCATCTTTCAACAAAATAATCGAAAAATTCCGTAAGTCTGGGAGCATTACTTGCATGGGAATGTATCTCGGCCCAGCCATCTGCGACATCTTCAGGTCGGAGGAAAGCCAACGCAGCACACATGCGAACTTGCAGTTGTACTTCTTCATCTTCCCTGTACACACAAGTAAGTCCAAGGTCTTGAATTTTCCTCCACAGACATTTCTTCATGTGGAAATAGCATCCGTGGATTTCAACTGATGGAAAAACTTCTTCAAGTGCTGAAATCACTGCTGCTTCGAAATCAACTGTTACATTTCTTGGCTTCCATTCTGGAATGATTTTCAGTATACTGTGGAACATACGGACATAAGTCTGTTTTTTTTTATTTGGTAACAGAGCAAATGCCACCGGATGGATATTAGTTTCTTCTTTCGAACTTCCAAAGTCTGCATGGACTGTATAAATTTGTGTAAACTGCTTACTACAGCTTTTAAATGTCCCGTCCATGAAAAAGTCTTGTTTACTTTTTAAAACTTCTGTTCCTGATTTTCCACAAAAAATTATGATTCTCTCCGCTGATTCATCGTCGCTGAGAAGAAAGGAGGTACCGTCACTCATAGTTAGTTCTTCTGCTTGAAGAGAAATTTCTTGTGATAATTTTGGTTCCTTCTGGTTTCCTTGCGATTTTGCCCGTTGGTTGTATAACGTTCTCTTTGTTACATGCTGTTCCGGCATCTCCGTGACAAAATTATATCCTCGATTATGTAGGTCACCCAATTCCTCTGAATATACTTTACTAATCGGAGTATCTTCCTCTCGTGCTCTCTTCTTCGCCTTGGTTACAGCCTTCTGTACTTCTAGGCGAGCGTCATCCGGAGGTCCACAATTATGATCGTTTGAAGTGAGTACGTTGGTGTCTCTCGTCTTCAGCATTCCTCGACACTGCTTCGATCGTTGTTTTGAACATCGCCAAACAACAGTTCCATCTAGAAGTGATCTTTTATGATAAGCGAGTATCCTTTGTAGTGGGCACAAGGCTTACCGTGGCTGGTCGTCAAAAGTTCCATGTCAGCTGAAGCACACGAACCGAACTGTAGTAAAGTTACTGCAATAAATCTGGAGGGGGTTGGTAAGAAGGAATTTCCAAGCATTGTTCAGATGTCATACTCTGGTGTAAAACCGAAGGGCCAAACATTGGCAAGCAAACTTTCCCACAGCTGGTGCGGAGGTGTGACTCATGGGACAGGTATGTCTTGAGGGGTAGTCAACTTTTAGACCGGGCGCGATTTGCACACATTCCTCAGTGGGCGTGAAACTTAACCCTTGTAAGTTTCTTTCTTCGTCGAAGGAATTCCGTTTTAGCCAGAAATACCCCAGGTAGAGACTGTGCTGGGCGCGATTTACACTTGGGCGCGATTTTCACTGGGCGCGATTTACAGGATACGGAACTAGTGACTTGTATGCAAGTTATTTAACTTCCGATGTGCACTGTCTTGAATTATGAGCTAGAAATCGAAGCATATGATTTGCTTTCCCAATTAGCTTCTCGATATGCTCATTCCACGACAAATTATTACGAATTGTTACCCCTAGGTATATAGCGAAATCTACTGTTCTAAGGACAGTGCCATTATTTGTATATTCAGAGCTGAATGGTGTCACTTTTTTTACTTATACACAAGACTTTTTTAACGTATAACTCCAGTTACCAGTCTTTGCAGCAAGCGATTATTTTCATAATTTCTGCTTGTAACAAAGCGCAGTCGTCCTGGATTTTTATTTCACGATAAACAATAGCATCGTCGGAAAATAGTCTTTTTTTCCCCTTATTACATCGCACAAATCATTAATGTATATGAGAAACAACAGATGCCCTATCACACTTCCCTGGGGAACTTGGGACCTCACTTCGGTCAGTGATGAACACTCACCTTCGAGAACTACCCTTCAAAAAGTTTGCAGCTCTTTTATTCTCGGCATTTCAACTTGAAAATAAATATTGTACAATTGGGATTAAAAATTAATTGTGTTATTATTATTAAGGAATTAAATCTCATCGAGGTTATTAAATGCGGAAGAGGATATGGGACAAGAATTTGGAAAGAATTTGGCCAGGGCGTTTTAAAGGAACCTTCCGGGAATTCATTTAGAGTGACTTGAATGAACAATTGAAAATCGGAACCTAGTTGACTGGACTGAGGTTTAAACCTGTGTCCTCCAGAATTCCAGGTGCGACTGTCAACAATTCTCAAAGAATATATATATATATATATATATATATATATATATATAATTTTAACAAATTCTAGATCATCATTATTCAGTAAATCCAGTCACTGCTATATGTTACCATTTAATGTTTCTGTTCGTCCTCAAGACTTGTTGCAGACTAGCATAATGCAAGAGGACAGAGAAGAATATTACTGGTAAACTTGGTTCAATTCAACAGACACTCAGGTGTTTATTTCAATAGAAAAATTATTATATAAGAAAAGTTCAAAGAAAGACGATTGAAGCAATTAATTGGATTAAACATGGTCGATGGATATTTAACAATGCTTCCGTCAGCGATAGTTGTCACATTCACAGGGACACTAATGCGGCATTAACGGAGATTGCTTTCTTAGAACAGGCATTCTACGACAAAATGGGCTGAACGTTAGAAATGAGAAAGTCTTAAAATATGACCCAACATCCTGTCTCTTCTTTCTGTGATACTCTTCCGCAATCTTCTTTACTCATACATCATTTCCAAAACACATTTTTTTTTTTACTTTATCTAAACACCTAATTTTCAGCATCCTTCTTTATTACGAAATTTCAAATGCTTCAATAATCCTTCGTCCTGGTATTCTTCTATTTCATACTACTTACCATAAAGGATGGCTTGACTACTTTTTTTTTACTTATGGCTTTACGCTTCGTCGACGGCTAAGGTCATTAGAGGCGGGATGGGACTGGGGACAAGGATCGGGAAGGAATTCGGCCATGGCCTTTTTGAAGGAAGCATCGCGGCATTCGCCTGGAGTGATTTGGGCAAACCATAGAACACCCAAATCTGGATGCCCGAACGAGGATTCGAACATACGTCCTCCCGAATGCGAGGCCAGAACGTTAACAGTTCACCCACCAAGCTCAGTGGCTTGACGACGGTCTAATAGACTGTTCAAGCGATATATCATTATCCAATAGTAATGCGATTGCCAAAAAATTTAACTAACATTATGTTCTTCTTATCGCTGAGACCTCAATAGATTTAGTCATTTGCTGATCTGATCAACATTCAATTTTGATATGATTCTTTTCTGACTTTTTGCCTCGCCGGCATTGTGTTATTAGAGATGTGAAAGGACTGGGATCAAGAATTTTTTTTTTTTAATCTGCTTAACGTCTCTCTAACAGCGAGGTCTTTAGAGACGGGGAAGGATGCGGGGCAAGGAATGGGAAGGAATTCGGCCATGGCCTTTTGAAGGAAGCATCCCGGCATTTGCGTGGAGTGGTTGGGGAAACCTTGGAAAACCCAAATCTGGATGGCCGGACGGGGATTCGAACCACCGTCCTCCCGAATGCGAGGCCAGAACGCTATCCGTTACACCACGATTAAGAAACGGAACGGAATGGGTACATGGCTTTTTAAGGAACCATCCCGGCATACGCTTGGAGTGATTTGGGGAAACCATGGAAAACCCAAATCTGAATGCCCGGACGGGGATTCGAACGTGCATCCGCCCGAATGAGAGGCCAAAGCATTACCGCTCACCTTCCACGCTAGATTTGTAAGAATTAATAATTTTAAGCGTTCTGGCGTAATTTACATTACACAGCAATCGGCATAGGGATTCAAACCAGGGACCTATCGATACCCAGTCAGACGTCTTAAACACTGAGCAACCAAGCTTCTTTATTTATTTATTTTTCGATATTATTATTGATTCAAGATGAAATTTTTGCTTTTCGAATGATGGTTGAAGGGTATAGATTAGTGTTAAACAACAAAAAACTGCAACAAAAATAACAACAAATATTTTTTCAATATAAATTTCATAAAATGTTAACAATATAAGGCAATAGGAGGCCTAGAGGTATATATTGTCTATGCGTAATATCCCGGATAATAGGCGTAGAACAGTAGTCCATTTCTCTACCTCAGTACTATACCGTATCTCTAAGTACACTTGTTATGCGGTATAGGGTAGGTGGACTGATGCTTTCTCATGGAATATGGTAATTCTGCCAACTGCATTTATCGTACCGCAAGAAATTACGTGATAAAAACCTAGCGGTACTAATACATGTGTCAATGTTTTTAGAGTGGCATTGCGTAATTTCACACATCAGAAAGCAGGATAATTTAAAAGCTGGGACTTTTCACTCAGTAATTTCTACTGAAAACATGTCAGCAAATTGTAGCTTAAGGTGCAAGTTAAGTAGAAGCTGAGGCACTTTATGGTAGGAGTAGTAGCTAATGGAGTTAATCTTCAAATAAATCCAGTCCAAGAAATAACCTTTCTTAGAAGGTACACTAAGCATGTGCCTAGACTAAACCGGTACAGTATCAGCTTATGTTGCATGTGTAGTAACGGTAAAAGAAATTTATGCGCATGGTAATTCTATACTGCGAAATTACATCAGTACTTGTACTGTTAGAGAATTAATGACACTCCTACCAGCTAATACCAAACTATCAAAGCAGTAACACTTGAATATAAATGTATTCGGTATGCATTAATTTAACATTAACTAATGATTTACGTTTATTTGATCACTGTTGTACAGAACTACCACAATCAATTTAAAATTCCAGAGTATATACTGAATCACATATCGTTTTATTAGTTTAAAAAAAACTGTTAAAAATATTCTAACAAAAATGTAACACTATACAGGGTGATAATTTTGGTCGTTTGCAGATATTTTAAATAAAAATGTACTTCCCCCTCATGACAAATTTCTGTCAATATCTGTTACAGGATTGCGCTCCATTCATTATCATTTTCTCACCGAGCATTGTGAATGAGCGGTAACGCTCTGGTCTCTTTTCCAAATCCGGGCACCCAGATTTTGGTTTTCCATGATTTCCGGAAATCACTCCAGGCGAATGCCGGTATGATTCCTAACCATTCCTTACCCCCCTCCCTCTTCCCGAACTTTCCTGTCTCTAATAACCACGATACCGGCGAAACATAAAGCCATTTTTCTGTTAATTTTGTGTTTATGAAAATTCTAGTCTTCCGAGAAGGTTATTCCCATTTTCATCAACATTTATCTTACAGCATGGATATTTAGTGCCATAGTTGCCTTGCAAGGTCTTCGGGAAATAATACTAAGAACTGCCAGTTTAAAAATTACTAAACATTTTATTTGTGGCTCTGAAATAACACTGAGTGCACCAAAAAAAATCACAGTTGTATTACCCATGACAGACGAAACAATCTCAGAAATAATTCGAATGGGTGTAACACGTTATTAAGGCATCAATGCTACATTATAGTTATCAGCTATCACCCAACACAAATAGCAATTAACAACTAACAGCAATGAAAGCAACAAAAATGACTGAAATACAAAATCGGATCGAATATGAAAACACTGTCAATATCTAAAGTTTATTAGATTAGTCTAAACATCGGAGAAAAAAGTTGCTGTAAGGGCAGCGTCGGCCTTAGTCATTGCGAGGCCCCGGGCGGCAGATGTTTGCGAGGCCCTTGTCCTTTGTACAAAATACGTGTATTAATCGTAGGTATTTCCGATGATAAACGATAAATGGAAACATAATAAAAATAAACTGAGTTTTAAAATATTATATTAGAAGAGTTATTAAAAGTTAACAAACATAAAGATGACAAATCATTAAGGATAAAGTAAAGTACATTGAAGCCTTGGAAGACATACGCACAGGGATTTAAAAATGATGTTTGCGCCTTTTCCTGAAATTAAAATATTTAATAAAAACACAATAAACTAACGAATGAGCTATTTCATTTTCAATTCAAAGAATAGAAAGAGCTGAAAATTAATCTTCTGTCATCGAATTCCTCAAATATGTTTTAATATTTTTTTAACCATAAAAAACTTGTTTCTGCGTACGCAACTGTATTACGTGTGGCGGCAATAATTCTCAAGGCTAAATTAGTGGGGTACACTTCAGTAACTCAGTTAATGTTTTTTCTGTTATTTATGTCATCACTGTGATACCACCGTCGTTTTCTTCATACAGTTCCTGTCCATCTATATCAGATATTTCTGCTGCTATTATACGAACGTGAAAGACAATAAATCTAACTAAGAAATTTTGATTAGTTAGTAATTAATAAATACTTTACCATCAATTAACCAAGTTTACTGTTGCACTAACAGCTGAAGATAAAAAAAATTAAAACATAAACTTTAATCAACTTGGATAGCTGCGCGAGGCCCCTCCAAGAGCGAGGCCCTGGGCGATTGCCCTGTTCGCCAGCCCCAAAGGCCGCCTCTGTGTAAGGGCACGTTTGTATTAGAAAGTGAAAACTGTTATGAAAAAATAAACTTACAAATGAAAAACCATTTGAATGCATAGGTCGCTAAACATTGTGAGAAAAGTAATCATAAGAACATGATGTGTATACGTTTTGTCGGAGTGAAGGATAAAGTGTGCATTAGGTACTTTGTGTAAACTAGGGACTGGAAAAAATAAAATGAAATATTTAGATGAAGGTTTAGGGTGCACCGTTAAACGAAAGAGCTACTGGCGAAAGTACTTGAAATTGAAAGATTAAGTAAGTTTTGATTATAAGATTGAATTTATAAGATGAAGAAATGTAGGCTTAGACCTTGACATTCTAGAAAAATAGTGGGGTAGTCTAAAACTTTCAAACATACTCCGTGATATTATCAGGATGAACCTCATTATTGCTGTCGAAACACATCGCCATCCAGAAGAATTATTTTAATGGGTATGCCCAAGAGATTATCAGAGACCAAGAGGAAGTCCCAGACCCTTGGAACCAGGACAGACGCATTGTTGTTGCAGTTAACTGACAGAGGATCACTAAAGATCGTTCTACCTGAACTTATAAATCTAAGAGGTCACATCAAGTGTTGATTGAACTGGCTGATGATATTCAAAATATCGAAGAGATGGAATCAGTATTTTACAAGGTACACTATACCAAAAACTTTTGAGTAAACAAATTTAAATCTGTGTGCTCCCGCAATGCCACTTTCTCAGTCTCAGTCTCAGTTAGAGAACGGCGTAAGTAATTTCGCATTCGGGAGGACGCGGGTTCGAATCCCCGTCCGGGCACCCAGATTTGGTTTTTCCATGGTTTCCCCAAATCACTCCAGGCGAATGCCGGGATGCTTTCTTCAAAAGGCCATGGCCGAATTCCTTCCCATTCCTTGCCCCCCATCCTTTCCCGTCTCTAATGACATCACTGTTAGAGAGATGTAATACTTTTTAACAAGTTCTGAAGAAGACTCCCTTAAGGCGGGTCGAAACCGGTAAACAATAAATTCAATGAATATTGCAACAGGTTGGCTGTGATTCATTTTACAATTGAAGAAATACCGTTGCTGTTGATGCTGCCATGCTCAAGATTTTGAACTTATAAATCTAAGAGGTCACATCAAGTGCTGATTGAACTGGCTGATGATATTCAAAATATCGAAGAGATGGAATCAGTGTTTTATAAGGTAGACTATACCAAAAACTTTTGAGTAAACAAATTTAAATCTGTGTGCTCCCGCAATGCCACTTCCTCAGTCTTCAATTAGAGTACGGCGTAAGTAATTTCGCATTCGGGAGCACGCGGGTTCGAATCCCCGTCCGGGCATACAGATTTTGGTTTTCCATGGTTTCCCCAAATGCCGGGATGCTTTCTTCAAAAGGCCATGGCCGAATTCCTTCCCGTTCCTTGTCCCCCATCCCATTCCGCCTCTAATGACCACTCCTTCGACGAGGCGTAAAGCCCATGCAAAAAAGGTAAGTAATTTCACATGGTTACCGCGTGACAGGACGAGTAATCTCGCAGGCTGGTCAGTGCCAGAGTTCGGCAGGTGTCAAAGGTGTTTCGGTCATGAGAAGGAAGAGAGAGACACCGCCACGAGAGGCGCTGCCTCGACCGAAAGCAACGCTGCCCAAACCGGTAATTTACCGCCCGGTCTGGTCCGGACGGGGGAATTCAAACACGATTCACATTGCACCCATGCATTATCCGTGCCCGTGTCCCGCTCCCACATTCCTCCCTTCTTTCTTTCACGCCTCGACGTGGCTCTCACAGACACACACACATAGAAGAAGCGCCGTCTCTCTGCGGGAAACATACATAAAAGCGAAGAGCAATAAAAAGCGTCTTCACAGCTTTACGGAGGTACAAATTGCACAAGAGGTAGCGTATTGGGTACAGTGAGAAATAGGCGGGACAAGGGGCAATAAAAACGCTGCGAGGCGAGAGAAGACGACCCGGCAGGCAGGAAAACACAGAGGTTTCCGCCAACACGAATGGTCCGAGCTGGGACCATTTCTTATCCACCGAGAAGGGAACAAAGTGGGTTCTACAGCTCTTGTCAGTCGCTGCCCGAAATGCCTTAAGAGGTCGGGTGGCCGGTAAGGAACAGGTTGCGGGGAATCTTCTCGCGCATCTCATTTCCAGAGACAATCTGCGCGGTATTTATCAGCGGCGGCCGGTTTGGCTGTGGTGATTTACTCTGGTCCCGGCCGAGCGGGTATTAAACGCCTCGGCCGCTCGACGTAATCGCGAGAGTTATGGCCGTATCCGTATTCTTCCGCGCGCCAAGTGTAAACACTGGATGTTATAACCGGCAGTTACTCGCAGTACTGTGCACCAAGATGTACGGCCGTCAACAAATCATTCTGACGACTCACGTCTTTATGTCGCAAAAATCGAAATGTATGTACTTCGCGAGGCGCCTTGATCGTTTGCTTGTAGCGTCGTGCCTTACGTGTAATACAACATGCACTCAGAAAGGAATGCAGCATAGCTTTGGGTGTAACTGTCACGTTTGATCCGCAAAGCGAAGATCCTTCCATAAGAGGCGTACTAGGTCAGTGTTTGTCGGACGTATGAGGACCAGTTTATTTTTTCCGTGTATTAAAATGTTGTATGCATAATTTTATTATGATGGAAGGCGTTAAGTTTAGCATGTTTTTTATTGCTGTGTAGATGGACATGAAAGAAGAGAATGGAACAAGTTGGAAACGCATTCAGGACTTTTGAAGAAACCAACGATGTCGCAAAATGTTATGTTTAAATTGAATGGATGAATCACTTTCGTCTGTGGCATATGATTGTGATGGCATTATTTGAATGATTTCAAGTAAATATTTCTGTCTAATAAATTTCTTTGAGCAGGGGAGTGGCTGTATCTCTGGTCGAGGGAATCGCTGGTTTTCTACATCTACATCTGCAACCATACTCTGCAGATCACAAACATTGTGGGTGGCAGAGGGTGCGAAGCACCAATTCTAAACCCGCCCATTCCAATCCAGAATAGTGCGAGGAAGGAAGGAATACATAAAAGCATCAGTACGGCATCTTATTTCTCTAATCTTAATCCTCCGGTCATTGCGACCTAAATAGGTTGGTGGAAGAAGTATTTCATTGCACTCGAAATTTAAATTTTTTCGCATATTCTCCAATAAATTCGAACGCAAGCTACGTCGTCTGTCTTACAAACTATCCCAGCCCAATCTATATATCAATTCTGTGACGCTTTCATAAGGTCTGTAACAACAAGTCACGAATCGAGCGGCTCTCCTCTGCACCCTCTCCACTGAGTCAATCAGAACCTTGCGATACCGATCCCAAGCCTCACAACAGTAATCCAGATGCGGACGTACTACGCTATCTCCTTTGTATGAGCATTATAATTCCTCAAAATACGTTCAAGTAACAATTTTTTTGCATTGTTCGAAGACTGAAATCTCATAGACCGTATTATTGTTTGTGAGAATGACCAGAAATAAAGTCTTTAATCTGTTGAAGTACATACACAGTTTGTGAAAACTACAGGAATTGAGAATTGTAATTGTGTAAATTAATGCTTTATTACAAAGAGCGGAAGTAGTTGATTTGTTTCTAGTAAAAAGTAAAGTAGTAACTTAAATATGATTAAATTCAAAGTATATAGACGCTTGTTAGTAATATTCTTTTTCAAGCTTTTATTTTAGATCACTAAAAAACATAACGTTATACGGTTTATGCAGTTGGTAAAAGTAAAATATCATAGTACGTCCATTTAGAAGAACGAAACATGGCCTCAGCGGAAATAGTGATACCATATGCTCCATGCGTAATGCGGACAGATTTGCAATTTAATCCAAGCTTTCGATAGATAATCTGGCGTTTAAGAGTTATGTACTGCAAACTTTCCTACCGTGCTGATCAAGAACGGAATGACGAAAATATCTACCACCAGTGACCAGTCAGCTCGTGTCGCATGGCAGAATACGTCATTGTACGTCACCAACCTTTACCTAATAATTACAAAGAACATGTCAAACGTGCTAAGATTGAAGACTTCCTTGTAGGATAAATAGCAAAGATTTAGATTTAGACTTGGAAGACATGGTTATTTCGGTTTTATGGCTCGTTGAAATCGAGGTTATTAGAGGGAAGATATCTCCAAAAGTGAGATTTTAGTAATAAGTAAATTAAGAAAACAATCAATATATAATAAGAGATCTTCTTCTTCTTCTATGAACGCCTTTCCCGTGGATTGGTGTAAGTTGTTACGATGTGAGGGTATTTGCCACTCCTAAGCAACGTCTGAGAAGATGAACTGGGACGGTTTCAGTTATCTTGCCAAGTGTGACATAGTTAGTAAATATCGTATACGTGTATGACTGTGACAGTGTACGTGTACAGTGCAGAGTGTTGTGGATGAGACATAAAATAAAAGGAGGGTGAAACCAAGTGCTGGTCCATTCGGGCCTACTCTTTCCAAAGACACAGAGGAGCCGCCAGGATTAACGTCCCCGTCACTCTGACAAATCACTGCAACCGTTTGGAAGGCCCTACTTCGTTCAAACTGTGGAGAGGATTGGAATTTAATCCAGGAGTTTGGTGAACCTATCTTGCTGATGAAAATTTCTTCCACACTAGGACTCGAAGCAGCTAGCTAACCGTGTTTAAGCGCCGGACATCATCACGGTGCCGCAGTCAACTGAGCCTACTGGGCAGGCTGTAAATATTCTACAGGTTTAGTATAATACATTCTACCACGCAGACTTAAAACTGCTCTTGCACAAGAAACTAATACAGTAGAACTCCAATTATCCGAATCAATTGAGACCGGACCCCATTTGGATAGCAAAAAAATCGGATAGTTGTATTTTTTTTTTTCGAAAAGGGGTATACTTAAAATAATTACTCTATGTATGTTGAAAAAACTATTTTTAAAGAAAAAGAGCTTTTAATTAATTCAATGAAATTTAACACTTTTACATGTTAAGCATACTTACAACAGTTGTACATTAGTACATATGTACGTGCCGCAATGTAAATGAAAGGTATTGCTTGCTGAACATCTGGGTCAAAGTAAGATCTTTGATTGCATTCATCCGTTTTCGGGCTGCCAAGTTGCGCATCCGCTTGACAGTGAGAAGTTGCGAGTGGTTACAATCGGGCTGACACTCCATCCAGTTCGACGCAGTTTCAAGGCCGGCAAGTGCTCCCGTGTCTGCTTCAACTTCGACATTTAGGTCATTTCTTCCTCGACATTTTCCTCTCTTATACTTTCGGTAAGTTCATCATCATTTAGAATTTCATACCCAGGATCTGACGAATCTAGTTCTCAGTCCTCCTTCATGTATTAGCACTACTATCGCACTTTTACAGTAGTGTGGTTAGCAGCAAGAATCCAGACTCAATTTAAATAAAAATTTCAAGAGATGGTACAATGTCACATCCTGTTATCTTTAAGACATCTGTAGTAATATTATTTACACTAGCCCCTTTTCAGCTGTCTTAGTTCCTTCATGATATCCATATGATGAATTTCAAATTTTTTGGTCTGCTCATTTCTAATAGTGTTCTAATTCTAATCGTTCTCCGATTTAAACCCTCCCGTTTCTGATTCATTTTCCCTAATGCTCTCACTAAACCAGTTACTTAAAATCTCTGCCTTTTTCAAATCCTAAGTAACTTCTTCTCTATCCTTATCTATAAGCGTCTCAACACTCTCCTTTCCCCTCAGTTTTCTATCATAGCCATGGAAATTTCTAGATACGTCAGTCAATTGTCCACAAGCGATGACAATACTCTTCATAAACCCATCTTTAGCAACCTTGTTTGCTGTTATTAATCTCTTGTTGAGTTGTTTTGAATATTCCCTACTACCCTACTGTCTCTTAACTCTGTTATGTTCTCTTCTTACCAACCTCTTTATCCTTCTCACATCCCTATACTCGACGTCGGTGTGCACGATATTTATGATCGGTCTGCACGGTCTTACATGCTTTGCTCAATCTAGGATTCGAGATCTGGGCAAACTACTACTAAGCACTTGTCCGCAGTATTAAAGCGGTCCTTTCACAGTCATACTTGCAGTACCATCGTTGCTCCAATTCAGCTGTCTTGTTGAACCGTTAGTGAGGTGTTGAATTAAATGTAAGGCGTGTTGAGTTGCAAGACTCCCAGACCAGCCTACTCGGCTGCTTCCTTTCATCCTAAGTCCAATAGCGTAGAATGGAGAGTGGGGGAAATTGTCCCAAAGTGCGTCCTATAAATTAGTGTATTTATCAAAAAGTACTAAGGGAATAAAACTCGTTGAATCATTTAACTGGACCCATTGTAGGAATTTAAGTATGCGGGTGTATCCAGCAGTAGTTCTACATCGAGAGCCTTACTGCACTGAGCCGCATAAGGCATATATCAATCTCGAGTTTTCTCTTCCTTTAAACCATACGCTTCGCCAACAATGAACTCCTTCTACTTGTATGCCACTCTAGTCCACAAGTAGCTCGACAATCTAAAAAGTTCTTAGTTAGTGTACTAATGATCCGAAGAGTAATTACATAATGACGACGGCAGTACAATACTTCGTATTAATTATATACAGTAAAAAGCAAAAGAACTTCAGACACAAATTGGAGAGCAGTGCTAATTGCACTGTAGCGCAAAAGTTGCCAGTAAACCTCAAGCAAGAATATACGGAGAACTAATTACGTTTGATAACTCCTTTCGAGAGAGAAGAGAGATTCTTTGTTTTCTTCTATACGATATCATCATGTGTGAAGTAATATACAGTATGTAAAAACTAAACGGACACAAACAAGGACATAACGTGCGTGGTGTGTGAGCGGTAACGCTCTGGCCTTGCATTCGGGCGGCCGCGGCTTCGAACTCCCGTCCGGGCGTCCAGATTTAGGTTTTTCCATGGTGTCACCAAATCACCCCAGTGAATGCCTGGATTGTTCCTTCTAAAGGCCATGACAAAGTCCTTCCTGTTCGTAATAACTTAACAGGACAATATATGTCTCCAAAGAAACGTGTTATTTCATCGAACACATTGCACATAAAATAAATTGCCAATAGTCATAGGATATGCCATAATATCGTATGGAGTCCCCTTTTGCCGGGCGAAGTGCAGAAACACGACGTGATATCGACAAGTCGTAGCTGGTCCCCTGAAGAAATATTCATCCACACATACTTTGCAG
>CM061920.1:339946148-340129592 GCA_031002005.1 Vandiemenella viatica
CTCGTCAGGTTTTCATTAGCCAAAGAGTCAAAACAATTGAAGAGGCTACTGAATTATTAAAGGAGATGGATATAGAGGAGGCGCGTGAACCTTCTTTACCCAGAAGGGAGTTTTTCCATCCATCAGGAGGGCAAGATGATAGAAATAATAGGTATCAGGGGGGCGGATATCGCGGAAACTGGCGTGGAAATGGTAACAGGGGTGATTATAGGCATCAGAATGGAGATAGGGGAACGCAAGAACAACGTGATAATGCAGACAGGAAAGGGGTGTCAGGAAATGGCCACCAAAAGAAAAAACTAATGACTGTCGCTAGTCTAACCCCAACAGTGACAGTAGAGGGAAGGGGTGAATGTATAGTCCAGGGAGTGGACAATTTATACGTGAATAATCCCCTTGAAGATTTAATGGAGGAGGGGGAATTTATTAGGAAGGAAACAGAAAAGACTCCTTGTATTACAATCCATGCTTTTGGTAAGGAACTACAGGTATTAGCTGACACCGGCTCACAGATTTCGGGGATATCGGAGAACCTCGTAAAGGAAATAGCTAAGAATTATAAATTGTCTACATTGCCAGTTTCAGGAATGACTGTTTTAACTGCAACAGGGGGCAGGAGTAAAAAAGTCCGACAGCAGATTCTTTTTGAAGGACTTATAGGGGAAGTGCATATAGAAATTCCTCTTTTTGTGATACCCGAATTAAATGTACCTTGTCTAGTTGGGATGGATTGGTTGACTCAGGTAAAGGGCATTGTTGATTGTGGTAGTGGCCTGTTTAAATTTTTTATGAATGACAGAACACACTGTGTCCCATTGGGACACCTCAAGGAAAGGGTTTCGAATGAGGTGCATCACATCAAAGTTAGTTTCTGGGGAACGGGTATAAATAATTTTAGGACTAATTGTTTTCCATTAAATTTTATAAATGCACAAAACAGGAGAAATGTGTGGGAAAATGGTAAGAGTTTTCCAGATCAATTAAGGGGCCTACAGGATTTGCCAAGTGAACAGAGAGAGCATGTGAGGAAGTTAATTGAAAGTTATAGAGAGGTTTTCTCGGACAAACCAGGCCTTGTACGGGATTATGTTTGTGAATTCCAGCTTAGAGAGGAGGAACCTTTCTTTGTAAAACCTTACCCGGTACCTCAGGCAAAGCGTCACTTGGTAGAACAGGAGTTAAAGAGGATGATTGACTGGAAGATAATAGAGAGATCCACGAGTCCATATAATAGTCCATTAGTCGTAGTAAATAAAGCTGACCAGTCAGTGCGTTTGGTACTCGATGCCCGAAGGCTTAACAAAGCCTTGATAACGGAAAGGACCATCCACAAAAATAGAAGAATTATTGTTACAGTTTAAAGACAAAAGATTTCTAAGTTCTTTAGACTTATCTGCTTCCTATTGGCAAGTTGCTATATCGGAGAGTTCAAGGAAGTTCACTGCCTTCCTATATAACGGTAGATGTTACCATTTCTGCGTTTTACCATTTGGATTAAATATTGCAGTATCTACGTTCATAAGGGCTTTGGATAAAGTTTTGGGGCCGGAATTAGTAAAGAAAATAAGTATTTATGTAGATGATTTGATTATAGCAACAGAGACTCTAGAGGAACATTTGGCGTTATTGAGAGAGGTGTTAGAGGCTTTGAAAATAGGGGGTATGACTCTTAAGTTAAAAAGGTGTTGTATTTCTGAGGAGCACAATAATTTTTCGGGTCATACTGTTTCACCGGGAAGGTATATTCCCTAGCGAAAAGAAATTGGTAGGCCATAAAAAAATTTCCAGTGCCTAAAAATAAACACAAATGAAAAGTTTTTTCGGATTGTGTGGATTTTACAGGAAATTTGTTTCAGAGCAATTATTAAACAGTAGACCTTTTGGGGAATTAATCAAGAAGAATATCATCTGGGAGTGGACCCCAGAATGTCAGGTAGATTTTGATAAAATAAAAGGGGAATTAACTCGGCGGTGTGATGTTTGTACAGTCCTGATTGGGAACTGCCTTTATGTTTTGGCCTCTGATAGCTCAGAATATGGTTTGGGAGCTGAGATTTTTCAAGAGGTACCTGTAGGTGATCAAGGTCGAACACAGAACAATTGCTTTTGCGAGCCGGGGTATTAAATTCCTCCAGAATTGTCTTACACAGTAACTGTGAAAGAAGCATTATATATAGTGTGGTTCATTTCAGAAATTTCGATCGATATTGTTGGGACGAAGGACTGTTGTATACACAGACCATAAAGCTCTGTCGCTTTTTAGCTTAACCTGCAAGCTTGTGCATAGCAGATTGACCAGATGGTCACTAGCTATGCAGGAGTTTCAGTATGGAGATTAAATACCGGCCAGCAGCTCAAATTAAGTAGCTGACGCGTTGTCTCGGTTACCTTTGGGTCTAGATCAGGGATGGCCAACCCGCGGCCCGCGGGCAGCTTGTGGCCCGCGGTAGGTCATTTGGTGGCCCGCGGAGCTGGATCATTAATTCATTATGTATGCAAGCTTTGACTTTCAATGGTGATATCTACACTAAGTTAAGCTGATACTCAACTAAGATCATCGCTCGATTGATCTTGCGTGGATGGGCAGTGCGAGTGTATAACCAAGCATTATCACGGTTAATGTTCCTATAACTTTCAGCGCGTTAGTGGTTCGCCTGACTGATTCTTAGAGCGCTTGTGTCGGTTATTGATCTCCTAGCAGTTAATGTTTCCACCCATAGATGGAAGTACACTCTTTGCTTTGATTGTTGTATTTGATTCGAAATGCATTGTCTAAATTCCATGTGTCTGTTGTACTGAAGTATTTGTGGCGTTTTGTCGTGATCGACTTTTAAGAACTAGTTTCTGTTTTATATACGTCGTGTGTATGCAAGTATTACTGTTGTTAAAAATACGATATTTGTGTTGTTGCATCTTTACCGAATATATTCCCGGTATTATTTTTAAGCGTTGCGATTGTAGTAGTTTCTGCAAAATACAAGCACGTGACTTTTATTCATTTCTCTTTCTAGTTCAATTAAATAATGGCTTCAACTAGCAAAGATGTTGGATCAAAGAAGCGAAAAGCTGCAGATGAACTGAGAAGTTTTCAGGATAAGTGGACAATAATCTATTTTTTTTTTTTTTTTTTTTTTTTTTTTTGTAGAATTTAAAGCTAAGCCCATATGCTTAATATGCAAAGAATCTGTTTCTGTATTGAAAGACTACAACATGAAACGGCATTATGAAACTAAACATGCAAATAAGTTTGATGAGTACCAAGGACAATTTCGATTAGACCAGGTAAATGACTTAAAAAGAACTTTCTGCACAGCAACAGATATTCACTAGCACTGCTGTAGAGTCAACATGCCACGTAAAAGCGAGCTATGCAGTAGCTTCCATATTAGCCAAGAAATCGAAGCCGTATCCAGATGGTGAAATGGTGAAGAATTATTTGGAGAGCATCGTTGAAATTATGTGTAAAGAAAATGGAATTTTCAAAAATAAGCCTCTCTCGTCAAACTATTACCAGGCGTGTGGAAGACATTGGGAAACATATTGAAGATAATTTGAAAAGCAGAGCGCTTGAATTCGTATATTATTCTCTAGCATTGGATGAAAGCACAGATCTAAAAGATACTGCGCAAGTAGCGATTGTCTTAAGAGGTGTGATACAAATAAAAAAACAGAAGAATTAGCTGCTCTATATCCACTTAAGAACACTACAACTGCACGCTATTTCTTAGAGGCAGTTACAGCACCGTTAAATCGTTTTTCGTTAAAACTTCACAACTTATCTGGCGTGACGACGGATGGAGCTCCTGCAATGGTTGGAAAACATGAAGGTTTAGTAAAACTGATTGAAAATGAAGCCTGCAAACTTGATACCACCTCATAATTAAATTTTCATTGCATTATTCATCAAGAGAATTTATGTGCCAAGTCTTTAAAATTGGATCATGTCATGAGCGTAGTTATCAAAATAGTGAACTTCATTAGATCGAAGGGCTTGAACCACCGTCAATTCCAAGAATTCCTCAAACATCTGGATTCTGACTATAATGACCTTACATTTTATACTGAAGTAAGATGGTTGTCCCGTGCAAAAATGTTAAAAAGAGTGTTTGATTTGAAGGAAGAGATACAATCATTCTTTGCAAGCAAGTTGAAAAGTATCCCAGAGTTTGAAGACGTGGCTTGGGTTTGTGACTTCGCGTTTCTAGTCGATGTAACTAACCATTTAAATAACTTGAACATTCGTCTGCAAGGCAAAACCAATTGGTTAATGATATGTTTGATATTGTTGCCGCGTTTCAAATGAAACTTGGGCTTTGGGAACAACAGTTGAAAATAAAAATTTCACTCATTTTTCCACGCTATCATTGGTAGCAGATGTAACACAGGGTTGGCGATCAAGTACAGTTCATTGATATCAAACTTAAAACTTGAGTTTGAAAACCGATTTAAAAAAACATCATATTCTTTTATCTGCATTTTCGTCGCCATTCTCCGTTGATATAAATTCATTGCCAGGAAATTTGCAAATGGAGTATTGTGAATTGCAGTGTGATGCACAACTCAAGGAGAAATTCCACCAGGTTGGTTTGGAAGAATTTTACAGAAAATATGTGAACAAGGAGAAATATCCTTCATTTTATAAACATGCTTTGCGGATTATTTCCCTATTTGGAAACACTTATGTGTGTGAACAGCTTTTCAGCCGGATGAACTGTATCAAGTCTCAAAACAGAACACGAATCACCGATGTTCATTTGGAGAACTTTATGCGTGTAGCCACAACTTCTCTCGATATCAACATTGATGCCCTTAGTTCTGTAAAACAATGTCAAAAGTCACATTAAGATAAGTGTATATTTAATACTTCATTAAATATGTAATTTCATTTTAAGTGTTTTTTTTTCCTTCATGAAAATATTAATATTTTTTCCAAGAAAATATTAATATTTTTCCAAGAAAATTATGCATGCGGCCCGGTAGAGAGTTGTAGTTCTAAAATTTGGCCCGGCTGCTGAAAGGTTGGCCACCTATGGTCTAGATGCTGAAGGGGTTTATGTGCGAGAAGAGAAGGAGCCAAAATATTATATCTCAAGGGGGTACAATTTGAAAAGGAATTAATTGGGGGGCTAAAGGAAATGGCTGATGCTCAGAGAAGAGATGATACTATAAAGGAGGTCATCGATAAAATGCAAGGGCCAGATTGTCTAGAGAAGTTACCAAAATTTTATATAATTTTTCAAGGGATTCTATTTAGAAGGCCAAATGAGGCGGGAGAAAATTGGAAACTCTGGTTACCAGAGGAGCTGGTAACAGCAACAATTTGGCAACATCATTATAGTTATGCCATTATGGTCCTCGTAAATGTTACAGAATACTGAATGACGTTGCGTATTTTCCGAATATGGCTAGGAGAATTGCCAAAATGCTTAAAGGATGCGAATCTTGTAAAAAAACTAAAGCTGACAATCAAAAGCGAGCAGGAGAAATGAAAAATATTATTCCTAGCAAGCCATTAGAGTTGGTGTCGGCAGATGTATTTGGCCCGTTACCTATGGCAAGGGGTGGAGTAACGCAAATACTAGTTACCCTAGATGTATTTTCCAAATTTGTAAAATTGTTCCCATTGAAAAGAGCAACTTCAAAGGCAATGGTAGACAAGATAGAGAAGCAATATCTACCAAGTATCGGGAAACCACAGTGCATTTTGACAGACAATGCCTCACAATTTGCTAGTAAAGTATGGGGGGATAATTTGTCTAGACTGGGGATAGAAAGTCAGAAAACGTCCCTTTATCATCCTTCCGGGAACCCCGTTGAGTGCGTGATGAAAGAATTAGGACGATGGTTTAGGACATACTGCAGTATTAAACACCGAAAATGGATTGATGAAATTAGTAACATAGAAGATGTACTGAACACTCTACCACATGAGTCAACTTTGGTCACCCCTTATGAGCTCATTTATAGGAAAGAACCACCCCGTATAATTAATGAGTACATTACATTCCCAGTATGTAATCAGTTGGATTATAGGGAAAGGGTTGCTTTTGCACTAAAGAATTTGAAAGCAAAGGCTTTAGAAAGAAAGTCCAGGCATGATGCTTTGATTAAAAAAATCAGTGTACAAAGTTGGAGATTTGGTTCACATCAAGACACATTTCAAATCTTCCGCTTTGGATGGGGAGATTAAAAAATTCTTACAGTACTTTGAAGGGCCATACAGGGTGGCAGCCATTCCAAGAGAGAATTCCTATGAATTGGTTTGGCCGAAGTCTGGCAAAATCAAAGGGAATTATAATGTAACATCTTTAAAGCCAGTTCAGGATTGAGAAATATTGTGAAGACCTAGATATTTTTTTTTTTTTTGGGAAAAAAATATTATTATGACAGAGTGAATACTATATATAGTAAGAATGGGTAGTAATTTTTGCAAATAGGAGACATTTGATTAAACGATATGTTGAACGTTTCGGCCACTGAAAATGTTTTTCGTCAAATTGAATTTATTATCCAGGAGATAGGTTTGGATAAATTTAATCTATTATACTTCTGATTGTTCTTTTTCTTCACTGTTTTATGCTCGTTAGGAGAACCTTGAACCTCAAGGCAGTCTAGCTTTGTGAATTACGGCATAACCGCCGAAAAGATCATACTAATAGATGACTCCTGTTTTAGGTAAAGGTGAAATGGAAAGCCACAGATATGTCTATCTGTTATTCCAAAATCTTTCATCTTGGTTTAACATGATGATTACCGGGAACTGGTTCATAATTCTACCAGTTCGCCGAAGAAATTTAATAATGTTCTCTATGGAAAAAAATGTATAACTTTTGTTTTAAATTATCAATAAGAATTGTCGTTTTTTTTTTTGGTGAATGTGAGAGATAATTGGTTATTATAGGATTGATTGAGGACACTTGTAATCGTTTGAAGATCTTGTTTGCAGATGTCAAACGCTAAGGTTTTCAGATGATCCTCAGAGACATAAATAGGAAAATGTTTCTGGAAGTGTGGACGTCGTGATGAATGGATGAGGTAAAAATAGGATGTAATTAGGATTTTTTTTTTTTTTGGAAAAAAAAGAAAGAGAATTCCCTATGACGTCGAATGACTGATGATTTTGAATTTTCCAACAAAAATTCAATTTGAAATTTTTGATAGGATATTGAAATGGTTTTAGATTACTTCTCATTTGACTAAATGATATGGCCAGTGAAATATTTTCAGTTCAGGGGATATGTATCCCAGGATTATTATGAATTATTTGGTTCTTTTCATTAATAAAGTATTGAGAAGAAGGCTGAAAGATTTATTCTGTCTATAAATAATTAAAATTCTTGAAAGCATAAATTAATAAGACTTTGTAGCATATTTAGGTGATACCTATGGTATTTGAATATTTTCAAGCGGTAGTAAGTCTTGAAATACTATGTACCGTTAATGTAAAAATTTAAAATGTTTGGAAGGTTATTTAAAGCATAACCTGATATCATTGTTTCATAAACGCTTAGCAACATTGTTTGAGCATGCGTTTTAGGGTCTGCGAACCCAAATTTAAATTTTTGATTTTTTTGGTAAGTGATGGTATTATTACCAGAATTTCTTGAATTTATCAGTTAATTGAAAAGATACATTTATACATTAAGATTGTTTATGTAAGACCACCACCGAAATTTTTTTTTCTTTTCAGAATATTGAAAAAAATATTTTTTTAAAAAAAATTTTTTCCTTCTTTTTCTAAACTTAATTTTTAACTAAATCACCAAGGTCAATTTAGTAAAAAATTGGAGGGGGCTGTGACGGTTCTAGGGCTTTACAGAGTGTTTTCTAAGACATTTGTCTGAGTTTTATTATAAAAATTATGAATTGCGAGCGTGGTGTAATATTGGGATCCATGCATAGCCACAGGTATTGCGACACAATCCTGGTGTCTTGGTAAGTGTTGCATCAAAAACCAGCGTCAGTATAAAAAGGACGAGACGCCACCGAGCGTGGCTTTTTCGTCACCAGTCTTCATCGCAGTCGGACCTTCGGTCCAGAGCAGAGTTTAAATTTGTGTGGCAGTGGGTGAGTCCTAGGTGTTTGCTTAACCGTCTGAGTTGGTCTTTTGGTTTTGTTCGGGGAGTAAGTGAGTCGTCTGGTATTTTATTTTTGTTATTCATCGAAAGTGAGGATTTTAGTATAATCACTCAAATTAGGTTTTTTCGTCGAAACTAGCAAGAGCTAAGTTTACATAAAGTGTGTCAGGTTAGGGAAGCAATAATAATACCAGCGAAATTTCTTATTAGTCGACACTTAGCGGTTGCGCAATTGTTAAAATTTGTAACGTCTATTCCACTGTTTTAAATTCTGTTCCAGTTTAGAAGTTGTATATCAGCCATCAAGTATTGATTTTATAATTTATAATTGTGCAACAAGTGTGCAAGAAATTGATAGGAACTTTAGAAATTTGAAATCGTAAATTTCCAATGTTGTGCAATTTGTGTGATGTTCAAAGAAATAGTTAGGGATTGTTAGCGGAAAGTATTAAGAAATTCAAGGGATTATTTGCGGTCGTAGCAGAACTGTCTTCTGATTTTTTGGAGAAGAAGAAATTATTTACCTGGTGAAAAATCTGTTGTGTAAGGAATCTTCTGATAGAAATTTAAATAATATACCGGTCGGTGGGTCTAACAAAATTTAAGGAAAGCTGTGCATTAAAGACTTGAAAGAATATCATTTAATTTATGATTTAGTAGTTTTGAGATACCCTTCTAACCTTTTATATATTTCAGAGAAGGTTTGAAGTGACCACCGCCGAAGAGAAAGAACATTGTATGTTGTTAATTACTTGATGCTTTCCAGGTAGGCACAAGTAAACGCCACGAGAACAAGATACTTTATTTTTGGTAACTGCACAGACCATAAAGTGAGTGATTGTTAAATTATGTTTTTGCAACATACAAAGTGCAGGGTTCTTTCAGAATGTCAAGTAAGAGATTGTGTGACATTGTTGTACAAACAGAAATTATATGTATTGCAATTTCATAGAAACTAATAATACCATTATTACTCATGATGATATCCTTCTTCTTGAGTTATAATATGTTACTGATGATTTATGAAGTAAATATACATAAATTGTTAAAGCTACAGAAATTATGGATTGTGCTGTTAATCGTATAAATTAATGTTTTAATACAATGAGCCGAACCATTTGAATTGATATTAATGAAAAGGGCTAATTTGAATATTATTAAATTCAAAATGTGTTTAAAGTTGTACATGAAATTAATTTTTTCAAATTTTTATCTCAAATTAATTTACATAAAAAATTATACTATTCTTCAGTTAGAAAACATTTTACGTCCAAGTACAAGAGCCTAATCGATAATTGGAACAAAGGAATAGTGACACCATAAATTATGACGCAAAATTCAGCTACTTGTTATGGAAAACATAGTTTGATAAACCGAGTCGAGAGCGTGAATTCATCTATAAATGGGATATCCCACAGGATTTCTAAGAAACTAAACAGCTATCCGTAAGAAGTACATTAACCTTCTAGATCTTTAATATGACAATACTGTTTATCAATGATATTCATTTAACTTATTTTTTTATTTATTTATTTTTTTACATGTTACTGTCTTTCTTGATAACAAATCGAAATGTATAAATGAGATATCATTTTAAAGCTTAAGATTTCCACATTGATCATATCACATTTAAGGAAGTAATTTTTAATTTTTCGGAATTCAACCCTTAAAAGACAAAATGTCAATATTTCTAAAATGCATTCCTAACCGAAATCGATAAATGAAGTATCATTTTAAAGATCTCCGCTTATGTGACGTCATATATTAAGAAAGGAATTTTTTGGAAATCGACCTTAAAGGGCAAAAGGATCAATATTTCTTCATCCAGTTTTTGTGTATCGAGCCATTTATCTCCCATGAAAACTCACCGACATAGATGAATTAGGTATTAAAATTTCCGCCGTGATCACATCATATGTTAAGAAAAGAATTTTCGGAATTCGACCCTTAAAGGATAAAATTATCATTATTTTCATAGTGATAATTTTTTGTTACGAGCTATTTATCTCCCTTGATATCTAATCGAAATCGAGAAATGAGTTATTATTTTGTAGATTAAGGTTTCCGCTTAAGGTCAAATCATATTTTAAGAAAATAATTTTTCGGAATTCGACCCCTAAACGGCAAAGGTGTCAATATTTCTACAGCCCGATTTTGTGTCACAAGCCATTTATCTCCCTTGATACCTAACCAATATAGATAAATGATGTATCACTTTAAAGATTAAGATTCCCGCCGTGGTCACATCATAATTTAAGAAAGGAATTTTCGGAATTCGACCCTTAAAGGTAAAATTGTCGTTATTTTCGTAACGTATTTTTTTATCATGAGCCATTTACCTCCCTTGATATCTAACCGTAATAGATAAATGAGTTATCATATTAAATATTAAGGTCCTCTGCTTTTGGTCAAATAATTTCTTAAGAATCAAATTTTTCAGAATTTTACCCTTAAAGGGCAAAAGTAATAACTGTGAAAAACGTGCGTATGAGACAGTTCACAGCCTAGCTTCTAGATAGCAGTAGCCCATATAACAGAGAGATATTAATAAACTCCTTCACTAACACCGGTATTTATTATGTAACTATTACACTAAACAAATAAACAATTGAAATAAATGAGGCGGTTATTCTTTCATCCTATTGCAAACTCCCAAGCTTACCATTCACTGTATTCGCGAAATTTTCACATTGGTAATCTAGTATAAACAATATTGGCCATTTTTTTTAGGTACTCATATTTGAGAGGCTGCTGCCAAAAGAATGAGACATACCAGTAGATGACGCAAACATAACACCGAGTCGATGACTCCTCTGACCACAAAGTTCGTTAGCTTTCCTCTCGAAAATGTCGGCGTACAGGAGGTCAAACATTAGCACGTATGTGCAGAGCATTCACCGCCCTTTGATGTGGTGTGGCTCATTAGTCCTGGGCACGGCCACTGTGCGACCGACACCTCTCTTCCCAAGGTCACAGTGCTCTGTACCGAACTGGTCAGACCAACGTGCCGTGCTCATTACCATTAAAACGGTATGACCATATTTAGTGACATAGCCTACAATAGTGTATATAACTGACCTCACTGCAAATGATAATTTATAATTGCATAGATCATTCCTGGTAGAGCTATAATTGTTTGAGATGCTGCACTGTAATTGTGGTAATTAGGGTCATAATTGTGTTCAGTCCTTAAGCACTGTAACTTCAACCATATGGCCTCGCATTGGAGAATTTTTGTGGTAAAAAGGCTTATTATTTAATTTGAGGATCTTCCCCATGCTCGCTGGAAAATGTGAGTAAACTTAATATTACTAATCATTCTATGACGGAATCGTTAGATTTTTGGTTTCATAGCTTTCGCTGTGAAAATTGCTATGGAACGCTATAGGAGCTAGATTGAATGCAACTGAAAGAAAGTTAACTCTAAAGTGAGTACTGAGTATGAATGTTGGTGCTGACACATGGTCAGATATTGGGTGAAGGAAAACTATACCGATCAAGAAAGAGAACTTTTACAATCAATTAGTACTTCATTTCATTCCTGAGGGAGTGGGGATGTTTTTTTTTTCCAGTAAGGTATTTGAGGAATAGAGTAAGTAAGACATTGAAACTGAAAGTGCATTTCACAAAGGGAAACCCATCAGAGTAAACTGTGTACAAGGCATAAGGACGAGTGTAAGCTAATTGCTTGAGCTCAATTGCAATTAATTAGTAAAAGAAATAAATGCGTCCCATTAAAAGGGAGGAGTATTCTTTGAATGTGAACGTTCGAATGTCTTCTCAGCTGGTTGTGTAATGAGTACTGGTGTAAAAACTACTCTCTTACGTAAAGAACGACTGGAGCCTGAAACTGACAACGACACATCCCAGCTACTACTGACGATAAAATACGGTGATACGTATACCACCCAGCAGTCCTGCTAGACCTGAAATGGACCAGCTTCACCTTTATTCTCCTAGTAAATAGTGTATGTACTAAAAATTATTAGAAAAAGTTATTATTATTATTATTCTCGAATCACAAACATCAAAATACACCCTTTAAATATATTACGAAAATCAACAACCTTAAACACACTTAGCCCAGTACTTCGCAACCTCAATTGTATTCTGTGTTGCTCGAGACTGTTTATCGTTGTTGCAGGATGATGGGCACATAGGGCACTCGAGCATATGATTCATAGTTTGGTCTTCACCACATTCACACTTAATACTGGTACCATCAGTATAACCCATTCTCACTAGGTTTTCCTTGAACCTGCCCACTCCTGTTCGCAATCAATTCATGGACCGCCAGACGTTCCAGCCCTCTGCGTGACCAGGTGGCAAGCCTCTGCAACTGTCAGTGGTCCCGACATGTTAGGGATTTTCATTTTCCACAACTGTACTCTTGCCTTTTCAGGTGACCCAATTAGTTCTTGTGATGTTCTCAGGAAGATTTTCCTTGATTTTTTTTTTTTTTTTTTTTTTTTTTTTTTTTTTTTTTTTTTTAATGGCTTTCGGCAACTAAGCCATTCAGCCAGCTCGATGTGTTTATGATATCTCATCCAGTGATATAGTTTCTCCAGTATGTTATGATTACTAAGTATAGACACCACAGGACGGACAGGACATTCACACAGACACACAACATCCATGCCCGCGGCCGGATTCGAACCGGCAACCTTCGGCACGCGGAGCTGGTGCTCTAGCCCCTACGCTACCGAGGCCGGCATTTTCCTTGATTTGTGTCTCTGGGCTGGTGGTGTATGGCCGTGCAGTGTATGAGCTCTTTCCCGTTCTACTTTGGTCCTCTCCTTGTTCGCAGCCACTTCTCTCCGGATATTGGGCGGTGCAATGCCCGAAAGGTGGTAAAGCCTATCATCTGGGGTAGGCTTTAGGCAGACTGTCACTAGCCTACAGGTGTTATTGAGGTGTTTGGTGTGAGATGATGAGTACCAAACTGGGAATGCATATTCTGCAACAGAGTAACAAAGGGCCATTGTTGATGTACGTATAGTTTGTGGTTGTTATGAATAACTTAGTTATTTGTCTTGTCCTACAGTTGTTGCAAATCTTTATAATATTTGTCAGTTATACATATATTACAATACTTAAGTGTAAACACATATAATATTTTGTCAGCTGTACAGATATTACAATGACACTAAGTATATTTACAGCTACTAACAACTCTCTAACCAAAAGGAATAAATGCCAATGGGAAAAAACATTAATATAATAGTTGTTAACAGACGGTGTTTAATTTAAATCATTTCCTACAACATTTAAGGAAAGCCACTTTACGATCTTTAATTATAAGTAACAATTTGTTAAAATTACTTACAGCAAAACAATGGTATCAGGGTTAATTATTTGCAAAATTCTAGATACCATAATTTAAAGCAGGCATAACTAAACTAACAAAATCCCCAAGTTCCTTGGTCGACGTTTCTCAATACACTTTAAAATGATATATGATTATTTTTATACTAGTAGCCTTGTATTTTCAAGGACAAGGAACATTGAAGAAAAAATCTGGAAAAATATTTCTCAAATAATTTTCTTACAAAATAATACCCTTAGATATTCGCCACGACTGTTGAGGTCGATTCGGCACAACGACCGTGTACAAGTCCTCAACAAGGAGTTAGCGGGTTTGAATCCTGGTCGTGGTAGCAGAGGGCTTCTAACCTGCAGCTTGAGTGTCAAATCACTTGTTTAAATCCGAATTGTTTTTGCAATGGTTATAGGATAAGGGCACATAACACTGTTGAAGGAAGACGTTCAAGTTAGAAACTCCCTTTGAATCGGAATAGTATTCCTGAATGGGCCGACATAGTGCTTCACTATCTCCCTCCTTTCATCTCTCATGCACAACACAAACAGAACAGTACACTGGACATACGTGCAAAAAAGTTGTATGTACGGACACTTTCACACTGGTGCAGCCAACAGAAAACCATCGAAAATTACAGTTCGCCTGAGTTTACTGTGAATGGTGATACCTACACTACAGCCTCCTCACTATGAACTCGCGGCTCAAGGTCATATACCTCTGGCTTCGTTCCTCTCATCAGCTCATCCCTTCCAATTTCGCATTTAGGGGTAAGGGCAGTCAAGTGAGGATAGAGCACACTCACACCAACCTTGATCCGCCTCTGTTAACTGACCGGGTTATAAAAGAACAGGCTTAGACATGGATATGACACTATAGTGTTGTTTGGTGATACGTTTAGACGATTTCCCCAACGAGAGAAAAGGTTGCAGGACATTCGTTACTATACCACTAAATGTTAGAGATAAAAGGCCAGAAAAATTGACCAGCCCTTCGTATATTGCGATAAGACGGAACTGTTTAAGTCCCATATCTTTTTTTCTGCCTCAAGCCGATCCATAAAATTAGCTTTGATATAGCAATTTTGGTCTTAAAAACATAGATATACATACATTTTTTTTGTATTTCTCAGTCATAATAAATGAATTTTCTCTTTTTCTCTCTGTATCCACCCTGTCATGTTTTTTTTTTTTTTTTTTTTTTTTTTTTGCTGTTGTCAGTCTTTTGACTGGTTTGATGGAATCCTCCATCGTTTCCTATCCTGTGCTAACCTCTTCTATTCTACATACCCCTTACAGCCCACGTCCTCAATTATCTGCTTCATATATTCTAATCTCTGTCTACCTCTACAGTTCTTACCTTCCACTGTTCCTTCCACTAACAAATTAACCAATCCAGCATGTCTAAAAATATGACCTACCAACCTGTCTCCTCTTTCTGTAAGCTTCTTCAATAAACTTCTTTTCTCACCCATCATTTCCCAAACTCGTTCATTTCTTACTTTGTCTGTCCACTTAATTTTCAGCATTCTTCTGTAGCACAACATTTCATGTTAACAAATATATATCTTACCAAATCACGATAATTTTTTTCCTGAAACCATTTAATTCAAGTATGAATGGAGATTGATTACTACTTGGTTGATGAGAAGATCATTTCAGTGTAACTGTGTACTTAGAATAGCCCAGAAGTTGACGGTTTCGAAAAAAAAATATGATTCGGGACTCAATCAGCAAAGAGGAAAATTTGCAGCTAGTAATCCCCATACAGTTTAGAGTTTAGCTCTTTATCAAACATCTGCCCTAAACATCTCATCTCTCCTTAGCGTATATAGAATAGAAGTATACTACGATGTTAAGACGTAGGTAATGTTTAAACTTAACTGGCAAGTATAATTCCTAGTTTTCAGCTATCTAAAAATTAAAATAAAAAAATCCTGAATGTTTTACAGGAATTGTTGCACATTTCAAACACGACTTATGCTGTTTCAAATTTCTTTTATACTGAATGTTGCTGTTTAAATTATTATGATGAATTATTTTAGATTTGTCCCATTTCGTATCTGTGTGGCCAGTTCGACTGATTCTGTTAGTAGGGCTACCCTACCTGTTTGTAAACTACTGAATTGGCGATGTCTACTGTGCTCACTCTTTATCTTATTTTATTTGCGCTCTTCACCCTTTCCTTCTGCATACCACTATATGCTTCACATTAGGTACGCACAGTGAAACAGCTTTGGCGTCGAGGTTACCCTGGCCCCCCACGGCGTCACTGCGGAGCTGTGATTGGCTCTGCGGGAGACTAATGACAGTCACCAAAGGTTAACACTTGCACCAAGTCACGGAGCGGCGGGCAGTATCAAAGGCAAGGCGGGCTTCCACCCGAACCGTCAAGATTAACGTACAACTCACCAGGAGATATCTACATGTCAAATACGCCATCAGCAAACGTAATGGTGCTGTCCCACACGTGATTCTGCAGCAAAGCTGGAAAGTATAACCAAGGCTTCAGCTTTGTGCGGTTACATTAAAATCACTCCTGGATAATACTGTAGATTAGCGAGACAGAGATCAACAATAGTTACGCGCATTGTGAAGGTCTAATTACCGACAGGATCTCTGATGTAATCTTACGTGACTCACAGAGTACTATAAAGTTTTGGTTGAAAAATGTTAGGAAGATTGTGAACGATGTTCACAATGATATCATGGGCTTATAAAAAAGAACCATCCCATAAACCACCTTGAATGATATAGGCAAGTTGGTTAAACCTGAATCAGGATGTGCAAATATTAAGTTTGAGAACAACTCCATATAATTTCGTTATAAATAGCTCCCGCATCCGATTATTGGGAAAACGAAAACCTATGAGGTTAATACTTGTTTGTAAATATCATTTAGTTTGTCGGTTAGTTTCGGTGAATCCAGCAGCTTAACAAATATCTTTCTCATTTTGAACAAAACAACCAGTACCGTTGGTTTCTGCACCTTAAAAATTCATTTTTTGTATAGTATATTTCACTCACTTTTCGCAGAAAACTGCTAAATTATCATTACTGCAAGATCCGATAATTTGATGGCCAGTCAAAGTGAATTTCAATTTTTTTAATTGTTAACAGCAGTTTCGACATTTGAAAGTTTTGAATATCTAAATTTGGTATCCTAAGCCATTGTGGTTTCTAGTTAAATGCAACTATCTTATACACCTAATTCCAGGAGAATTGTAGCTAACACAAGTTAGCGCTATTGTAGTAAGTTGCTCTAATTTTGTCTGGAAACTAGTCCAGTACAGTGCTTAAACGTGGCTCCTCTGAAAAAAAATGGGTGAGTGGCAACGTTCTGGCCTCGCATTCGGGAGGACGCTAGTTCGAATTCACGTCCGGGCATCCAGATTTGAGTTATCCAAGGTTTCTCAAGATCTCTCCAGGCGAATGCCGGGATGCTTCCTTCAAAAATCCATAGAAAAATTCCTTCCCGTTCCTTGTCCCAAGTCCTTTCCCACCACTAATGACCTTGATCCCGACAAAACTTTAATGTCATACGTTAAAAAATAAAAAATAAAAAAACATTGATCTGCCCCAGGGCAGGATTTCGCATGGCTGTTTTCCATTCTCTTTTGTCTTCTGCCGTCCTTTCAATTCCATCTTATTACCGTTTCCCTTGATGTCATCTATGATCCTGACCTTCTTTCTGTGACTATCCTCTCACAAACTAGTCCTTCCAAGACGTCTATTAAAAAGTACTCCTCTCTCAAGTGGTGCCCCATTTAGTTCTTCTTTCTTTATCTTATGACTTGAAGTAGTTTTTTCCTCTCACAAACCTTTTACAGCACTTCAACCTTTCTCGTGTATTCCAGCCAGCTTATCCCCTCCATTCTCTTACACATCTCAAACGCTTCTATCCGTTTTACATTCTTTCCTCTGATTTTATCTGCCCAATAAAGTGCCACACTTCATACAAAACATTTGCCAGGTCTTTTCCTCAGTGATTTATCTACTTTCCCAGTTAATAATCGCCTCTTCCTATTAAACGCTTACTTCGCTAAGGCAACTCTTGGGTGGCATCTCAAGTCCTTGGTGATTGTACTACTAAAATATTTGAAAGCTCTTTATGGGCTGATACTTTCTTGTCCTAGATTGATATCTACCAGTTTCCTTCTTATACCAATCACCATCCTTCTATTTTTGCTCTATTGATTCTTACTCCATTCTTCACAAGCTTCATTTTGATCTTTCAGCACTTTTTTTTTTTTTTTTAGAGATCATTTCGCTTTCTTTGCTCATATAGGTCTACAAAACCGAAAAAGTTCATTATTACTTATTTTAGCTATGTACTAATTCAGAGAAACCAAATCGTCCTTCGATAGTGGGATCGAAGACACGGGCCTACGTCCTGGTCGCTGAACTGAAGAGAGGGTACTGATCAGTGGAGATCAGAGTGTGACCAGAGGCGATTGCAAGGCGGCGGACATGCGCAGGGGTCAGCTGAGCAGAGTGGCTCGCGGGGTCACCTGACAGGTCGACACCGGGGTCGCCTGTGACACTGTGCACAGCCGTGCAGGTATGCGGAAGAGTCGCAACGGCTATCAAGTCGTACAGTGGGGAGCTTCAGCTCGGTGCTGTATCAGCTAGCAACTGCCGCAACCAAAAAAACAATAGTTTCAAACAAAATTGATTTAACATAGTTCCGAAGTCTTAAACTCCTAAAAATTCGTGTATTTCATGGATGTAGAGCATTAACATTTATGAGTCACATTACAAACAGTCACCAAGCATAGTACAAATCAAAAGTAAAATAAAATTTGGCATAAAAGGAGGTGGCCACATGGTTCAGTGTGGAGCTCGTGCTGAATAGACCAAAACTTAACGAAATATCGAATAATATATAACAATTTCCAAATTGTAGGCCAGAAAAACCGAAAGACTTCAAATATTTTAAGGCAAAAGAGTATCTACTTTGGGGCAGAAAAATTTCACAAAAAAATCAGATTGATAATTTGCAGCAGTTGTTGTCAGTATTAACACACGAATTCAGATCTGAATCGACGAACTAACTTTTAGCAAAATAAAAGTAAACTAAACGAGAATATCATGCCAGGTACAAAAAATGAAACAAAATGGAACGAAAATTATACTGTCAAAGAAAAACAATAAAGAATAATTGAATGATACAGTCTTTTTTTCTGTCGCCAGTCTCTCGACTGGTTTTATGCAATGCTCCATCTCTTCCTGTCTTGCGGTAACCTCTTCATCTCAACACACTTCTTACAACATACGTCTTCAATTATCTGATTCATATATTCTGATCATTGTCTACCTCTGCAGCTCCACTAACATACCGTCATGTAATGAAGGTAAGTGAAATGCCGGATGTTACTCACAAATGGATTTGGATAGAAGAAGACGTAGAGGAAGATGTGGGAGATGGTTTTATTGTTTTCTTATTTTTTTTTTAATGAAAGAAGAGTTTGGCTGTTATTTTCGATTCTATTAGTGCATGTGAATGCATAGAAGAATTTTACTTCTATAAAAAGCTAAGACAGCACGGGATGAACACAAAATCACAAAATAACAAGTCACTCTAAGTGCGACTTAATCCGGCAACCTTTCTGATTTGAGGGGAATACGCACCAGTAAATCCCAATGCAATGAAGAGAATATTTCTGGTACCAGTAATAGTTAAACACGAAGAGAGAGAAACAGAAAGAAGTTGGAAATTTAAAGAGGACGCAAAAAATTGCATTATATCCTAGATAAATACAAGGTGGTAGTTAGCTATACGCGAGAGCTTCAAATGGAGCAACAATTACAATTAGAAATTGAAGTCAATTATTATAAAATCTGGGGGATCAATGTTCATAAACATTACAAAATGGGTTGTAAATGAATTAATCTTTTGTCCCATCTTGCGTTAATTACGAGATTTCCGGTAGGCATCCATGGATGTCTGTGCGATATCTCTGGGTTTTATAAATTTCCTCTATGTCTCCATTTTGACTTGTAAAAAAAAAAAAAAAAAAAAAAAAAAAAAAAAAAAAAAAAAAAAAAAAAAAAAAACATGTAGTAATGCTGAATATTTGTTGTTTCCCTTGATCTCACTTCATACTGAAACTGGAGAGTGCAAATTATCAACTGGCGCACTTCACGTATATCAGATTAAATAATTGGGTGTAGGCACGATATAAATTCAACTGGTCACACCACATAGTTGCACATCGGACTACGCCATTCATTCAGGGTAGAAATAGAAGGCGGATAGGATTCGTTAATCGTGTCTGATACGTTATTATATAGTCAAACCAACCATGACCTAACCATTAGGTTATCACTGATAGTAGACTAGTAAAATGTTTCAGCTTCTTCGTATGCTTACGTAGTCAGCGTGAGAAAATGCTCCAACAATAAAACGCTTACAATAATAATTGGAACTTATATAAAACTACATGTTTAAATGAAAGTAAAAGATGTGTAAATAATTCAAAATGATATTAAAAACATTATTGCTTACACATTCCACTTAGTTTAAATGCTCTACTCCTATTATGAAATGCAAACTAGAACATGTCAAATATTTGGGAAACTGAATTGAAGTAATTGGCGGAAACAGGATGGAGATAAATGAAAGAGGTAGATGTGCTGATAGATTTTATAAGAGTGTTAAGGTCTAGCATAGAATAGGGATGTTCCGCAAAAGAGTACGCAAGCAATCTATAAAAACTACTTTGTGCCAATCTTGACATATGGATCGGAAACCTGAGTGAGGAGGAAGGGGAACAAAAGGAGAGTACATACTACGCAAATGTAATTTCAGAGGAGCAGAGTAGGAGTAACAAGAAGGGACAGATTAAGGAATGAATCAGAGAGATGATCAAGGAAGAACAGCTACAAGAAGAAAAAGAGAAATCTAGATTACATTGGGAGAGGAGAAGATATGAAGGAAGATGCTGGACGTGGAGCTGAAAGGGAAGAGTCTCAGAGTATGTCAGAGGGACAGATGGGCGAAAGGTGTTAAAAATGTGGGAAAGAAAGAGGAGGAAATTGGGCGACAATGGAAGGACAGGAAACGATGAAGGGGCTTTTATTTCCAGCAGACCCGGCCAGCGCTTGCTCTATATGATGATGACGACAGCTTACACAACATTCATAATTACAGCGTTTTAGTCAACAGTTAAGTCACTTTCCTGCTTTTTAATCAAATCACAGTTGATTCAATTTCCAACGAACAAACACTTTACATTCTTAGGAAAAAATATACAAGTTCACATTTAATCAATGTTTATCTTTCCCTGACATTAATTAATTTAAAGGACGGAAATTAGTAGGAATCTGAGTCTTAACATGTTCACGAAATTGTAAGTAAAATAATGGAACTATCATTGGGATTTATGACAGAAGTGCTGGTCTTGACCCATGGGCGTATTCAGCGACCGGCAGGGGGGGGGGGGGGAACTGCTGCCCCCACCCTCTAGAAATCTAGTTGCTTTCAGTACGCATCGGCGAATGAAGAATTGGCTCAGGAGCACTATGGGACAGGGAAGATTGACTGGATTATGCCTGATGAGTGTGAATCGAAATTTCGTGAAAGTACACTGTAAGATATTGACAAATAAAGTTAATGAAAAATTTTCTCAGAATCCGAGACGATTGTTTACATAAAAAAAACATAATTGAGCTACGATCTTAATTAACTACATAGCAGATCCTTGGATTAACTGGTTGGATTACTGGTTGAGTTTCATTTTGTAAGAAATCGTCATGTTTCAGCCCCCACCCCACTTCTTCGAAAAAAATACGAGTTGCCCCCCCTAGTTCAGATATTGCCCCCCTCCTAAGTTCAGATATTGCCCCCCCCCTCTCCTAGTTCTGATCCTGGATACGCCCTTGCGTTGACCACTGTGCGCCTTGCGCGGTGTCTTAGCCGCGTCGCCACGCCGCCGCTGTCTGCAAGGTGTCCGATGCAACTGGAGCGGGAGACAGCACTGTGCAGACGCTGGTCATTAAGCCCGGCGGGTCGTGAGGCGCGCCACGCCCGCACCTGCAGGCGATGCTTATCGCTAACAACATCCGTAAAGCACCGCCGTTTAGACTCATTACTGTAATTGAGGGAGCGAGAGCCCGCGGCTGTTTGTCGCAGCCCCACCCACTCATTACACGCGTCAGGTCTGGCTATGACCGCTGTGCGGCTCTGTCAAGTCCCCTACCTCCGTCCTAATCGCGAACTCACCTGTTGATAGCGGTAGCCAGTAAACTGATCCTAATGCTTCGTCAAAATGTTACAATCAGAGTGAACGAAGCTTTAAAAATTATTTCTGTCTATTCAGAGCGATAAATCACTTTCGGTTCAACAAATCTTCTCGGGTTTGCAGCAGGATTTTAATAAAAAGCGACAAGTTTTCGGCAGCTAGCTCAGCAGCCATCAGGTCAATTATGTACCACGAATAAAAGGTGTTTACTGGTGTCGCTTAGCAACCTAACGACGCTCGCAGTTCGACTTCACTGTGATTGGTCGTAAGCGGTGGTCACCCATCCAAGTTCTGACCCCGCTCCGCGTTACTTAACTGCCTAGCGACACCAGTAAATGCTGGTATTCGTAAGGGCAAGATCGCCGGTACGTAATTGGCCTGATGATGGCTGCTGAGCTAGCTGCCGAAAGCTTGTCGCTTTTTAATAAAATCCGGCTGCAAACCCGAGAAGATTTGTTGTCATTTATTCGCCGGGAAAGCCTACACTCACACTTTCGGTTCCACCAAATGTAATAATATTGACTATAGTTGCTTGTTTTAATGAAGCAATCGTTAATGCATTGCTAAAAATAAATTACCGGTAAGCCACCACGTTTATTACCAAACTACCTGTTACTCCTGTTACTTTATTCAAATGTTTTTTTTTAATTTTTTGAGATGACGTGATTGGAGATACACGTAAGGGCAATTGGACCACCTAGTTCGCAGTCAACATATAGTGAAGAATGCCACAAACACAGTGAAAAATCCAATGGGAGCTAAACAATTGAAAAAGATAATATTGATTTCGAATGAGAGGATTCCGTTGGTAAGTTACACTGAAAACATTGAGAATGCTAGAAATAACTTACCTTTAAATTGTTACTCATTTGCGGGTACATTTTTCTCAACGTTTTCGACATCACATCAAAATGGATCATTTTTTAAACGTGGGAACATAGTCATTTTAAAACACCATCAAAATAAGACCAGTACTTTTTCCGTGAACCACATTTAACTGGCGGACAAATAGAAAACCTTTTCTTTATTTGTTAGCATCCTGAAGTAGCATCAAAATAAATTATATTTCATTTCAGTCGTGGAACACAGGGATACCCGGAGCGCACATTGAGCTGCATGGCGCAGTAGGGGCAACGCAGAGCAGGGCAGGGCAGGGCAGCACAGACTGGCAGTTACTCGCGCATATTAGAGCGCAGTTTCGTGCGGCAGTTTACAAAGCATTGTGTTGTGCGAAAAACCGACAATAAAGCGTAACCAAAAACGTGTCGATGCAAAAACTCGATTTTTGATTTCTGAATCAGATTGGGATGCCGAGCTTGGAAAATTGTTATTACTTTAACAGAAGCTGAGTTAGATAAAACTATGCAAAAGTGAATATATGAAAAGAAGAAACTCTCATCTGGCTTTTGCAGTGACAAGAGAATTCTCAAAAGATAATTTCCGGATGACTCGAGCGGAGATTCACGGCATAATGTAACCTGTTATTTTCTCGACAAAGCTCAAATATCTATTAGAACTGAAGAAAATCTCGCAGTATTTTCGTGGTTATTTATTTAATTATTTAGCGTTTGACGGTACATGACATTTATAAGAATGTTTCTCTCTTTTATTTCATATTATGTTTTTAAGAAAACTATATAACAGAACGTAAACCCTTGAAACTAAAAAAGCAGTGTTAACAAATTAAGTGTTTCTCGGGGACACTATTGAATGATGTAGTACAAATAATAAGAAAACAAATAATGTGATAATAGCCTATATATATCAATCTTTTTCGAAGTTTTATTAAAAATGAATTCAAAAAAAGAAAAGAAAAGTGAAAATTGTAAGTGGACAGTTGTATAATAAATAAATGCTGAATTTACTGGCCACTTGTTGGGCTCATTGTCCAAATCTCTTGTTTAAATTTAATTTTTATGTTTTTTTTATGACTGATATTGTGAATCGCAGGTTGGTTACGCACCAGATTAATCAATTTTTCTTATTCCATAGTTGATAATGATTATAAGTAAAGCAAAATTATAAATAACGCAAGAAGTGTTACGTTGTAAACCGGCACGAGTGAGCTGCGTGGTACAGTTTCTGTGTCGTGAACACAACGAGGCGCAGGCCACGTGCGGCGCAGTACTGCGCTGCCCTGCTCTGCGTCTCAATACGCGCTGTTCCGCCCCAAAACATAGAGACACAGAAACTGTGCTGCGCTGCGCTGCGTCGACTGCGCGTCAATGTGCGCCCGGCCTTACACAACATTTGAAATCGTATGAAAATTCAACCATTTGTTTTAGCACCTCACTCAACGAAACGGAATTTGCTTCTCGCAGTCTAAATTTTAAAGTTTACCTATATAAATAATCACAAGATCTTAGGTTTTGTATATTATATTTATGTATTAATTCCATCTTCGTTTGCCCTATTTCAGAAAATATTATCGCGACGAGACGATTGCAGGAAGCTCTTCAACAGACGATAGCCTGGGCCAGAAGGTGGCGGATAAGTATAAACCCTGTCAAAACGCAAGCGATTATGCTGACGCGACGCCTAGGACGCCGTAGTGAGCAACTACCTCACCCGCAACTTCAGCTCAGAGGTAAAACCATTCCCTGGGCACCAACTGCTCGTTACCTTGGTGTAACACTTGACTGTAAGCTGACATGGCGAGCTCACATCAAGGACATCAGGCAAAGGGTAAGTGCTCGGCTCCATTCTCTTTACCCTATACTTAACCGGGAAAGTTCGTTGGTACCTCACCTAGGAGTTGCCATTTATTGCTCCTTGATTAGGCCGGTAATTGAATATGCTTGCCCCGTCTGGGGGTACGCTGCTAATTGCCACCTGAGAAAGTTGCAGGTGCTGCAAAACAGAACACTGAAGCGGGCACTACATCTGCCCAACCGTTTCCCCACCGTCGCAGTCCATGAGGCGTCGGGAACAGAGAAGCTCATTGACAGGTTCCGGCAACATGCCTATAAATTCTACAGAGCAGCACATCACTCTGCCAATCCACTGGTCAGTTGTCTCGGCGAATATGAAACTGCCGCTGACAAACATAGCAGGCCATTGGTGCTGACGGAGCGCTAAGGACCAACTAATAATACGCCACCAAGACGACCAATCAGAAGTGAAGAGAAGACCACTCAAGAGAAGACTGAGGGAGGAAATGTCTCAGGACAACAACCCCCAACCGACCAGCTTTAATGCTGAGACTGGCGAAGATGTCAATTTTTACAAAATAAGTAGTGTAAAAATAGGACCGAAGCTTGTAGCTATTTATTAATAAATAGTTGTGAGATATTGTTCTGAATCAAGTATTCAGTTACTGAACAGAATGGTTTTCCATGGCGTAATGGATAATTTTTTTAAAAAAAAGAGAAAAATTGTGATTTAGGTAGTATGCATTTTTACTAATATGAAAGGCAGAATGTGTAATATTTACTTTAAGACTTGTAAAACCCAAAAGAGGGGCCAGGGAAATCTTGGCTTTTGTGAATTTGTAAGATTGACAAAGCAACACGGGAGAGGCAATTCTTTAGGTAAAATTTTACTGTTACAGTATCCATAATAGGCAAGTCATATTTTTATTTATACGAATTGTTTTATATGGAATTTCATTTCTTTTTATAGGTTGATAGCTTATTCTGAGTATTCTTACTTTTTTGGATCTAATTTTTACACCTTATCCAACATTTTTTATCTGAATTTATGAATATTCCTGCTTACACCCAATTTTCATGTTGAAATGCTTCCGTCGACAATACGCACGCTTATTTAGGTCAATAGGCTCGTCTCTAATTCGATCTGTGGGAGCGATGCCACGCCTGCATTGTTACCATCGTCTGAGAAGGCGGAGAAGCACCTACACTAAGCGAAAAATTTTTGCTTCTTTAATATTACATTGGAAACGGCGAATACTTTACCAAATTTATTAGTTTTTTTATTAAGCTGCCTGTGACATACTTTTGGAGCTCAATTGTTCAGTTGATATGGAACAAGAGGTGTAACCAATTAGCGCAAAATATTTATCTGGGGAGAACTACCATACCTGGTACATCAGGATTAGTTCTTAATGCTAATACTTTTCCGTCGATTGAAAAAAAATTTAAAAACTTTGCAACGTGTCCAGATAGAAATTCGAACGTAAGCTCTGCTAGAAAAAGAATTAATATTTGGCTTTATTTTTTGGTCCTGCTTGTTGCTCGGATTGTAATTAATCAGAAGCTCTAACTGATTGTTTAGCCGACCCCGGCAGCGTAGGGGTAGCGTGCTTGCTTCTCGTTGCAGGGGTCGCCGGTTCGAGTCCGGCCTAGGGCATGGGTGGTTTTAATTAAGTGTTGTGTTCGTCTTGTGTCGTCCTTACACATTAGAGAAAATAATCATACTTATAAGAAATCTGTACATTGTAAGAGAAGAAAACACATTGAGCTGGCTGAATGGCTAACACGGCCGAATGCAATAAAAAAAAAAACTGATTGTTTATATTGAGGTGCAATAAATTTTATTTAATCAGCTAAGTTTTAAAAAATTTTCATTGTTTCTTAAAATTCTATCTAAAATTTATTGCATGTGCAATACCAGTAATCGTTTTGTTTTCTGCTAATAATAATTTGACAGAATAATGAAAACATATTTTTATAAATATCGACTCCGATATCCAGATTTCAATATCGATATATCGTCCTAAAATATATCACATAAATATAGATATATTCAAAAAATAATATCAATTTATCGATATTTTATCGACAGCCCTACTAGGAATGTGTCTTGTTTGTACAATAAGCCCCCCCCCCCCCAACCAATATCCAGCACTGGTGGTAACTGGAAACAGAAAAAAGGTTAAAGTCGGTTGAGGAAATGGCAAGTACAGAGCAACAGACATCCGTAGTTTGGTGCTCATGAACGAAGCATCGTTTTTATTTTGGCTGGTTGTGCTTTGTCATCGCTTTGATGTACTGGCTTACTGCGCGATGGATTTCCCGCTTACTGCGCATCGTGGTACGTCACTGCAAGCGCTGCAAAGGCGCTACAAAGCAAAGTTTTGTCTTCTGACTGGCTAGGGCGACTGACTATAGACAGACAAAACTTCTCAAAGAGCTGTTAGGGTTTTACCGCCTCACGGCCCGCTCTAGGGGCGGAACCCCCAGGGTTGCTTCTGGCCCTGATACCTCTCGGTGCGAACGAAAGGCCAGAACGACACTCCTTACTGACTGACCGACAATTACGAAGGTAGGGCCACCTTGCTTCTATACAGTCAGCGGCGGCACCGCCATGGGGTCCCGCAGCCATAAGAGAAAGTCCTCACAAACAACACCTACATAGTCTCAGAAAAACACAGAATATACACAACAAGTCATGCTCCCGGAAGGGTTATGTCTCGCATGACAGTGATTCTGACTCTGATTCACAGGACATCAATAATACAACAATCACAAACTTAGCAAATATTCCAACTGCAAATCGCTATGCGCCTCTGGACACTGCTCCAGAATCTGTACCAGCTCCACCACCACCCGAAACACGACGAGTTAGGGTCCCCCCTATCTTCTGTTATCAAACCACAGGATACTTGGCGTTCATTAAGGAAATACCGTGGAAATTCCATTAAGTAGCAGGCCTCAAATTTGAAAGACTTTAAATTCATTCTCCAAGCTCTCAATATACGAAATTTTCAGTACCATACCTATGAAGCAGACCCCCTAAAAATTATGAAAGTGGTAATTAGGGACCTGCCGACAGATATTTCCCGTGAAGAAATTCACGACGATCTTATTGCAAAAAAGCTCCCGGTCCATGACGTGCATCAGATGACGTCCGCTCCCCCAGACGGCACTAGAAAACCCCTGCCGCTATTCCTCATACAACTCTACCGCTCACCTGAAGCGATGGAAATTTACAATACTCAGTACATCCTTCTCCTGAAGGTGCGAGTTGAGGCTTATAGGGCACCGAGTGGACCGATTCAATGTCATTCTTGCCAAAATTTCGGCCATGGATCAAAAAATTGTCACATTTCGCCACGCTGCGTAAAGTGCGGGGGAGGGCATCTCACCAAAACTTGCCCAAAAAAGCCGGAGGAACCCCCAAAGTGCGCAAATTGTAACGGGTCACACCCTGCCTCATACAAAAAGTGCCCCACATACCAAGAGATCCTCAAGAAGGGACTTGAGCTTAAAAAAGCCAGGGAGGAAAGGAAAAGAAAACAGAAAGAATATGAAAAGTCATCTGACTCTAATACTAAAAAAAAACAACAAACACATTCCAGCTAGAAGCAAACCAATTCCCCCCCCCCTCCCAAACCAACAAACCAGCTCTGAGTAGCCATCTTCGACTGCAAATACCGCAGAGCCACAAGACAACAATACCGCCAATAGCAACAATAGCGTCAACAACAGTAACGCTACCCCATCTGCAGAAGGAGAAACAAACTCCTCATCGCAAGACTCTCTAAACAATTCACCATTATCAGACTTGAAAGAAATCCTCAACTTTTGCAAAGGACTACTCCAAACCTTCACAACCACAATCCAGGACTTCAAAAAAGCCCCTAATGCAGAAGCTAAAATCCTAGTACTCGTTAGTGCCTTTACCAACTTCATAGATGGCGCAAAGTAAATTGAAACAACTAGCCATTATGACATGGAATGCCGGCGGCATTCTCGGACAGAAACACACCTTAGAGGCATTTCATGACGAATACAATATTGATATAGCTCTAATCAGTGAAACTCACCTACAAATGGGGCAGAGGTTTCAGGTGAGAAATTACGCTATGTACCGAACGGATAGACAAGGTCAACCGGGGGGAGGAACAGCTATCCTCATAAAAAATAGTCTAGCACACAGATCAATTGATTCTCCTGCACTCGAGCGTGTAGAAGCTACAGTTGTTGAGGTCGGCATAAATGGGCAGGCAATTAGATTTGTAGCAGTGTACCACCCACCAGGTCGAAAAATGCAGGAGGCCGACCTGGTAGCATTGACCTACAGCCGACAGAACAATCCTCTGGGGTGACTTTAACGCCAAATCTCTAGCATGGGGCTGCAACGCTAATAACAGCAGCGGTCCACCCTCTACCACTATGTCTAAAACAACCCCCAGGTGACTGTAGTGGCGCCTGACGAACCCTCGCACTTTCCCAGGGACTCCAGACTCAGGCCTGATATTCTAGACATCTTTGTGTTCAAAAATATCACCTGGTCTGCTGCATCCACTGTACACAACGACTTCGATTCTGACCACAACCCAGTGGTATTATGTATTGATACAGCTGTATGCCGACCAGAGAGTAAAAAATTCTCTCTAACCACAAACTGTCAAAAATACAAAGACTTAATAAACACTCACATCACGGGGCAACCATTCCCAGTAAACAAACAAGAAATCGAGAGGCAAATTGACCATCTCGTAACAACTATTAAAGAATGCGCGAAAATGGCTACAACCAAAATTACACATGACCCAGGGAAAAAAGACCTTCCACCACACATCTCAGATCTGATAAAACTAAAAACCTTCCATCGCAAACAATGGTAAAAATATCGCGTCCCAAATGATCTCCGAATCACAAACAGGTTAGCACATGAAGTCAGATGGCACCTTCAGCAACATCGAGCGGACTGCTGGGACAATACACTCCGGCAAGCAGGAAACAAACCTCAACTCTTCTGGCGATTAGTTAAATCGCGCAAAGAACAGCCCCAGTCGTCCAAGCCACTACACGGGCCAAACGTCATAGTATATACAGCGCGGAAAAGAGCGGAAGCCATGGCTGACACTTTGGACCTCGATTTCCAAGAACATGTCATTAATGACGAGGATAGCGATATCCACGGGGAAAGACTGATTAGAGAATTACCTCGAATCTTGAGGCAAAGGCCACGCAACTCTTTCTGTCCTGTGGACTCGACCACAGTGATTTCAATCATAAGGGCGCCTGGCAACAAAAAATCCCCCGGTCCATACGGCATCAGAGCCATTTAACTAAAAAATCTACCACAACCTGCTATAGACCATCTCACCCACTTCTATAATTCCTGCCTCAAACTATCCTATTTCCCTTCAGCTTGGAAAATTGCAAAAATCATCACATTCCCAAAACCTAACAAAAATCAGCTCTTTCCACAAAATCATAGGCCCATCTCTCTCCTAAACATCCTTGGCAAAATCCTAGAAATTCTCATCAATGAATCTATACAGAAATTCCTCAAAGGCACAAACAGCATCATACCTGAACTATTCAGCTTCCGTGCTCAGCACAGTACCACCCACCATGCAGTCCGACTGGTTGAAAAAATCTGTCGGGAGCGCTCCATCAGGCACCATACAGGCGCTGTAATGCTTGATATTGAAAAAGCTTTTGATCGCGTTTGGCATAACGGACTTATCTATAAGCTTCCCTCATTTGGATGACCTGGCCGTCTGCTACGAATGATAAACAGCTACCTTCGAAACAGAAATTTTTACGTGGAGGTGGAAGGAGAATCAAGCCAGTTCAAATCAATTGAAGCAGGCGTACCCCAAGGTTCGGTCATAGCACCAATTTTCTATAGCATCTACAACAATGATATCCCACACCAGGCAGACGGAGAAATCGCCCTGTTTGCAGATGACACTACCAGAAATACATAATAAGAAAACTATCACAACACCTCCAACTAATAAAGCAATGGTGCAACAGGTGGAAAATCAAAATAAACACAGACAAGTCTCAAGCCATAATGTTTACTACCAAAAGGGAGGTACCCACCGAACAGATAACGCTCGACTGCACAGATCTCCCCTGGCAGGACACAGTCAAATACTTAGGTATACGGTTTGATAAAAAAACTAACGCGGGGTAACCACATACAAAACGCCTGCAACACGAGTAAGGCACGCCTCTTCAAATTATATCCCCTCCTCAAGGGGAATGGACTCACCACCAAAACCAAAATGCTGATCTACAAAGCGGTCGTCAGGCCTGCGATGTTGTATGGCTCTGAACTGTTAAGCATGACATCTGACACGAATCTAAAGAAACTTCAAATTGTCCAGAACAAGTACCTACGACTCATCTTCGACGCCCCTCGGTACATGACAAACACACAAATACACCACGACTTGGGAATACAGACTATCACAGACTACATTAAGGACAAATCGACCAATTTTTATCAAAAATCACGTGCATAATCCAAAACCTAGGAGAAGACCAGTATGAATCAAACTACAACCGACCAATAAAGACACTAACCCGCAGCTACAGATACTGAAAAAAAAATAGTAACAATAATTATAACAAACACGACAAAAACACAAACTTAAAAAAAAGGGACGACATCACAGACTTGACTAAAACGACATGCTAACGACCACTAATCAGAAAGAAGTCAGGGAGCCAAGAGCTCTGAAACTTCAATAGTTACATGAGTTTCGACTCAAACAAACCGGACAAGTACAGAGCCAGGCACCGAGCGTGGTGGTGTAACGGATAGCGTTCTGGACTCTCGCATTCGGGAGGACGGCGGTTCGAATCCCCGTCCGGGCATCCAGATTTGGGTTTTCCATGGTTTCCCAAATCACTCCAGGCCAATTCCAGGATGCTTCCTTAAAAGGGCCATGGCCGAATTCCTTCCCATTCCTAGTCCCCATCGTTTCCCATCTCTAAAGACCTCGCTGTTGAGTGACGTAAAGCAGTTAAAAAAAAAAGAACTATCCATTGTGGATGTTGTAACCCCTACTCTATTTGGAGGAAGCCTTTTCCAATACGGATGAGATGACTCCAAAGACATCCTGATTTCGATTTTCCTAAATCATTCCATGCCAATGCGGGGATGGTCCCCATCAAAGGTCACGTCCAACCTCCTCGTTCCTCATCCCAGTTCCCTTCCTTTTGGCTGAAAATAGTTTTTCTAACCGTACAACAGCACAACTCTAAACAAAAAATGTGTTTCATAATACGTTATTTGCGTCTACAGTCGTAATGAGAGCATTAATCGCAATTGGTTGTACTTTCACTAAAACTGAATCATTAAGACTAAAAATTTATCATTTGAAACATGATTATAAGAAGTCAAGAAAAAGTTTGGTGACATTTTCATGACTACATTATATGTGTTAAAAAAAATAATAATATTTTGATGTATTCTTCGGTGGAGACATTTGAGCTTTCGTAATTAGAGTAGTGGGTGTAAGGGTTTCGGAGATACTATACTAGCCTTTTCCAACCAAATGTCAACATCTCCTTCACGTGGTGCACTCTGTTTGCACGGACGAGGCTCTGGCGACTGAAAGATTCCCGGTATAAGGAGTCACCCACTGCTTGCAAACGGTCTTCAAAAGGAGGGCGGAAGAGCGAGGAGTGGTTCAGGGTTCCATCTTGCCCTTGGGGTTGGAAAAGGCCCCTAAAGGCGGATGAATCAGAAATGATTAACGGTATGGGGATGCAGAAGGCAACGGGAAACCACTGCACTAAAGACCCAAAGGGTACCCCGAGAACATGTAATCCTCTCAAATTACATATATCATGATGGCTTCTTCCTGGGTAAAATATTCCGGAGGTAAAATAGTCCCCCAATCGGATCTCCGGGTGGGGACTGCTCAGGGAGGAGTCATCAGAATGGATAGAAACATTCTACGAGTCGGAGCGTGGAATGTTAGAAGTCTGAATATGGCAGGTAGGTTAGAAAGCTTAAAAAAGGAGATAGATCAACTTAAGTTAGATGTCGTTGGGATTAGTGAGATTAAATGGAAGGACGCACAGGATTTCTGGTCTGGGGAACACAGGACAATTAGCACACAAGCTGTCAATGGAGTCACTGGTGTAGGGTTCGTAATGAACAAGAAAGTAGGGAAAGTTATTATGAACAGTTTAGTGACAGGATTATTTTGATGAGGTTAGAAACTAAGCCCGTTCCAACCACATTAGTACAAGTGTATATGCCAACGTCACAGGAAGATGACGAAGAAATAGAAAAAATATACGCTGAAATTGAAGAATTAATCCAATATGTGAAGGGGGAGGAAAATCTAATAATCATGGGTGATTGGAATGCAATAGTGGGAGAAGGAAAAGAGGGGAATACTGTAGGAAGTTTTGGTCTAGGAGAAAGAAATGAGCGAGGAAGCAGGTTGCTAGAATTTTGTGAAAGATGTAAGCTAGTTGTGGCAAACACACTGTTTCAGAACCATGCAAGAAGAATATACACCTGGAAACGTCCTGGGGATACAGGCAGATTTCAGCTAGATTATTTCATGGTCAAACAGAGATTCAGGAATAGACTGTAAAGCGTATCCAGGAGCAGATATAGACTATGACCATAATTTGATAATAATGAAGTGCAGGCTGAAATTTAAGCGAATAAGGAAGTAGTATAAGCAGAACAGACTGGAAGTGAATAGACTGAAACAATCTAGCACCAGAGAAAAATTTTCAGAAATGGTAGACTTAGGTCTAAGAAGAAATGTGAACGGAGCTAAACTGAGGACGAATGGAATGCTTTAAAGACCGAAATAATGAAAGCTGGTAAAGAAACATTAGGCTTTAGGGAACAAGCTGCCAGAAAACCTTGGATCACAGAAGAAATTTTGGAGCTGATGGATCAGAGGAGAAGGTATAAAAATGCTCAGGATGAAGCAGGAAGAGAGCAGTACAGGCAATTTAGAAATCAAATAAATAGGAAATGCAAAATAGCAAAAGAAAAATGGCTACAAGAAAAGTGTGAAGAAGTAGAAAAGGAAATGGTCGCAGGAAAAGTAGATGTTGCATATAGAAAGATCAAACAGAATTTAGGAGAAATGAAGAAAAGAGGTATGAACATTAAAGCTGCCGATGGGAAACCTCTTTTAAGGCTCAGAAGATAGAGCTAACCGATGGAAGGAACACATTGAGAAACTGTATGTGACAGACGACTTGAGCAATAGTGTAATGGGAAAAGGAAGGCGATGTCGACATTGATGACTTAGGAGATCCTGTTTTGAGGACAGAATTTAATAAAGCTCTGAGTGACTTGAAAGCAAATAAGGCAGTTGGAATTGATGAGATCCCTGCAGAACTTCTTAAATCTCCTAGGAGAGGAAGGAATCGAAAGATTATTCAAGCTGATATCAAAAAGTTATGAAACAGGAGAAATTCCGACCTGATTTTAATAAAAATATCATCTTCACACTTCCAAAGAAAGCACAAGCCGACAAATGTGAGAAATATCGCACCATTAGTCTAACATCACATGCTTCAAAATTACTGACCAGATTAGTATATAGAGGATGGAAATGATAGTAGAAGAGATAGTAGGTGAAGATCAGTTTTGGTTTAGGAAAAACGCGGTACAAGGGAAGCAATTCCGTCCTTAAGATTAATACTTGAATGGCGTTTCAAGAAAAACAAAGATACTTTTATGGCGTTTCTTGATTTGGAAAAAGCTTTTGATAATGTTAGGTGGGACAAGATGTTCAAAATTTTAAAGAAGTCAGGTCTAAAGTATCGAGATAGAAGAATAGTCTATAAACTATATAAGAATCAAGTGGCTATAATAAAATTAGAGAATCATGAGAGACATGCATCAGTTAAAAAGGGTGTGAAACAAGGTTGTAGTCTATCCCCGTTAATATTCAACTTGTATGTAGAAGAAGCAATGAAGAAAGTCGAAGAAAAATTTCCATGTGGCATAAATGTTCAGGGAGAAAAAATCAGTATGATACGATTTTCTGATGACATTGTCTTGTTAGCAGAGAGTGCTGAGGATATTGAGAAATTACTGGAAGGCATGAACAAAATACTGAAGGAAGATTTTGGACTGAATATAAATCAAAGCAAAACAAAAGTGGTTAAATGTAGCAGAAATGATACCAACACCAGTAGATTAAATATAAAAATAGGATCGGAAGCAATAGGAGAAGTAAGTGAATTCTGTTACTTGGGAAGCAAAAATTACAACCGATGGCCGAAGGAGGAATGATGTTATAAGCAGGATAGCACTAGCAAAAAGAGCCTTCATGAAAAAGAGAAGCCTTTTAGTTTCAAATATTGATCTAGCAATTTGAAAGAAGTTTTTATAACTCTATGTGTGGAGCACAGCACTTTACGGTTGCGAAACATGGAATTTAGGAATACTGGAAAGAAAGAAAATTGTAGCATTTGAAATGGGGTGCTACAGAAGAATGCTGAAAAATAGGTGGACAGACAAAGTAAGAAATTAACGAGTTTTGGAAATGATGGGTGTGAAAAGAAGTTTATGGAAGCTTACAGAAAGAAGAGACAGGCTGGTAGGTCATATTTTGAGACATGCTGGATTGGTTAATTTGTTAGTGGAGGGAACAGTCGAGGGTAAGAACTGTAGAGGTAGACAGAGATTAGAATATATGAAGCAGATAATTGAGGACGTGGGTTGTAAGGGATATGTAGAAATGAAGAGGTTAGCACAAGATAGGAAGGGATTGAGGATTGCATCAAACCAGTCAAAAGAGTGACGACAGAAAAAAAAAAATAAAAATGATTAGTAGTCAACAACCTGATCGGTTCACGAGGAATCAGACTATATTAACATTTCAACACTACAGGAAATTGCAGCGTCTTATGGATGAAAAGGCCCATCTCATCTCGAACACATCTAAGCTGCTTCTGGTTTGAAGCTAGTACACTGTTAATCAATTTCACCACTCAAAAATGGTAGAGAAATGATAACCAATGTTCCTAAAAACACTCAGTTTATTTTGCAACTGTATCCATTAGCTAAACCAATATTTCAATAACCTTAACATCACTGCTTGACTTGATTACAGGCACGCATTAGGATTTTGCAACCATGTCCTTAATACGAAGCCTCAAGCACACATGCATGCATTACCCCAGCAAACGTTCGACTGTCTGCTACTTACAGTCGCAATCGTCAAAGATCTTAACACTACTTTTCGTTACCAATTTATGATATTCCCCAGCACATATTACAGACTGTGGAATCCTAATATACAATAAATCAAATACTATACATCAGTACGATTATTTATAAGCTGATGCAATTACAATGCGTTCAGTTAAGAGAGGCGGCTCAAGGTCAGTCTGCTCTATCCCCACTCCGCTGCCCTTACCCTCAGATTGGTCGGAAGGGTGGGGGTTACGAGGTGAGGAGTGGGGCCCAGGGGAACATGACCTTGAGCCGCCTAATTGTAGTGAACAGGATATAATTAAAGAAAATAATAACGATTGGTGGGGAGCGATACTGTCACTTGCTGCATTAACAGTAAAGAGTCGAACGCTCTTTCATATGTTGTTTTTCACAGCCACACATCGACACCGCGATGACATGAACACGACACTATGACGCTGTACGTATAGCTTCATACTGTGCATCGCGTACAGTGCCCGTGAAGACCCGGATGTGTGTGCTCATCGGTACATTGACCCACCAGCTCGACCACACATTATGCCACAAACACGCACCACATGATTCCCAAATAAACAAATCCATTTCTTCTGAAACGTCTGTGATACAACAACACACTATTGAAACTACTGCATGTGCTGCTGTAAACGAGGTACGTAATTAATACCTGAAAAAATTTCATAGTAAAACATTTTTAATTTCACTGATTGTAACTGTGGTTATACTGCCATTGATTTGATGATTAACAATACTGTTTAAACAACATATAAAAATTATTTTCGTCTTACCTGTTAATTTTCGTTTGCTGTGATAATTTTAACAATATTTTGATTGACAAAATGACATTAAAACTTTTTAGCGTGTCTTAAGTGTATTTCGAGGGCTTACATTTTTGTTTTTTTAATCTAAACCAATTTTTAAATAAATAATAAAAAATGGAAAATATTGAGTCTTAGGTCATATTATGTGCATTACAATACATCACATAAGTTTAAAAATATGGTTTGCTTAATGGCCAAGTTACCAGAGTTTTCTTTTTTTTTTTAATTCTAAATAAACGTTACTATAACACCGAGAAGAGCATTCCATTTCACAAAATGAAGTGAATATACTCTGTAAAGTGTAGACTTGGCTCAGAACAAGATCTCAAAACTTTTTGTCACTGCACAAGCACGAGAATTGGTCTTTTTTGCGTGATTCATTATTATATCTCCTGATTCCTTGATTGATATTAGAGTTGATTCAATGTTATTAAAAGAAACTACTCACCAACACGTAAACTGTCAAGTATTTCAGATTTACTTATGTGACGTAACGACGTTTCTAGAGTGGAAATTAATATTTTTTAGTAAGAAAGGAGACTTTCTCGGCGAATGACTGCAGTGAAGTCCTCATAGGTTGTATCTCCGGATTTCATTGCAAACACACGAAATTACACACGTGAGGAAGACGGCGGAGGCAGCCGTCGAAGTATGGTGTTGCCTAAAACACAATTCGTCGATACACCCGTGAAAATTTCACTATAACTTTTTTTACCTTTAGTCGAAATAATAACAAGGAGAAGAGGGATTAATTGAAAGCCTGAGCGGCACATGTAAGCAGGTGGCTTTCGTCAAAGAAACGTATTGAGGCAGCGACCAAAACAACAATAAGTCAAAGGATATACAATTTCCACTTGATAGCTGTTAGATAAATAGGTACGCGATCGTTAAAATTACGATAACATTAGTTTCATATCAACGAATAATCAAATTTTCAGCCGCAAATTAAGAAATTGTCACAATTACTTTATCTGCAAATACAGAAAATGGGAATAATGAAACAGTGAATAAAAAGCTGTAACCGTGTAGTTCAGATAACGTGTGCGACATTTAAAAAATAATTATATAGTTAGAAAATCGTACTAAATACGCACCATAACTCAAATTACAGAAATGTGTACTCGAAACAAACTAAGTTTTAATGAATACGTAAAAGTGTATTTATTTACTTACTAATGACGAAGGTTGACAAAAACAAACGCTTGTTCACATGAGTCAAATGCCAACTGGAAGGGTACAGGCAAACAGTGCAAAATATCCGACTAGAGACCGAGTGGGGCAGCGAGTCACGCAGACTGACACGCGTTTTCCACCGGGTTTTGTGTAGGATCCGCCAGACTGTCTAATGATGCGGGATTGCGGGATCCCGCTTTGCTGGATTGCAATCCCTACTATCCATTAGATACGCCGTAAGCGAAAACAGTCCTAAGTGCTGAAATTGTAGTAATCTCCTTAGCAGTAAGAAATTTAAAATCAAATAATGTGATTGAAGCTAACAATAAGAGAGGACCAAAACTGCAAAGTTTTGAACATATTCAGAATAAACGTCTTTGGCACGTCTCCTTTATGTTTTATATATCTCAACATGAAACACAATACCTCTCATTATAAATGGTTAGATAATATTCTTTAAATTTCGATGTAGGCTGAAAGCGAGTAGCAAAGCTAAATGTTAAGCTGGTATTCTTGCTTTCATATATATATATATATATATATATATATATATATATATATATGTATATATATATACTAGCTGTTACCCGCGACTTCGTACGCGTGGACTTAGAATTTGATTGCTAGAATTGGATATACAAAGCTGAAAGTTACCTAAGATACGTACCAAACAACACCGAGTCGGCATAATATGACGGGAACGTCATTGATATTGTAACGAGCCGCGCTGTCGCCACGTTACAAGGTGCATTTTTATTTATATATGTAATAATAAGAGTAATTTACATAAATCTTGGGCGACCACCTAAATAGATTTTTGTTGTAATTTTATAAAGTACGCAAGATTCCAAGTGAGGACTGTAATGAAATGATGAACATACAGTGTATCTTGGTAAAGCGAATATTCAAGAATTATTGAGCTATGTAGGCTTGAAGCTAATCTTGGTGTTTCCGAGCCTTGGCGACAAGATGTCGCGGATTTGGGATTTGCCAGACCACACACTCTGCTCCCTAGGGATAGGCGGTCAACAACGTCACTCTCCTGGCGGGAAAAGCCTGCCGTCCGAAACCCGAATGTTCTCTCACCCCGGCGAACTTAGCCGAATATGTCCGACCTCTGTCAGATACTTTGGCCAAATCACATGTCGAGGATATCACGTGACATTAGGTGCCGACCTGAAGATCCAATCAAAATGAGCGTATAACTCAAAATCCTGGGAATTTTTGTTGTATGTGAGCTTCGAGACTACAAATGGGCGGAGCGAGAAGTTTCCTCGTGGACCGAAGAGCGAGGAGCTGGACATTCGAACTTCGATCGCACCAGTCTGAGGTTGACTTGGAAAGTCGACTTCTTTCGCTAACTGCAGCTTGCCTTGCTGGAGCGAGCGTATCACCGCAACACAGCCGGTAATGCGATGATGCGCATTGCCAGACCAGAGATGCCTATAGCCGACTTGTGAGATAATCTCACATATCGTGGGTCCGCTACACTCATCACAGACATCAGACGCAGAACTACAATGGTAATTGATTACGACCAAGCCATGTGATTGTGCATTCCGTGAAACAGAACCCGTAAGCGACTTTGAGAGGATAGGTCCATGTTCTCACTTTGTAATTGCAAAAACCCCTGAGCTAGCGGCATAATTTGCAAGAACTAGTTATTTTCGAATGATATATTGTTCATTCTGGCGCCCATGATTTTCTTTTTAACTGTAAAGTCACAGTATTATGATGCCTTTGTCTGAGGTAGTCATAACTTGTATTTTTCATTGTTTCCAGTTGTCATTATTTCTTGCATTTTGATTCTGAGATATTTAAAAGTAAATATATAATTGTTTGCTTGCCCATGACGGCTAATTGTAACTCTGAGCGTTGCTTTTATGATTTTGCCAATTTGTGTTAATGTTAACGGTAAATTCGCTCAGACTTGTAATCGCCAGTGATAAGAAAATAAATGTCATATTGTGACAATTTTTCCTAAATTCCAACTAACGTCGAGATTCTTGCAAAATTAATAAATTCCCACTCCTTCATAAAAAATTTAAGATTAAAATCCACAATTATTAATCATAAAGGTATGAAAGATAATTGTAACGTGGTTTGCCCACCAAGGCACCCACCACAATATACCATTCTGCCGTCGAACCTGTCTCATGACTAAAACTGTTATTCATACCGGTAAAAAGTATGCTATTTCCTTCCTAAAGATAGAAAGTAATTCGTACACATATAGTCGTCAAAATGTAACAAAAAGACGGAAACTTACTTTCACATATTTAACATTATTAGTTTAAATCACACACAAACTGCCTGTGGAACCAGTATACCTTGAATAAAGTAAAAGCTTAAGGTACTCTTCTACAGGCTACGATTTGCCACGCATTCCAGCCCTGAATTTATGTGACCTACATTTCAAGATGGTATCATTACTACAAAATCCTAGGCTTGGCTCATACTATGAAAAACAATTCTTAAAAACTTTTGTTTCCGACGGGGTTTGAACCCGAAGCCTCACGAGACATTCTTTAACGTAGGAAGCACGTTATCCACTACGCTACCATACCTCATTGTCGTTTCGCTTTACAGAGACGTATATATATTATGCGTCTGTTTATCACAGTTCAGATAGTTTTCATAATTCAATGACAATATATATTATCTATACAGAAAATAGTATTGTATGTCCATCCTAATGTCAAATAGCATGTCCTTGTCAAATTTCATCACGATCAGATTAGCCGTTTATCCCAAGAAACGTAACAAACAGACAGAGAGGCAGAGTTACTTTCGCATTTATAATATTAGTATAGATATTCTTCTAGCTGTTTTTCTCATGGTCTCTGTTTATCCCTTAAAGTTTACTCCAACATTATTAATATCTTTATTTATCTCCGAGCAACATGAACACCCAACTGTCATTTCTAGGTGACTGCTTTCACCAAAATGTCATTAATCTTTGTTTCTGTCCAGGTGTCAGTTCCTTACTCTCCCCCCCTCCCCCCTAGCGAAACCCAATAACTATTGATTGATAGCTATTCATATGGTTTACAACAGTAAGTAAGCACAGAAATAAACAACAGCGGTCTGAAACGTTCTTCTGGTTTGATCTGGTAATCATATCGCATTAAACCCCATTGTAACTCTCGTGGACCACGGAGGAAAAGATTTGGAATAGCTTCCAAAAAGAAGATATGAAATTTCTAAGAAATCTTTAAGGAATGCGAATATATAGATGGAACAAGTAATGAGGGGTCTGAGGTAGTGAATCGCATAAGCTGTCATACGTCGGTTTAATCACATCATACGAATGGCCTAAACCAGACATGTAAATCAGATGCATTGGTTGCAACTATTAATAAAAGGCCCCATTGGCAGACTTCATATGAGGTGGTGTTAGAAGAGAAATTGAGGACTGCAGTGACAGCCTGGGATAGCAGATAATAGAACGGCAACTTTCGACTGACAGGGAATGTAAAACGACGCAGTCAGTACACAGAATCAGTTAAATGAAACGGGATCAGATAAGCACACATTTGATCTGAAGACCTCAAAATGCTTCATGTAAAGTTGCCATTAAAGTTTAATGTGAAAGAGCTGTTACAACGTGATGGATATTGTAATATAATGAAACCAGTACTACTTTTTTTTTGTAGACTAGTGCTTGTTCGTTCGTTTCCAGTAAAGATGGTCGCCACTGTAATACTTAAAGACTTGCTATAGGAATAAACTTTGTATTTTTTAAATTTAATTCCTTTTATTTATTTTATCTTCTCACGACGATTCCTCCGATACTAATAACCATTCTGACCGTGTTAAAAATACTCGGACGAGGTTCCAATTCGAAAGATCGAAACGTCCACTTTTTAAGCAGGATCCATCTGTTCATAACGTTCTTTTTACGTCGAGAATAACACTCCAAATATATTCTATTTCTGAACATATGAATCTAAACGAATACTTCAATCTCAACTGCTATTCTTTTCTCTGTCAATTCTATGCACATTTATTTTCTGAATTATACCTACAGTCATTACTATTATTTATACCCTTAAAACTATGGCTATTATTTACAAAATTATATTTCCATCTAAATTTGTGGATCTATTTCAACAATCTCTTACTAATTACATTTTAAGTTCTTTCTATGTCACAGAGCGTGGTGCGTAAGTGGTAACGCTCTGGCCTAGTATTCGGGAGGACGCGGGTCCGAATCCCTGCCATCCAGATTTCAGTTTCCATTGTTTTCCCAAATCACTCCAGGTGAATGCGGGGATGATTTCTTCTAAAGGTTATGGCCAAATTCCTTATCATTCCTTGCACCAGCTGTCTCCATCCTTTAATAACCTCGAAGTTGATACGGCGTAAAACATGAAAGAAAAAAATAAATCTGGATTTTAAAACTAATGAATGTGACACTGAAGCATTAAATCAACATAGATGCAGGGTAGAAACGAACATTTCCGCTAAATGTTAAGGGGAACCAAAAATATTAGTTTCGAACTATTCTCTGCAACGGAAACTTTTATTTATGTTATATTCGTCCTAGAAGAGAAGTTATTATTATTTTTATAGTCACAAGCCTATAGTAAGTGAATCTGAAAATCCATGGAAGCCATTTCCCATGAAATAGTTTTTTTTTTTTAAATTAAAGAACATTTTTTTAAAAAGGTACTGAAGATAGAGAGATAAAATTTGTATATGCTACACTTTGTTGTCTAGGTTACATTTTAACACAGGCTTGTTGTAATAAGTCCAGTAGTTAATACAAAATTTAATAAAATTACGATTTAAAAAAAAATTGTTGTTTAAAAAGAAATTATTGAAAAAGAAACTCGAAGAAGTAGCAAAACAGCTCCTTCGTCATAACTTTACAACTAAATAACGATGTATCAAGTTAGTATATTGAATAGTTTCCCGATAAATGTTCCTCAAACTTTATCAGCACATGGGCAGCATAGGCACATCCGGCTCCCCCAAAGATTCTTGATGGAGAAGCCGACTGCCCCGTGCTGCGCCCTGGTGGCAAGCTGACGCAGCGGCCCCTGGATGAATGGGAGGAAGGCGGCCCGCTGCGCGTATTTAATTTATAATGAGCGTGTCGGGGGACGGGGCGAGCGTGGTTATTAAAAGGCGTGTGAAGGCAACGGCGTGTGGGCACGTGACCAGGGTCCCGAGCGCGGCGGCCGTGAGAAACCGGAGTAGAGACGAACTGGCTGTAATTACAGGGCAGGCCGCGAACCCGGAACGTACGCGTTCCCTCCCGAATTCCGACAAATACCAAATAACCACGCGCTGTAGTAGTGTAATGCTGGTTCATATTACAATTTTAATCATCATCATTAACTCTAATTCGGGATGATGCGGCTTCGAATCCCGTCCGGCCAAGCTGACTTCGATTTCATTGTTTTCTGAAATTATTCCAGGTGAATGCCGATTTGGTTCCTAGAAAGGACTATGACTGAATTCTTTCCCGTTTCGCTCTAGTTCATTCCTGCTCCCAATGACCTCGACGTCAACGAGGCTATAAGGATAAACAAAATCTTTCGAGTACTTGTTAGTTGGTTTTGCAGGCATTCATTTTCCTGTTGGGATGCAATGTAGCACAATTCGCGGCAATCTTGTTTTTTTTTTTATCATTTTCACAAAATGAAATCACTTTTTAACTCAGGGGGCTATTTTCAACAACCCAGTTCTACCACGTTCTGGTAGAAGTTGGTTGTGAGACTATTGCCACAACACTAAAGCAAACAGATTCCATCTTCAAGAAACAGACAGATTTAGCCACTATCAATTGGGGGAGACTCAAACGCATAGGTTAACCTGAAATCGTATTAACGACATTTGGAACTGGGCAAGAATAACCGCTACACATATCTTAAATACTATAGTGACAAGAGTAACACCGGAACTTCTCCTAAAACCAGACATTGCATCGGATTGTGAACGTAGAAGAAACGCAATAATTTAGCTCACGGGGTACACTGTGTGTCATATATTCACTAAAAAAAAACGCAAATATAGAGGACCATTGGTTTTGGCTTATTATGCATTACCACAGATCCAAAAAAAGGAATAAGAATGAAAAAATTCATTTTGAAAATTATTTGGATAACATTTTACCTATTCAGTAATAATATAAATATGTATTACTCAATAGAAGTACGATAATTTCACCACAGCCTTTCACCATAGAACAATGGCCATAAGTGGTAGCCTATCTGCCCGTTCATCATTAAATATTTGCTGTATGAATTCAAACGGAAGAAACATATTGAGACGTAGAAGAACAATCCTACTGATTTTGAGCATAATGTGTAACTGTTGTTTATTGTAATAATTATTTCCACCATTTCTTGTATATGGTTGTTAATGTTAAATACAGACTTAATTTTTTTTTTAAAAATGCTATATGCTGCCGACATTTACAGTTGTCACCGAAAATGTGTTGTGGTTACGAGTCAAACTGTTGAAACCATTCAACTTTTGTGGGCAGTTGGATATGCATAATCCATTTCTGTTATTAAAATATTTTATTTGGTCGCTATCGAAAATGCCCCTGATGTAAAATTAAGAAAAAACGCCAGTTTTGTTTCGTGTTCAGAGAGAGTAACGCTGACATTAATTCAACTCTACGACGGATAAAATTGGTTTTTGAGGATATGATCTTGTAGTAAATCAGGACACAGTTGCTGTGCTTGTCTGAGTTTCCAGCCAAGGCAGAGTTAATTGGCTGCGTGAGACGAGATTTACTCTGGCACAGAGGTGGAGGAAGATATTGAATTCAAGGTCGAGCCAGATGCTGGAAACAGCGAACGTAAACCACAAACCCGATGAACACTTGTGATGATATAAGCAAGCCAAGTCGTCGTAAGTTTGGTCGCTTTAATAGGGCCGTTTTCTCGCTATCGTGCAGCATTTAATGCGAAGAGGATCGAGTTTTACCGGAAAGAGGTGCAGTGGTTTATTGTGGTGGATACTGGTAAAGAAGAGCTATCACCACATTTCACGAGAGGTTATTCTCTGGTGCAGCAGGTCGGTGCCATAAATTAAAAGATACGTATGATTAAATTTAATAATTCTTACCAGTTACTTGTGCCTTCATATTTCATGTAGAGATGAGTTTTTGCTTGAGGTTAATTGTTTAAGTAAACAAGACACGACAAAAAAAAAAAAAAAAAAAAAAAAAATAAAATAACTAAGATCATTTTATGAGATGGAAAAATCCGCAGTTTCATCTCAAGTCTTTCCAAATATAATATTACGTAATTTCATTTTCTTGTACGAAATATAACCGTTGAGATAAGAAATTTTTTTTTATCAAAAAATTGAAATATGTTAGACTTTATATATCGTTTCTAAGGAACATTTAACTTAGAGCTTACAAGTATTTATAATATCCGGGATTGAGTTTAATTGATGCGAAGCTGAGGAAACTGCATGGTAGAAGACTCAAACTTGTTTAAATTGTTTAAATATTTTTGGAGCCAATTCAATTTTATGCATTATTTGAAGCCGATCTGGAATATCATTTCCGCCGGAAGATGTAGTTGGCGATTGCATTAGAAACGCTATATCAGACTGACGCATTCCTCTCGTGGAAAGTCAAAGGGCGTTTTATAAACTGTTTTCTTCTGAAAATTTGTATTTGATGAAATGTAAACACTTCAATGTTCTAAACAGGTCATAACCAAAGATTAGTTGGTGTGAATATCAGTACTAAATTCTAAAACTTTCATACTTTTTACAGATTATTTCTGCATGTTATAATGTTACTATTTATACTGCTCTTGCTTCTCCTATCGTTTCATCACATGACGCCAGCTATAAGTCACTAATTTGAAAGAAATCCTTGCGTTTCTTCGATTCACTTCAACAAGAAAAAATAAACATTAAAACATCACTTGGTTGTTTAACTCTACTTTAGTTAAACACTGTTTTACAACATTGAACATAAAATCACACTTTTATAACATTGCAATCTCCCTGTACACCAATTTCAATAATCTCCGTTACTAATTTTTTTCCGGACTTACTCACTAAGATACTCTCTCTACGCTCACAGTTTACTTTTCAGAGATGATTTACATAAACACTGCCTTCCATGCCCTAAATACAATACAATAATTGTGGTGAAACTCGGATAAACGACAAAATATTACGCATAAAATTACACAAACCAAGAAAACAAATTAGAAAAGAAATTAACCAATAATGTTTGTAAATGGGAGGAAACTGTGTTTCCTTACAATGTGATATGAATAAACATAATTTTTTTGTAATAAAAATTTTTACTATCCCTGTAACATGTCCTTATCTTCATTGGCCACAATCGAAAATATTCTTGACCTCTAGAAACTTGAAGCATGAACTAACGTGGATTCAAGTTATGCTGACATAGCTAAATTTTTAATTACTAACAAAAGCTACGAACACTTGAGCGAAATATATTTTAACAACTTTGTAAACAAAATAAAAAACAATTTTATTGGTTACCGTTATTTTAAAAAAAAAAAAAAAAAATCAGTTTCGCGATGCATATCAGCTGCACAAATCAAGACTCCGAAAGAAAACTACCGCAAGGCTGTACTGCTTAATATATTTTTTCCTGTCACTATAGCTGTGTTTTGCTTCAAGATGAGAAATTAGAACGCTCATAGCAGGTTGGCTAACAGATGCGTACCTGGGGGCAAGTAATATATTAAAGCCAGGAAAATAGCTGTGAAATAATTTGTCTGTGCACAGTGGCAACAAACTTTTTTTTGGCAACGATGGCTTCCGTGCATACATTTGCAAGTGGCGTTTCTACGCTTAAAATTTACTTGAGAGGCCTCCAACTTGAAACACGATACAGCAGAACAGGAGCACAGTCCCGTACTAAATGAACGAAATGGCTCTCCTAAAAACGAGCGAGTCTGGCGCCGAAATAAATTCCTGTCGCTACCAGTAGCCGCTGTAACATGATATTTGACAAATTCGCCTGCGATGGCGGCAACCAGCGCCACGCTCTGGCCGAAGCTCGGTGGCTGCATACGACGGCACAGAACGAGACCATGGTACAGTCACTGCCCAATGGTCGACGGATTCCCAGACTTAGATAAAATCAGTGATAAATATGATTGCCCCATAAGTCCATTAAACATACAAGACGTGTATAGAAGATCGTTTATGTTATAAAGCTCTAAAGAGTGAAGCGATGTGGCGACGAAACATCCGTACTGTTTTTATACTAGTTCGAGTATAGTAGTAGGAAACATGCCAAGCTATCTTGGCTCCATATTTTTTTATAACTATTGGCTATAATTTTTTTAAACCCTGTCGATGGACTTGCGATGACAGATTTAGCCAAATACGTAGATTTTCCGAGTATAATAATGATGCACAAGGACATAAACGATCATAAAAGGTCGTGATACTCTTAAATATGAATACAGTAAAGCCATTTTGTACCGGTAGTCTGTGATGATATTGTTCAGTCACTCCAAAATTATATTTAGCTTTATATCTATTTATTATTTTTACTACCAATATGTATTCAAAGATTGTTTTACGTTAATACTAAACAACAAAAAGGGTACTACGTTGACCGTAAAATAAATTTGTCTTCTCTTTAGGCATGATTGTCATCAAAGCCGCGATTATACGCTTTGCGTATATATATATACCTATATATATGTGTGTGTGTGTGTTTGTTTGTGAACACAGTTCCGGACTGAAAGAACGAAACTACACTCCATTACTCTCCTAAAACGAGCGAAATATATACCATTTATTTATATACAAAAGTGTTTGTGAGGATAAGAACTTTATGTATGCCACGTAAAACAATGGTACAACTTAATGGAAATAGCGTTTATGTGAGCAAGGTAATTACGAGTACAAAAGTATAACACGTAAAAGAATAACTTGTCAAAACGTGCAGTAATATTGAGCACGGCAAAATATAATACTTATCATGAAAGCACTGTAGCAATATAAATTATTCTGGAGAGCGAGGATTAACATCTCGATGCCAAAGAGGTCATAGTAACCAGGAAAGGATGTGGGGAAGGGATTATGTCTTGATCTTTATGAAGAAATAATATCGGAATACATATGAAGTGAATTCGTACAATCATGGAAAATCTTAATCTGGATTGCTGCGCCGGGAATGAAACCATGGTATTCTCAAATGCTCATTGTTTCATTATGAATTTTAGGCGGGATTTATAGCCATTGTTTACAACGAAATACTTTCTCAAGCCTCGTATTCAGTACAGGTCGCTCAGGCAAATGAACCGCTCATTAGTTTGAGGGTGCTCGTTTGAACCTGCTCAAGAAAAAGGAAATTTTGGTCAATCGAGCCTGGTTTCCAATAACCACAGTGCTCAGTAAACGTTGGGCTATTCGTATGTAGCCACGGGTGCGTGTGCCTTCTGCGGATCTATTATTATTCATACGATATCAAAGAAGAAAATAAAAGTACCAAGGTGGTGGATTAGAGAAAGTTATCGTCAGCGAAGAAATCATCTTAATAATAAGAGCCTTTTCAAAACTTTATGAGAATGTCAAGGATCGATTTCCAACATTTCCTGTGTTCTGTTGAACCTTATATTAAAAAGCACTGTATATCTATACGTGAGGCGATCCGACCAGGGAATAAATTAATGATTACTTCAAGATTACTGCCTTCGAGAGATTCCTATACAAACCTGCAGCATATATTCAAAGTACCTAAACAAAGCATCAACCATTTTGTATCGGTAGTCTGTGATGATATTTGTTCAGTCACTCCAAAATTATATTTAGCTTTATATCTATTTATTATTTTTATAGAATTTTACTACCAGTATGTATTCAGATTGTTCTATGTTTTTTAATTGCGTCTTCAACACCATGGTTTAATACCTTCCTGATTTCACGCATCCTCTCATTTACTTCGACTATAAATACAGTTATGAGTTATCCCATAATACCTTCTTTGATGCATACTGATTAATTATTGTCAAGAAAGTTTCGCTGTGACAAGTGCTCGCAATCATTATGAAAGCTGCTAAACTAGCGTCCACACTGAACGCGGAACACACACTGGCTCGCCTTTCAGCATTCTAAAATACAGACACACGATGGGCTCGTTTCGAGCGCGCTCGCTGTAATTCGTTGCGAGCGTGCTCAGGCGTCCACACTTGAGCCGCTCGCTTCACTGAGCGCCTCATTCGCCTGAGCGTGCTCAAGTGGATACGAGGCGTTAAAGGATATGGAATAGGTATAAGCAGAGCCGGGTGGAACTATATACAGCAAGCAGGAATTCAACTCGGCACACGTTGTACTGAAATTTACTTAGAAATTGGCTGGAAGCAACGAATACTGCTATACCTGAAACTGAGTTTGACGTGTGGCAGTTCACGTCAAGCTACCTGAGCATCGGCCATTCTGGTAATATTTTTATGTGATTTTTCCTCATTCGTCAGTTGGATTCTGTGATGGTCTCACTTCTGCTCTTAGAAGTATAATACGTAGAATTTCAATTTATACATACCTTGTGTAATAAGGGTTACAAAAAAACAGGATAATGAATCAGAAGGTTACGGACCGAGTGCATGAAAGGATAAAGAATGCAAGATTCAATGATAAGGAACATTTTAGTAGAATTGGGTAGTGTAGCATACCTATGAAAATACATAACTGATGATAGGTCCAAAGCAATGCCAAGGAATAGATGACTGAGAGGAGTAGTGGAACGTGCGTTGGAAGAAGGTCTCAGCCATTGTTTTAACGTAGAGTTGGAGGAAAGATAGAGAAAATGGAGACTCGTGTGTGCAAAGATATACTGCCTACTGTTTATTTTTATTTTTTTTAACTGCTTAACGTCTCTTAACAGCGAGGTCTTTAGAGACGGGAAAGGATGGGGGGGGGGCAAGGATTGGAAAGGAATTCGACCGTGGCCTTTTGAAGGAAGCATCCCGGTATTTGCCTGGAGTGATTTTGGAAACCATGGAAAACCCAAATCTGGATGCCCGGACGGGGATTCGAGCCGCCGTCCTCCCGAATGCGGGTCCAGAACGCTAACCGTAACACCACCACTCTCGGTACTGCCTACTGCTGTAAACTGCAAAGTTTGATTATCTATGCACCACACAATGAGAATTGATCTGTTTTGTAAAAACTAACATTGAACTTTTACTCTAGAGAAATATGTATTTTTCTGCACACACTTGTTTAGACGCACTGTATCATACTGGAACACGCTCAGGATAAGAAAAAGTACGATCTATACCATGTGTTTCGGGAGGACCTAAACAGTAATTCTTGTATATGTTACGCATCCGTAACAAATTCCGGGCGAAATTTATCAGGGGTGGTTTCCAATTACCTTTACCAAAGTGAAAATATTCGTAGGTTCTACTGTATATGTGGATAATAGTGATGGTGTCTATGTGTTCAATCTGGATGTGGGTGAGTGGAGAAAGACGGGAGAGAAGGGACACGACATTAGTCCATTTTAGACTGCCCCTCCGAAATAAACTTCAGGCAGCCAATTTTAACGTCCCTTATGACAACATGAAGAGCGTCATTTGTCCTTACTCAACGCACAGTGTGGGCCTCATTACAGAGTCTATTCAATACAAACCGTACACCGCAAATTCTCTTACTGAGCTACCGATGCCACGAATGGCAAAAATTCCTTCCTTCTCGAACACATGAATTACATGCACTATACACCGTCATAACATTTTAGCGACAAAAACTAACTCAGAAAGGAGTGCGTAACTACAAGAAAGAATAAAAGTGTCAACATCCACTGTACATGACTTAAATTATCACTTAACTCAGAGGAACGTCACAAAGTTAAACTGTGTCGTACCGAGGCAGTTCTAAGCTTAGTAATCTTACTCATGGGAGACCAGTCTTACAGCAGCGCTAGCACTCTTCGCTAATCGCGTGTGTGACCGAACAAGCAAGTCAGCAGCTAAGTGCTAGGAAAACAAGCCGCATCCTCGACGGAGTGCCCAGAGAAAAGGTCGAGTTCACGTTGAGCGCATGCGCATGAGAGTTGGTCGCGTATTGTCTGATACGCGGTAATCAGCCATCTACACCGCATGCGGACTGCACCGTTCAATGGCTGATGTAAGGCATCGCTTTTATAGCTCCATAGTCCGACGCTCGTTATACGGTGAGCGTGGGTCGGTGTTATTAAACTTTGCACAGCCATTCCGCGTGTTCGTTGGCGCCTGTAATCGTCTGATCGGTTCACTTTGAACTTTTATACTCGTTACTCCAAACATCTCCAGTTTAGGTCGTTATTAAACCAACAGTGAGGTTTATTGGAGTAACTAATACATTAATACCAATTATATTTGGTATACTTGATCTGATCATCTGCACCTTGGTTTTCCATCGTTTATCGGAATTACTTCGGACCAATGGTGGAACGATTACTTCACAAACAGCCTTGATCGATTTACTTCCCATTCCTTTCCCACAAACCTCTTCTTGTTCTCCGTTACTGACAAGCATTCACAAAAAAATGGAAATTTCAGCAAGACTGGAACGACCTCAGGACACAGCGTGCCTGTTATTAAATAAATACAGAATCAGTTTCCATTCGCTGTTAAAGTGATCACAACATGATACTGCCCAAATCAACTCCATTGTGGTGTCGAAGTCACGTATTGTAACTGCAAATCCATGGCCTTCATCGGTGTGTATAAGTAGAGTCCTTACTTTCACTAATCAACATTTTGCAGCATTACTAATATGAGGGATAAAGTGTGTGCTTTTAACATGCGCCCTCAAATTCTCATTGCGCTGAGGAGCAAATCACGTGACAATTATGAAGCCTAATAATTACCAGTTAAATATCGCAGGCGAATGTACTAATAACAGTTTCTAATGCGGTTAATCTAAATACCTGGGAGAAGATTAGTAAGATCATCAATTTATATTCAGGAAGTCACGTTTCACTAACAAAATAACACTACACAATCAAGTACATACGTTACTCGTTCCGAGCCCACTTTATAAGAGTGTCTTACGATATACAAGAAACTTTCTTAATGACAACGAATGACGTCAAAACGTCAGACATTAGTAAAATCTCTTTAAAAAGTTGCAGCAAATAAGCAATCACCAAAGAAGATTGATAGGAATCTATTTCTTGCAATGTCTTTCGTTTCTTCCAGTCTTCTTCTTATCCTCATTACTACAATCTACTGAATAAGGCTATAAGGGCAATTTTTGCATTCAATATTAAGCAGATAGAATTCATTTGTGACCCATGGCAAAATGAAAACCCTTTAATATATGCTGAAATAATTTAAAATTTGTTATACACACACACTTCATAGATCCAATAACTGGGGTCTTTATTTCAGCCGGATGTAAGCTGTGTCAGGCGTTAAAACCTCGATCTTCATCATAGACCACAGGTTCCCAATTAGTTTTTCGCGAGTACCACTTCAAGAAAGAGATCAACCTAGCGTACCCCCTAGGGCTGAAGTGATAAACAAGTACAACCGATCATCCCAGTCTAGTGCTTCGCAAAACCCGAGCAGTAAACGGATATAATTCACACGCACAGGGTTTGTCTCAAAATACATTTTGGCGATGGTAATGTTGGTGTATTTGTATTTTTGTATTTATCTTAGTGGTTACTTTTACCAAGTGATTACCGCGCGTACCCCTTCAAGCAACCTCTCGTACCCCTAGGGGTACCCGTACCACTAATTGGGAACAACTGTCATAGACAATAAGGAAGATGTACGAAACTGTGAAGATTTTTTATCAAGTTTGTATCGCGATGCATGATGACATTGATATGCGATATGGGGAAAGAGTTAATTCGCGGGTAATTGATGCTTTGATTTTCTAGCAGCGATATTGGCGGTGATTGTGGTTAGGCTGAAACGCAACCTGGACCATGTTGGCAACAGAAACTTTTTGCTATATCAAAAGGGACGAGAAATTACAGCACATTGAGCTTTATTTTTACGGGCTTTGTGACTAATTTATAACTTGCATTGTATTATAACACAAAATCTTCAAAATCTTCTTTTCTAATCTTTCAGATTCCTCTCATTCCACTCATCCAAGCCATGGCATTTGCGCCAGCACATCCATACTATCCTACATACTCTAATACCTAACGTAAGTTCTATCACCATTGCATACTGAACGTAAGCGACCAGTGAGCCTACAGTATTTTCTAAGCATTAGGGCAGTCCAAACTAAGCGTGGTCCACCTTGAACGCAGTCTTCTTCCGTTTCATAGTAGAGGCTGCTGCTGCTCTCTGCAAGACGTAACTCCAGCGAGCTAGCAGTCTGTCTTTGTGTTTAATGTGAATTATGAGACTGCGAGACAATTTAGAGCGAATTGACTCCTGCAAGAGGTTCTGATTCAACCCTCCCACTCTACCGTCGTTGTGGAGGAGACACGCCAAGCCTGTCACCAGTCCTACCAATGTTATCACTGTAAGCAAAGATGCATCTTCGGATTTAGACCAGCACATTCACAGTTCACCTTGTCTGCTCTGATCAGATGTAGGACTCCTGTTGGATGGTGAATAGGGTGCCGGACTGCATGCAGGACGTGTAGGCAGGGGCGGATCCATGATTTTGGTTTGGGAGGGGCTTGAGCGGACTTTGGGATGGGAGGGGGGGGGGCTTGGCTTGAGTGGATTTTGGTTGGGAGGGCTTGCCCTTAGTGGATTTTGGCTTTTTGAGGGGGCTTGAGTCGGGCAAAAGGTAGTATTTATAGTCTCCTCGGGCCTCAAATCCGAAGAACTAAAAAAAAAAAAAAAAACAGTCTCCAAAATTACAATGTCGGAGATGGACCTAGATACTTTGGGGGGGGGGGCTTCAGACCACTAGCCCCCCCGTGGATCCGACCCTGCCTGTAGGGTCATGGGACTACCAGACAAGCATTTGATGCTCCCACCTTTCCTACATTCGATAGTGTAGGATAGTGAATCTAGAAATCTTCGTTTAGTGCTTTCTACGAAGTGGTATTTTGCTTTCTGTGCCGCAAGAAAATACGAGTAAAGAAGACCAGTTGTATTAGCGTGAGTGAGCTATCACAACCAGCTGAAGTCCTACAGCGAAATTCTAGTAGTTGGACTCTGAATGGACCGGTTTAGAGCAGGATTCTGTTTCTGATAGTAAATTCTAACAACGCAGCTTCTGCCACATGTCGACAAGGTATTCGCCTCTAAGGTTATATACATTTTTCTGTTTCATGCTATTTTCACCGAATGAAAAGAATAATTTATTATTTTATAATGTTTTTGCGATCATAGGCCTCTACAGACGAGTTAATTCTTTTAGTCTTTGGCTATTAAGTTTGATTTTCGTTGCAGATGATAGATTTGCTGGTGTAGAGCCAAATTTTTTTATCATAATTGGATTTATGGAGTTACGCTCCGTACCGAAAAGCATTTACCCACTGCGGCCACCATGCGGTCCTTGCATTTTGTTTTTCCTCTAGCAGCAAAGAATAAACGTTTCTAATGCAGTATCTTTGTAAACTTCAGTGTAAATTAAAATCCACAATTTCATATCGCTTCCTGTGGTGTTAATCTTTGATGTAATGGTTGATCAATTTTCCCGCTTTTTATATATATATATATATATATATATATATATATATATATATATATATATATATTAACGTAGGCTTAATATATTTAGAAAAACTGAAGAAATAAATAACTGAAGTAACGCAGTCAGGAATAATAAAAACAGAATCCATGTTTATCTGTGTCGTAGCGTGATCTTTGGCATGTATCTTTTAAAGAAGTGTTCAGGTGGGGCGTTCGGTCGCTGCAGCTTCCGCTTCGTCTCCACGCGGAGGCGTTGTTGGAGATAGGCACTTACGGTACTAGCACTGAGGTTTAAGCCATGCTACCGTATTTTTGATAGTCTTCGGTCTGGGTGGTGGTGGTTGCCACGTACACGTCGCTCCCCGCGGCTACCCTAAATGGGTAGAAGAGAACGCCTCGACTCACCATCCTCGCTGTAATTGCGGAAAATTCTTCAGATGGCCTAGTTTCCGGGGCATGGGCAGATTTCAGATAATGGACAGTTTCCGCTGAGCTCTGTGATGTGCGAGATTTATTAGTGAAAACTCGGGTCCCCGATTGAGCAGCCTCTAACATACTTCAGTATGAACGAATCATCATTTCTTACTGCTCCGACCACGTAGAACCATAAGATATACTGCAGATTTTGAACTAGACCATAAGCTTTCGTCAGATTTTGTGGTACCTTGACGAAGGTACAGACTAGGAATGTAAGAGATATCCACATGCGCGTGAAATTCTACATCCGCTATAGCATCCACAATTTTAATTGCTGATGTTTGACGGATGTTTTACTTACGCTGCAATATACTTTATTATTTCCCCTTTATACGAGAATCTGCCCATCGTCGCTTAACTAACAACAAAGTGGATGTTTTTTTCTTACGATCTTGCAATAAAAGTAACAATGAACTGAACGGTGTTATTACGTAAGCGACGAGTTTTCAAGTTTGAACTTGCATGTAAAGTAAAGCGGCCTATTCACGGTCCAACTTATAGGACATCCGTGTATACTTACCGTAGAATGCGCTCACCCATTCACGCTAATAGAAGGGACCCTACTAAATGTGCTAAGCAATACATATCACTCATATTTTATCACGGCACTGTGTCCTTATCGCCCACTCGTAGAATGTTTCCTCCAATAGCTTCCTACAAAATCCATAGCTCGTTGGACAGCAATGACTCGTTTTCGTTGCTGGGAGTCCAACAACATCCAACACATCCTACATGTATTCCTTTAACCCGTTTTAACGGCTCATCAAGAGTTCTTTATCAAAAATCGGTGCGATGGGATGGCGGGTGGCGAGCACGGAATCGAGAGTGTTGGGTGAGTGGTAACGCTCTGACCTCGCATTCGGGAGGACGTGGGCTCGAATCCCCGTCCAGGCATCTAGATTTGGGTTTTCCACGGTTTCCCCAAATCACTCCAGGTGAATGCTTACTTTAAAAGGCTATAGCAGAATTCCTTACCGTTCCTAGCTACCATCCTTTCCCGACTCTAATGAACTCGATGTCAATGAGACGTATAGTTATCAGCAAAAAAAAAAAGTGAGTACGGTGATGTGCGATGGCGTGGCCTTGTGCTTCACGCTTGAATTAGTCACTCCACGAACTCTGCAAAGCACAAAGTTCACATGACAAAGATTGGTTTTTAGACGGGTGCACAGTTATGAAAATAGTTTAATTCACTTGTGAAATAATCCCACGTTTTTTGTTGTTCGAAAGATGAGGCAAAAAATAAATGATTATGGCAGTATTGTATGGAAATAGACTTTATGTAAGCAAAAATATAAAATTTGCTGTAAAATATATACTTATTTTGATTTTAGGTTTATTTTTAATAAAATATTAAAATCTAAATAATTATACATTTATTTTTCCATCTACGCAGCCATTCCCGCAAAACATCTGCGGGTGTCAAACACTGAACATCGGCATCCACAAAGATGACCTCCGTTACAACTCTAGTACAAACAGGCACAGGCTTCTTACATCTTTGTAATATATATATATATATATATTTTTAATTGTATTTACGTCTCTCAACAGCGAGGTCTTTAGAGACGGGAAAGGATGTGGGGCAAGGATGGGGCCAAGGAATGGGAAGGAATTCGGCCATGGCCTTTTGAAGGAAGCATCCCGGCATTTGCCTGGAGTGATTTGGGAAACCATGGAAAACCCAAATCTGGATGCCCGGACGGGGATCGAACCGCCGTCCTCCCGAATGCGAGGCGAGAACGCTATCCGTTACACCGCCACGCTCGGTATCTTTGTAATAGTATAGATTCACTCTAATGTAAAGTATTGTTACTACCCTGAAACGAGTGCCTGTTGTAGTGACGTCAGTAGCCCAGAGCCTGGCCAGGCTACAGTGTGTGGAGCAGGATTGAGCTGTAACCAGCGACGAGATGATCACCGAGATTTTCGGTCGCCCAGGTGGCACCAAACTCGACGCCCGCGGTGCCGCAAGTAATTGGACCGAATCAAGGAGGCCCGACTCGGCGCCATATCCCAATTACGAGCCTTGAGCGGGCTCGTAAAGCAGGCAGACCCTAAACCTCTATTAAGACGTGTACGAGGGCTCAGCGTGAGTCTGACGGCCAGGCTTGTACGATCTCGAGTTAGCAGCCAACGATACGAGTTAACTGCAATCTATCTGAAGCCTATTATTAGACACACAGAAACACTGTACCCAGATTCGGAGGATCATCCTTCTTTTTTCGTATTTTCTCGTCCCACCTCTTTTCTTTCCAAACTTTTGTTGTACGTAATGTTTTAAAGGCATTTGTGAACGTCATTTGTTTTACTGCATCTAGAAACCACCACAACCTCCGAAGATTTTATGACTGAGGATAGCCTAGAGGCACAGAGCGGCACTATGCACAAAGCTTCTATGTAAACAATCTTTGAATTGTGCTGCCAGGCACGTAGAAAAACAGATTGTTTTATCAGTGATTGTACGAACTATTGTATAGAATCTCTAATTGTATCACAAAGTCAGTATATTAATCTCTGAAATACTTGAACTCGCCTATAAAAGAACAATTTTGTTAACTTTTAGCAACTAAGTGAACAATTTCCGTAAGAGAACAATATGTACCTATATAAGGGTAAAAACGACTACTGATTTCTTTCATTGACTGCGCCGAGCGTGGTGGGTGAGCGCTAACGCTCTGGCCTCGTGTTCGGGAGGACTCGGGTTCAAATCCCCGTCCGACCGTCCAGATATGAGCTTTTATTGGTTTCCGCTAATAATTCCAGGCGAAAGCCCATGACCAAATTCCGTCCCATTCCTGGCTATATGTCCCTTCCAGTCTATGAGGCGTAAAGCCAGAATCAATAATAAAAAAAAGGTAAGTTCAATTGTTTAGATTTTATGATGCCTACTGTAGGGACATGTTAACACGTACAGGAATTTGTATTAAAACAGCGATTTATAGAGATAAAATGTAACCGTGATGTAAGCTATCACTGTGTCTCGATCAAATCTTTTCTTTAGTATTTGAATGGTTCGCACACAAAGACTAAAAAAAATAATAATAATTCATGGCAATAACCCCTGTATCATAGGGAAATATGTAACTTACCTTTCTGGAAAGTATCCCACATGTTGACGGATGATATAAGCCGTCAATATGTATAGTTTCAATGAAATTCGACAGACAACTTTCTCTTAATGCGCACAGACAAACATAGTGCTTAAACTGTGTCAGTTATCGCAATAAAAAGTCCGATACTTTAATCAATTACATAAGCTATCACTATGTCAGTTTCCTTGTAATCCATTCCTAGCTATTACGTGAAATACGTTCAGATGAAATTTGTTGTTTTTCCCTCTAATTTACTGCAAACAAAATATCGCCTATGTTAATAGATAGGCACTCACTGTCGCTAGCGAATTGTTTTGTTTCGCTGAAATCCGTTTTTTGCGCGTTGAGTGCTTACACAAACAAAAGATCCCAAATAAATGGTTTTGTTCTTGAATTATGTAAAATAGCACTACAAAAAATTCCTATACGTTTACCCTTTACACAAGCTAGTAATAGGCCATACATATGGTTTCGTTAAAATTTGTTAATTACGTTTTTCCTAAAACGTGCACGGAAATATAAAAATTCCGAAATTTACAATTTCGCCTTGATCTATTTAACTTTCCGGGATAAAAAGTATCATATATGTTAACCCATAATATAAGCTATTAGTAAGAATCGTTTCGTTAAAATTCTTTCTGCACTTCTTGCATGATACTTGCAGACTAAAATTTTAAAATTCGCGGATTTGACCTCTGATTATGAAACTTATCTAAATAAAAAGTAGGCTATATGTTAAAACATTACTTCAGCTGTTATTATGAGCCGTTTCGCTGAATTATAAATTTTAGTTTTGGCGTTATTAAAACACAGTCAGACAAGGACAACACGTGAACAGGAAGACGACAGACCTGATTTCTCTCGCAGGCAATTTATTACTCTTTTTATATGAATATACTGCATATTCGTTAATGAATTATTCTCTCCCCAAATTTATATTCTAGGTTGGTTATGTATAAAGTGCTGAATCACATATCGTAATCGCTTAACCAAAGTAATTTTTCACTTGTGGTGTTTGTTAGCAGAGTATTAAAATTATAATTGTAAATGAAATACAAATACCATAACAAAATACTAAAAAATTGTTTTCGTAGGGTGGGTATCGTATTCATACTGTTGGGGGCTGTATCAGTAGATTTTGGTCTGCCTTGGTTCTGAATCGACCCTTAAGTCCGAAATGAATACCCTAAATTATATGAAGAAGCATCGAAAATCATAACGCATTTTTCAACATATTACCTCTGTGAGAAATGATTTTCAACCCTCTTTCAAATAAAAATAAAATACAGAAATTAACTAAATTAACTGAATTTTACTGACATTGATGCATATATCCATGAACTAGGGTTGTTGATATTTTAAAAAATATCGGTATTTCCATTTATCGATATTTTTAAAAGTCCCAATATCGGATTTCATATATCGAAGAAAAAGTATCGATATATCGACCCTATTTTATAAAAACAGTGTTACAAAAACAAAATCTTGTGTAAATAGGGTCAAGTCTTGTGGCTATCTACTAATAGAAAGTTATGAGATATTATCTTGAATCAAGTATTCAATTTCTGAAATAAAATGATTTTTTATGCCATTTTTTTCTAAAAGAAATAAGAAAACTGTAACTTTAACTTAGCTATTACAAATTTTTACTAAAATTACAGTAACCAAGTAAAATTTAATGTATTTTTTAACCTTTCTGATCATTGTGCGAAATAGAAATTTAAGGCAAATAGCCTCATCATGAGGAAAGCCACTAACGTAAAAATTTGCTCCAAGACGTTTCACCTTTTGGATTGCCATTGGATAAACACAGGTCCTTTTCTTATGATTTGGGAGTGAAATCATGTATGTTTGCCAAACCTGTTTCTAGGACAGCTGTAAGTTGTGTGAAATTATGATGGGGGAGTGTCGTAGTCGTTTCAAAGAGTTTGAATTCCACAAACTATCGTAGTAAGGTGAAAAATTTCGAACAATAGTTATGCTTACTATAGTCTGTTTAAAATAAACATTTGCAGCATAAAAAGGTTAAGTTAGAGTGTGAACTGTGCTTCCAGGAATTATTAATTACCTATATTTGTCAGCAGCTGTTTTTAAAATTACTGGTTTTAACATTTTTAAAAATATTGACTCCAAATCCCAGATTTTCGTGTCGAAATATCGATGTATCGTCCAAAAACGTATCAATTATATATATAGATATTTTCAAAAAATATTATCGATATTTTATCAACGGCCCTACTATGAATTCTACAAAGGACGGTAAGTTCGACCATCTCATTCATACTAAGTAATATCATAATACTGATACAATTTCTTTCTTTCTTTTCCTTAGTTAGCCCGCTTCTCTTGATGGACCATAAATTATTATTCGTTTGGTTAATAAATTTTAATAGTCTGTTGTAAACATAAATCATTCTGATATTTCACTTCCAATTTCATAACTGTTTTTCCATAGAGGCTCAAAACACGCTTTTAGATTTATTTCATTATAATCGTACAGTAAAATATGTCCCAATTTTGAAAATACAATTACAGCTGAAAAGTGGGCCTGTGTAAGTCAGTGGGTAAAGCTAAGCGTGGTCCTCTACCTGAAGGTAGGTTGGACCATCTAGGAGCCATACTAAGTCTGTTATCAGAGATAGGATGGGCAGCTCATTTCCTCCTACATAAGCTATCCCGGTAATCCTACCGGGTAAAGAGGATCTACAGTTTAACTTAAAATCCGAACCAATGAAGCGTTCTGATGTACTTCCCATTACACAGATAGCTATGCCAGAGGTGAAGGCCAAGTTAAGGGTATTTCAAAATCCCCACCAAGACAAGGATTCGAACCGTTAGACACCTTAACCACTCAGCCACCTGACCGTATATAGGAAATTTTACTGCATCATGGTTGAAAAAGGTTTAGAAACGCTGGCTTAAACTATGTCAGTCGGTATTGCGTATCTGTAGTTTTACTTAAGATTTTGAACCGCGGCTGCGTTATTAAAACAATAACATACACTGAACGGGCAGACCATGATTACCGTCTACCTAATAGTCGGTAATCGGCATGTCGAACTACTCCATCAAACTCCTGGATATGTGACATGGGCATTATCTCGAAAAATACCACTGCCGTTTAGAAACATGGTCGTCATGAAGGGGTGTGTGGTCTGCAACCAGTGTATGATACGTACTTATTGGCCGTCATGGTGCTTTGCGCAAGCTCCTCTGGACCCATGGATCCCAAAGTGAATGTTTCCCAGAGCATAATTGAGCCGCCACCAGCTTGTCTCCGTCCCGCACTGCAGGTGTCAAAGCTGTTCCATTCTGCGATTCCGCGAGAGTGCTTATACCACAGTGTAATACGTTGTTTGACCTATCTAAGTGACTTAGTTAGGTTACAATATAAGGTTCCGTGATCCTACTAAACGATGGATGACCCGCCGGACACGGGTCAGACGGTCAAGACAGCCTTAGATACGTGCTACATCAACGACCAAATTCCCGTCCCACATCCAGTGAACCATATTACGAGTGAAATGCCACTTCCTCAAGCAGAAGTCTCACAACAACAACATCAACAACAGCTTCACCGCCTACAGCCGCAGCAGCAACAGCACCAAGAGCAGCTACATTATCATCAGCAGCAGCATCAGCCTCATCAACAGATTCATCAGCACAACAGCAACAGCACAGCAGCCTCTACAGCAGCAGTACAGCAGCCTCTAGAGATGGAAGCCGGCCCGGGAGGCGTTCTGCCACAGGCCCTGCATCCTCCAGTAGGCGCACCCACTTATCACACGGCTTGGAGAGAGGATAATCCTGCAAGCAGCGGTGAGTCGAACCCACCTGTAAAACGTAGATGTGTGCAGATAACAGAAACGGGGCAGCCCAGTGTAGTTCCACAATCAGAGCAGATGGAAGAAGTAGAGATGACCGACACAGCAAGGTCCACTGAGGTTAATCTATCCAATGCCGCGGATTTAGAGCAAGCTAATATCAATAAAACGCACCCCGACACGATAGCGCCAACGTATAGAAGCAAAAATAATAGATACTCCCCCACAGACAGTGGCCCGTACCATATTTTTGTAGAGAGCATAGACAGGAAGGTCGGGAAACTACATCCTATGGCCATCGGTAAATTAATATTCCAACACAGTGACATACTCAAAACGGACGTAATCAACATTTCACCTTTAGGGAAAAATCGTCTCAAAATTGAAACAAGATCTGCTGGTACTGCTAATTCAATAGTGCAATTAGAAATTTTCAAAACCAAAAACCTTGAAGCTTATATTCCGAACTTTCTAATACATAAACAAGGAATAATTAGGAACGTTGACACCTCATTGAGTGAGGAAGAACTAGCTCAAGAAATAATTGCCCCTGTCCCAGTAGTGCGCATCAAACGCTTTACCAAAAGGAGCCATAATAACCAAGATCTCATATTACCTATTCCTGTTTGCTTGGTATCATTTCGATCCCAAAACCTACCGACCTACGTCACGATACTAGGAACCCGATGTGCGGTGGAACCGTATGTCCCGCCTGTGATCCAATGTACGACTTGTTTACGGTTGGGCCACCGACAAGGTCAGTGCAGATCCCGCGAGCCACGATGCAGCAGGTGTGCTGGGCCTCACTTGTTGGTCAACTGCGACAACCCATTATCGATCTGCTGCGCCCTTTGCCGCGGCCAACATCATGCCACGGACAGAAATTGCCCTGTGTATCTTAAAAACCGGGAAACAAAACAAGCAACCGCACTCAGATCAAATGCTGTATCTCCTGATACAGAGCAGCATTTCCGGGGCTACGCGCAGGTGACCTCCTCCCCACCTCAAATAACGAGTTATACGGAATATCCGCCTCTAGCAGCACGACTTCCGTATTATTGGCCTACTATCTCTCAATCTCAACAGATAATGCCAACCAGGACTCAGGCTCAGCCTCAACACCCGCCGCTACAGATGCATCAACCACTCATAACACCACAGCTACCCTTTCAGGACATGACACCCGAAGGTCCCCAGGCGCCTTCTGACTTTAGCGGTGGACCACCACCCACAATAGCAAACACTGGTAATGTTTCTGAGATTGCCTTGCTACACAGTAGTGGAAATATGGTGGCCAATCAATATATGGCAGAGAGTAGGAGCGGTACACAGCCAGAATCAACAAGTTCGCTTCAGAAAAATTTGGATTCAAACACCAGTAATAGGTACTCATGGACTAGGGCCCCTAAGTCGTATAAAAATCCTCGATTCACCAAAGAAAATCCATCTTTAAATACAAAACAATACTTGTATTCATACAATGGTCCTATGTCTCCTATTATAACTAGTGACCATCACTATCCAACCGCAACTAGCTTCATGGAGAGCCCCCAAGCCACCTTCACGCTCTGGGAAGGTGATCAAGCCATTCGTAACATACAGCCCACAGCAGCACAACAATCAAATTCTCTCAATCAACCTACCGAGATAACCCAAACTAAAAATGGACCATTATTCGAAAAAATTCTTAAATTAATTGTGATTCTGCTCCAAGAAGCTAATTCGCCAATGAATATTACAGCAATATCAGGAATGCTCTCAAATATTTTCCAACAAGATGGCGGAAACTAAGCTAGTACAATGGAACGCTCGTTCACTCAGAGCAAATAGTGAACAATTTCAGCGAGAACTTCTTACCAATAAGATTGCTATTGCTATTATAGCAGAAACCTGGCTAAAACCAAACACACCGCTATCAATCAAAGGATACCATATAGTGCGCAAAGACAGGGATGATGGCAAAGGGGGAGTTGCTATTCTAATACAAACAGACATCCCTTTCGCAATAACCCACATTGACCTCACTCATATTGAATCTTTCGAAGTGGTGGCAGCCAGAGTACGGATCCAAAACTTGAACGTATCTATTGTCTCGGTCTATGCTCCCCCCAAAACAAAAATTAATACATCTGAATGGCGCCAGCTCCTACAACAAATAGAAGAGCCATACTTAATATGTGGGGACTTCAATGCGCATCACATGTCGTGGGGTTGCGAGTGGTCTGACATATTCGGGGACGCCATAGTTGAGATTATAGACGAATTCAACCTGTTCGTTCTTAACGACGGATCCCCCACCTTAATCTCTAAACCTGGTCACCGAGTATCCGCAATCGATCTAACCCTCTGCTCCCCCTCTCTCGCAACAGAATTGCGATGGGAAACCGTGCAGCAGTCGTGGGGATCTGACCATCTGCCTATTCTAATAACGACCAAACAGTCGGATGTGAGGCAGGAACGATATACAACCACAAAATGGAACATTCAAAAGGCGAACTGGATCCTATACGCCCAATACATTGATTCCAATATCTCACGAGTCCAGGGCAACAAAACACCCAGACACCAATACAATACGTTCCTAGCCATCATAAATGAAGCAGCTGAAATGTCGATCCCTAGGATAAAACGATCACCAAATACTAAGAGAATCCCAATACCCTGGTGGGACACAGAATGCTCACGAGCAGTAGCCAAACGAAAACTAGCATTTACTATGTACAAACAGATTTCTACTTGGGAAAATTATCTAAATTATAAGAAACAGATGCCGAAACTAAACGATTTCTGAAGCTAAAGAAAAAAGCTTCCTGGAGGGAATTTTGCAACAACATAAATAAAAATACGCCGTTGACAAAAGTCTGGAATATGGTCAATAGATTTAGAAAGAAGCCAGGGGGAACTAAATTGTCAACCATTTGGTTGGAAGATTTTGCGAGCAAGGTGGCCCCTCCATCAGCCCCATTTGGACCACTAACACCTCCAAACCAGACCAAGGAACAGGATCAATTCCCTCAAACTACTTTAGAAGAACCATTTCATCTGAGAGAATTGGAATCGGTCCTCAACTCAACACGAAACACGGCACCTGGAATAGATGACATCCACTATTCGATGCTTTTCCACCTACCGCACTCAGCCAAGGTCGTTCTCCTTCAAATATTCACCGGCATATGGAGAAAAAGTGAGTTCCCAGACGACTGGACCACCCACATCATCATTCCAGTGTTAAAAGTAGGCAAAGACAGTAACAACGCTAACTCATATCGACCAATAACGTTGTCATCATGCGTAGCCAAAACCTTCGAGCGAATCATAAAGAGTAGATTAGAATGGTGGCTCGAACACCACAATCTGCTACCAAACTGTCAGTTTGGATTTAGAAAGGGAAGGAGTACCTACGACAACCTCGGTATTCTTACTCTAGATATAGAAAAGTCCTACCTAAATAAAGGCTACCTAACGTGCCTGTTTCTAGACATAACCGGCGCCTATGATAACGTCAGCATTACCATTCTAGTTGAAAAGCTAAGAGCACTACACCTCCCGGAGGTATATCTAAACGGAATCTATAACCTGTTTCATTGCCGGACCATATACATACGCCAGCAGGACAACAGCCTATATGGACCACGTGTGGTTTCTCTGGGCATCCCGCAAGGAGCCATACTCAGCCCAATATTATTTACCATATATATAGCAGACCTAGAGAGTATATTCAGCCCCTCAATAAAGGTGTTAAAATTCGCTGACGATGTATGTATTTACACATCATCTCCATCCCAGGGGCTAAACTTCTGGAGATTAAACGACGTTGCTAAGTTACTCTATGAATGGACCCGTGGTAAGGGCTTAACTATCTCATCTTCGAAGTCATCGGTTGTGGTATTCTCGCGGAAGAAGAACACTTACCGAGGTCCACAGATACAGCTGGGTCCTTATAATTTCCCAGTTAGAACAGAGACTAGACATCTAGGACTTCAGATGGACAGTAAACTGACATGGAAGGCACATATTGATCACATTCTAGCTAAAGCCGAACGCTGCTTAAATATAATACGAGCGGTAACTCGGGTATGGTGGGGAGCTGACCCTTCCGTCTTACTCATCTTGTACAGAACGCTAATACGTCCCTTACTGGATTACGGCAGTTTATGCTATGGAAATGCCCCAATGTACAACCTGCGTAAATTGGATACATTGCACTACCGGGCTATCAGATTGTGCCTCGGAGCGATGAATACCATCCCCACAAACGCCTTATTAGTTGAGGCTAAAGAAATGCCATTGGTAATACGACGACAATTACTGGCAAACATATTTCTAATGAGGCGCGCCGCCATCAAGAACCACCCGGTTATCCAGAAGGCTTCTGACTATATAACAACGATCAAGAGGAGAGATAACAACCTCGGTCATAGAACCCCGCTGCTGGCTCTCTGTTTCACTGAAATAAAACATATAATCCCGCTAGTAATTCAAGATACTACACTACCCATCTTCGCATACCAGTATGGTATTTTGAGATACAGGCCAAATATATACCACCTACCTAACTGGATAACAACTTGTAACAACGTAAACAGCAAGATGGAGGAATTCTTGTCCATAACATGGCCAGAACATGTACAAATATACACAGATGGCTCGAAAACTACTAATGGTGTGGGCTACGCCTTCTTCTGTCCCCTCACTCAAGAATCACGTAAAGTGCGCCTGACAGCAGAAACGACAGTATATACCGCTGAAGCTATGGCAATAAGAGATGCCTTAAATTATGGTCTCAAACACTTCAATAAAATACTGGTACTGTCCGATGCTAAAAGCGTGGCGCAGAAGCTGGAAAACATGAACAGACTGAGCGGAACGAACAGGATCCTATTTGACATCTTAAATGCAATGTACTCAGCCAAGGCGGAGGGCAAAGAAGTGCACTTGTTATGGGTCAAGGGACATGCTTCCATACAGAATAATGAAAAGGTTGATCAACTGGCGAAGAAAGCACGGCGGATGGAGAGCAATACTATACCCAGCTACCTCATACCGATTTTATTAATATCATCAGGAAACGGTATCTTCACAAGTGGTCAGAATCGTGGACTTTGACACAAACAGTTAAAGGGAAGTTTTACGCGTCAATACAACCTCACATACCAACTAAAGTCTGGTTCGAAGATAACCATTTGGGCAAAAGATATAAAACATCTATAATTCGCATGCGACTCGGTCATGGCTGTTACCCAAAGCACCTCCACCAAATCGGTATAGCACAGACTCCCTTTTGCCCGGTGGATCACCAAGAATTAGCAGATCTCGACCACATCACTTTAGCGTGCACTCTATATCGGACTCAACAAAAGAAACTATACAATAGCCTTGTAAAGTTCAAAATCCCACTCCCAACTTCGATACGCATCCTGCTGAGAGGGGGAAGAAGTGACGTGTATGGGGCGCTGGCCACATACCTAAGAGAGGCTGACATCCATATCTAAAGACACCAAACATAACAAAATTAACAATCACATACAAGTTATGATCTTACAAATTTAGCACATTTCCTGCAATACCACCAACGGAATCGGTCAGAACTGCATCTTAGCTGACCTAAAAAATTACATTAAATTGTAAATCATCAATGAACTCTCACTAATCAGTTTAGTTATATCAGGTGCAAGGCTAACCGGATATACCAAAGCCCAGTGAATCTTACCCTGCAAGGAAACATCACTGCTTCCCAAATGTGATTTTATTGTTATCGATATAATTGTCATCATTGTATTATTGTATCAATATACTTTCTAAATATGTATTACTATTCACTGAATAATTGTATTACCCATTGTGAAATAAGATCCAGCGTCATATATCGCTGGCACAAATGTAATCGTGTATTCCCTTATCAGGGCTATCGCTGTATTAGTGTAATATTGAATAATTGTATAATTTAGTGTGAATTAAGAAATGAACACATGTTTGCTATACGATAAGAATCACATGTTAAATTAATGTAAATGATAAAGCTGGCCGTATAGTCGATAGACAGAAGGCCATGAAAATAAATAAAAAATAAAATAAAAAAGAAGCTGTTCCCCTGGAAAACGACGGATTCACACCCTCCCATCGGCATGATGATGAAGGGATTCATCAGACCGTGCAACGCTATGCTACTGCGCCAACGTCCAGTGACGATCGTCCATTTCAGTCGTATTTGCCAATGTCGTATTCACAAATTCATTTACTGATGAAAATAAGGATAGTATTCCCGTTTTCCCACGCCGTATCGAGTTGCTGATGGAATCATTACAAATAGATACTGCAAGGTAATCATAAAGCAATTAGAGCTCCTGAAGTGGGGGAAAGCACCTGAGCCCGGATGGAATTCCAGTAAGAGTATTTTCAGAGTATGCGACGGAAATCGGGCCATTTCTGTCTGATATATTCAGTAAATCACTAGAAGAGTGAAAAGTACCTTCAGACTGGAAAATCGCGCAAGTAACTCCGATTTTCAATAAAGGTGATCGAAGTGATCCTGGAAACCATAGTCCCATATCTATAACATCTGTTTGTAGTAAAGTAATGGAGCATATTATATGCTCGAACATTATGAATTTTCTAGGATGATAATAATTTGCTTACAATCAAATCAACACGGATTTCGGAAGAAAAGATCATGTGAAATACAGCTAGCCCTATTTACACACGACGTAATGAAAGTTATTGATGCAGGTTCACAAGTAGATGCAATTTTTTTTTAGATTTTCAGAAAGCCTTTGACTCTGTGCCACACAACCGCCTTTTAGCGAAGCTTCGAGCGTACGGTATATCGGATCAGCTTTGTGAATGGATAAAGGATTTTCTAACTGGTCGGTCGCAGTATGTTGTCATTGAAGGAGAAAGTTCTTCCAATCTAGATGTTACATGGGATGTAGCTCAAGGAAGTGTAATAGACAACTTCTTTTCTTAATTTTTATAAACGATCTCGGAGACAAAGTGAAAAAGCCTTTTTAGATTGTTTGCTGATGATGCGGTTATTTATAGGAAAGTAACTCATGTACAACGAAAAAGAGAAGCTACCTTTCGCTTGATGGATCATAGAGAAGACGGATATGTGGCACACTGGTCTCTCAATATTTTTCAGTTCAGCTAAATTAATTTTATTTATCTGCTTGAAATAAATTCCATGAAGTATTCGTCTAGTAAGTATTTTTAATATTGCAGTGAGTGATATTTAGGAGCAGCATCAAGACATCACAGCAGTGGTAACGTGTAAGGGCGTTTTTCCGGAAATCTGTATCCCCCCCCCCCCGTGGTGAGCTTTGGTGAGATCTGGTCGAAACCCCCCCCTCCCCTTATGATGGGGTGAGATCTTGAGGGACCTTCATCCCGTCTGACGATTTCTGTCGCCTCTCCACGTTAGTGAGATTTCGCCGGAAACCCCCCCCCCCCCACCACCCCATCCCCATTTCACACAAACACGTAATTAATGGACGCGCCCCAAACTTGAATTGGTGTTTCTGAGATTAAAAGCTCCGTTTCGTTCCTGGATGAGGAATCTCGTCTGATGGGAGTTTCTCATTACTCTGAAAATATTATATATCAAAATATGAGTTAGTGGTCAGACTGAGAAATATTTTCGAACTATTCCTGTTTTTGCATTTCGACGTTTGTTCTCGTTTGTTTTTGGGGTTGCATTTACGTAAATATGCAATATTTAACCAATGATCTGTTGCAGCCAGATGTAATATACATGCAGTTGGGTCATCGATTGCTGTATTTAGTCGTTAATCAGACCTTCAACTATAGATTTTTCGTTAGCGGCGTCGTTTGAGTTTTGTTCAATTTCCCGAGGTTACTTTTCATCCAAATGTTTCAGTGCCTGTTTCTTTTTCATTTGGTAGTTCCTATTCGCTACTCATCACACATGTATTTTCGTTTGGGTTTGCTCACAATTGTGACTGATATGTACAATTTTTTTTTCTCACATGGGAACAATTTTTAACTTAGTACCTAGAACGTTTCAAAATTTTTAGGTGAGCTTCCATTTCGATATTATGTTGCAGCTACGATGTGTCTATATTCCAGCAACAACTGTGAGGACTATTCATAAAACTGTTTTAGAGTCATCAAACCACTATCGCAAGGACTGAAGTCGTCAAGGTGTACCCTCACGTCAGCAGCAACCGCAACTAATAAAGCAACTTCAAAATTTATATTAGAAGTAGAAATCTCTCCTCTACAAATTGACCTCTGAGTAGCTACGGCGAACAATTTCAGACCATTTTAAGATCGATAGAAGCAAATTTAGAAGAACTATGATCTCTTGAAAGCGAAAATGACAAATGACCACTCTCAGGACGCGGGAAGGAGACTCGGTTGCCACCTTAATAAAATGTTAAGTCATGTACAATATTCGCTATTTCACTGGGCATCTTGCTGAAGAAAGACGTATTTACGTTAACACTTGCGATAGTTGTTCTAACTACCCGTCTTACACTCTAATTCTTTTTTTACTACGGGGTTTACGCCTCGTAGACGTCTTGGTTATTAGAGGCGGGATAGGACTGGTGGCTAGTAACGGGAAGAAATTCAGCCATGGTGTTTTGGAGAAACAATCCTGACATTAGCCTAAAGTGATTTGGGGAAACCATGGAAAACTCAATTCTGGATGGCCGGACGGGGATTCGAACCCACGTGTTCCCGAATGCTCACCCATCACGGTCGCTTTCTATTTCTTTGTTACCACATGTCTGTTTACTGCTGGCTTCTGACTCTAAAGCATTTGTGTTAAATAAAATCTTAATTTTGTCATGTACATACATGCGAAGAATTAGGGCCGCATTTAGGCTCTGTGGGCCCCTAGGCTATACATGTGGTGCGGGTCCCCCTGTCGGCAGTGACCCTGGCTGCCTCCGGCTAAAAACAAAAATTATGAGCGACTTTTTTTTTAGATCTACTACTGGTCCAGGTTGGGAATCCAGGGTTTTAGGGTTGTGGTGCGGGTCCCCCTTTGTGGTGCGGGCCCCTCTTTGTGGTGCGGGCCCCTAGGCTACAGCCTATGTAGCCTTTGCTTAAATGCGGCCCTGCGAAGAATTCACTAAGTGCGATTCTAGAAGATTGTTTTAAACATTGACAGTCTCTAACATACAGTAGAACTCCAATTATCCGAATCAATTGGGATCGGACCCCATTCGGATAATCAAAATTTTGGGATAATTGGATTTTTTCCAAAAAGGGGTCTATTTTAATTAATTACTGTATGTATGTTGAAAACGGCAGAAAAAAACTATTTTTTAAACAAAAATAGTTTTTAATTAATTAAATTAAAAGGCAAGACTTTTATATGTTAAGCGCACTTATCTTAAGTGCTGTACATCAGTACAGTATGTATGCATTGCTTGCTGAAAATCTCGATAAAAGTAAGTTATTTGACTGTATTCATTCATTTTCGGTCAGCATGTGGTTCACACTCGGGCTGACGCTCCATCCCTTTCAACGCAGTTTTAAGGCCTGCGAAAGCTTGGCTGGCTGATGGTCCCGTGTCTGTTTCAACTTCGACATTAGGGTAATCTTCTTCCTCGACACTTTCTTCTCTCACACTTTCAATAAGTTCATCATCATTTAGAATTTCATACCCAGGGTATAACGAATCACAGACCACCCACTCTCCTAAATCTTCAGCACTAACTTCTGAACATCCAAGAATTTTCGGACCAATGTTTCTAAATTCCTCAAGTTACACGTTATCCCCATCTTCTCCTGTCTGTTACCTTTCCTTTTCTTGGGATTCTTTTTTCTTTTTATCCTTTTTCCTTCATTTATTCAGTTGATATGCCTTTCAATTTTTTCCACGCACGTCTTAATGTGACTGCCTTAAGTGATTCGGATAATAACGATTCGGATAGTCGGAGTTTGGATAATTTGAGTTCTGCTGTAATTAAAAATGAATTGCGTGTTAATATGGTCTCCTAAATGAAGTATATAATAAACTAAATCTGTTCCTTAGAGAAGAAAATTAGGTGAATGCCGGGAGAAGGGTGTAACAAGTTTTCCTGTGAAACGGTAAGCTTCGCAATTTTTTTCTGAGAAAAGTATTGTAGATTGGTAGTATTTGTGGAACTGTCATTTGATGTCATAGTCAGCCAGACAGAACGAGAGAGGCGTTAAAATCAATAACCTTCCAGTCTGTTCTTGGAGGGATAATTACAATATCGCTGACAGTTTTTCCGATAGAGATCCGTTCCCCTCGTTATTGGTGCCGTTTATCACGGCGCTCGTTACCCCGGGCTGGGCCGTCGCCGCAGGCGCCGCCACGCGGTCATCAATCAGTGGGGCGTGCCTTAAATCGATCGCTTAACCGCCAATCACAACCAATTAGGAGCCGCCGGACCTGTTTGTGCTCCCACTGGCCAACTGGGCGCCCGCCGCTGGCTGACAGCTAGCTAATCAGTGCAACACACTGTCTATCGCTGCTCAAGCTCGAGCTTGCATCGGCGTCCTCACTTCCTAGCTGGGACGACCGAGACAGTCCATCACTACCTGCTTCCTGGAAGACTAGCTTTAGTATGATGTGGCGTTTCTTAGATTAGGGAATACTGGAGGAAGGTAAGGTAGCTGGGTGAGATTGCGGATGATACTAAACCAAACTTCCCTTAATGTTTCGATAATTATTGAATCGCCCTTTAACAGCAGCTATTTCCAAACATCTTAAGTTTCACCGCGGCAGTACAAATTAAGATCATTGTAGTCCATATCTCAGAGACGAAAGTTCGTGATGAATCTACTTATACGGGCTAGGTCCTCCTTGCTAATTACTATCAATTAGTCGTAGGTAGATAGCCCGCGAACTACAACACATGGCCCAAGCGTTGTTTCTCGTGGTAGCGCTACTACCTAGCATATTATTATTGTTTGATAAACTGATCTCAAACTACACACCTGCGCAACGGATGTTAAATCGAATCCAGCAATATTTTCATTTTATCTGCACAATTTATTGAACACTTTAAATACTCATACAACACACTACGTAGTCGTCACTGTCCAGTTAATACATTCCCTCGTGGTCTCTCTGCGTCATCTTAACACTCTTCCTTCTTTCTTGACTAAACAGTACGGTAGAGCCAACCAAAAAAAAAAAATTACATTACATTACTGCAAAAGACTTAAAATTACCCAAATATGTATACATACTACTTATGCTGTGAAAATCTATTATTTGCTAATTTACTTACAATTTCGGCAATGATTTGTGAGTGGGACCTCGCATACATTTCGCAGTCTGCCTTCTCTGATTCCCATCTTAGGCTTTTCGGGGCAGCCGAGTAGTTAGTTTTCTGCTTACTCTAGTCTAACCATCGCTGCTGACATGTTCTACGAGATTATTGTCCTTGTATTTTCCCGGATTATGATATATTCCAAATTATCCACCTATCAGTATACCAATAAACCAAATGAACGGATTTCTTGTTGGATACAGAGGAAACAATTTTATTCAGTATACATGGAAAACATATATGCGTCTACAATCCATGGGCCAAAAAGAAATGCCCCTTAAGATTGTAACCTCCATACACTTAAAATTCATCCAAGTCGAGCAAATTCCATTAATTAATTTGCTCGAAACTCTGTAGATCTTATGACTACGTGGCCCTAAATATGTCGTCTTTGATCCACGTACACAGAGTAGAGGTCACCTTTTTAAAATATTTAAAGATATTCAATGGTAATAAAATAGCTCATCAAATTGTCGCTAATTCTACAGAAGTTACAACTCCAAGTTGTTAGCGTATATTCTCAACTGTTTTAATAAATAATCAATTCAAAGCTCGCAAATAAAACAAAACACAATTATAATACATCACTTCTCGAACTACTAATACACTCATATAATGCTATTGCGTCACTCACAGTCCAAAACCTACAGCTTTTTTACACACACACCTTCCTTCGTTTTCTTTTTAAGAATCTCTCACACCAGACCAAAGATTTTCTATCTCATTCTTTCCAAAGATGTACTTTTTTTATTTATTTATTTGTGTGGGCTTTCGGCCTGGTCGGCCATACTGTCAGGTTCTTTACATTTAATTTTACATTGGTTTATGTTTAATGTTTCAGTTAAATTACAATTTCTTATCCTTTATTTTACAATGGTTCATAAGTCCCATGAGAGATGGGTTACAATTTCTTTATCAAATATATCACTTTATTGCATTTTCAATTGCACCGTGTGAGTCGTCGCCAAAAGCCCAGGGACCGCTTTTTGTATCTTTCCATCACAATTGAATATTCATGAAATAGTTCCTTTGATTGCCTTATCTATTTGGATACTTTGGTGTGAATAATGTTGCGTACTTGTATTTGTAACTATTCTCATTGGGTGTTGCTTTAGTGTGTATGTTCTAGATAATGTGGAGTATTTTTGAAGGGTTAGTGTATCTACTTAGTTTATGACTGTTGGTCTGGGATTGGCTGGTCCGCTTTGTCTTGTATTTGAATATTTCCTTCTTTAAAAAAGGATATTATGGTTCTGTATATTGAGTGGTTGTTAGGAAGAGAGCAGGATGGCTAAGTTAAGTTGGCAAGGGGATCTTGCACCTTGTGAGTTCCTTCAGCATTTTGTTTTGGATGTTGGTGTATTTTGTGCAGGAGAATAACAGGTGGTTGATGTCCCCTATTGCTCGGTCGGCACAGTCACATCTGGGGCTATCTCTTAGATTCTATCCGGTTCAAGTGGCCTGCGAAAGTTGCCATGGTGGAATCTGCTTCTGGATTATATTAATTAAATGGTGTCTGTTGATTTTCCAGCTGTAGAACCATGGTTTGGAAGGAATATATGGTTGGATGTGTACCGTAGAAGGATCCTTTATGGTGCATCGTATTGTTCCAATCAGTTTGCCATCTATTTCTTGCTCGCTGTTTAATATCTTGTGCCATATGCTGATGGGGGTAGTAATAGTTCTTTTCTTTGTCCATATGAGATGGCTTCCTTGGCTAGTCTGTCCGCGATTTCATTGAACTGAATCCCGTTATGAGAGGGAACCCATACTACCCGCTGACAATGTTTGGTAATCTGTGAATTCCTCGAGCTTCGAAATTACATCATGTACATCATTACAATCAATATTTAAATGATAATTAATTACACTTAACAAAATAATATTTAAAAATTAATTAATTTCATAATTCGGGTGGTAGTATATGTTAAAAGATACACGAAGAAAATTTATTCAATTAAGAGAAGTTAATGGCATTACCTGGTATCAGGTCTTCGAGGGTGACACCCCAAAACTCTGTCTCCCGCGTGTTCGTATTGCTAGTGTAGAGGTGTTGCTCTGAGTGTGATGCTCTGTGCGTTAAGCTTGTTTTGAATGATAAATGAATGACGAGAGAGGATGAAAAACGGTGACGGCCCAGTCAGTTCCCTACTACGAGTATAAGACCCCAAGTGCTCTGTCGAGTTTAGTGTTTATATCCGACCGACGAATCACCTTTAGTGTCATATGTGTTCAGTCTCTATGCACAACCTGTAGATTTGATATTTAACTCTGTTATACAGTCTGGTGATTAGGAATTCTGCACCACCAAGCTTCCTAAGCTACTGGCTAACTACAGAAACGATGAAAATTCCTTCTACCACCTTAGCTCGAAACCATTTCATTTTGTGCTCGGTGATAAACACTGTCATATTGTTTCAGTTATATGAGCAAACCAAACTTTTTCTCTCTCTCTCTAGTTTTCAGTGGTTATTGTCCGCGTGACTTCGATAAGAATCGGGTCTTAAGTAATCGTTGCATACCTTGTTTATTTAACCATGAACATAATTATGTTATTGTTGTAACTTCAAACAAAGAAATTCAAGTGAAAAAGTTACCTAAAATACACTAATAATGTTATGTGAAGTGAAAAGAATAATTTCATTTGCTGAACAATTATCCCTCCATCGACTTTGTTTACTGCAGTCTGATTTCTTTTAACCAGGTTTTTCTTGATTTACGCAGAGAAAAACAGCAATTGTATACATTGTTCACCAGATTTTCGTGTATGTATACTACACAGAACATTCGAGCTACGTGCGTGAATGATATTATTCAGGTGAGAAATACGGAATCAAAATTATTCTTCCTGTTGGCTCAGGTTCTTACGGTATAAAAATGGTGTCTGCTGCCAACAATAGGATAAGCTGGTTCGAAACAAGACAGTGGATGAAATATTCAGCAATTGCAGGTTAGATGAGATGCCTGTGTACTATTCTCTATCACCACATAGTGAACCAACCTACTGCGTTATATCCCAACTCTCTGAGCAGTGAGAGCATTGAGTGTTATGTGGGAGTTTGCCACTCCGTTGATGATGAATCGTCCGCCAGATCGGAACACTAAAATTGGCTCCCGTGAGGTGCCTTTGGGAAGAGAAGGCCTGGACGGCTATTTCAGGTTTTTTTATACTCTACCTTCCTTAATTTTTCTAGTACGCAGTACAAATAATACACTTAAAAACAATGATCCTTGAACGAAAGAAAGGAATAGACTGTCCTACGTCTTCAAAAAAACCTAGCAACACCACCTATTACGGTATTCAGCTAACCTACGATTAGAGGACTGTACACGGAGTCACAGAGTACTGAATCCCTCTCATAACATCATTTTAAATACTTCTATCATATTCCTAGACTACGGAAGTAAAATTAAAAAACTGTTAATAACGCGTTCCAACTGGTATTTTCAAATGCTTAGTTCTGTGAAGTGTTTTTCCCACAATATTACTCTAAACGCCTATTTCCAAGACCGTTAGTATTAAAGCATAAAGCGGAGTACTCAAAAGTAAATGTTCTGTCAGAGAATCCATTGGTTTATGTAAGTTACTTTCGTTACAGTTCTTAAGCATAAAACGCAGCTCATCTTTGCTGTGAACGTTAAACAATATTAGAAACAAGTGTTGGGCTAGAATTATCGTATTATTCATGCTGTAAGTATCCATCGTAAAATGATAGCTCATAAAACCGCGTGTCTAGGAGCGAGGTGAACTTTACCCTGGTGCGTATATGTGCGCGATGTGTACCGAGGAAATACTGAGCAATTAATCTCCAGTGTCAACAGACATTGGCTACACTTGCACGTCTGGCGGTGCCGCCTCATAAAGTGAAATATTCTAATGGATAAGGCGCAGCAATATGGCACCCGTGACCGACAGTGGACTGGGTACTGCAAACTATAAAACGAGTCGGACCCACGCGACGCGACGCGGAGCCTAGGTTTATTTTCCGCCGCGACCGCCGTCTAGAAGAACTAATGCGTGTAACGAGCCTTGTCCTTTGTTTATCGTGCGAGCGTGCCTCCGGACAACGTCGTGGGAGTGGCTGCTAGGGGTCAGGAGGTCATGCAGACGCACAGTACCTGCTCGCGCCAGAGATAACCTTTGAGTACGTTAGACATCGAAATGCTGACGTAGCGGATATCAGGAGCTTGTTCGACAGGAAAAGCTGCATCGTAGTCCACTATTACGATCGATCCACTATGGTAATACCAACAATGCGACTGCATAAACTTCTGAAGCTTGATTTCGTTTACTGCTTGTGTCTACCGTTGGAAGAAGTTAAGCAATGATGCTTTTAGATGTAAAATTATATGCCTTTTTCTGGACACTAAATAAGTAGTTTTTACCGTGTACCTTGCTGAAGTTAGCGCTGCCTGATAAACTATTTAATGATGCTCTTCAGGCAGCGTTGAGATACCGATGTCGTATGTGAAGGAAACGATTGTTTGTTTCGTTAAGGTGCGACAAACAACGAAAACAGAAAGGTACCACTAGCTAATGTCAAAAACGATATTTAGGTCTTAATGGTGCAAGCGTATCCGCTACACTACGCATAAAACTTTTCCCACTAGCGGAATTCGACACTGTGTTTTAGAACAGCGGTTCCCAACCTATGGGTCGCGACTCCACTGGTGGGTCGCGGCGTGTGTTTTGGTGGGTCGCGGAAAAAATCGAGGTTTTGCCACCAAAATATATCTTAATGTTTTTGAAAAACAAAATACAGAAATAAAATATGTGTAGAAAGGGACTGAATGTTAAAATTAACCAGTGTTAGCACTGATATCGATGCCCTCATCAGTACCAGTGCCAGAAAGTCTCACTTATTGTAAAGCTGTGTTTTTATAATAATTAAACGTATTTTTCATTATCTTTGTAAAAAAAAAGAAAAAAAGCGGGAGGCATCTACACTAAAGCATCGCCTCATCGAGTTGACGGCAGAAATTCCAGGATTAGTTAAAACTCGATTTGTAAAAATGGCTCTAACGTGTCAAGTCATCTCTTGGTGGAAAACACCTACAAATCCCATTTTAGTGGTTGACTGGTAAGTTGACCATTGTGTTTTCCTGCTCCCAGTCTTCCATATTTTAATACATTTTAGTGCAGTAAAATGATAAACCTTCAACCAACCATTAAATTCGGGTCTGCAGGTGGTTTCCACCAAAAAGTGACTTGGCAGACCAATAGCATTTTAATGTGCTGATCGAGTTACTTCTAATCGTGGAATTTCAGCAGTCAACTTGATGAGGTGATGGTCTGTGCAGCTGCCTCCCGTTTTATAATATGTTTGTTGTTTTATGTATTATCAATCCTTGTTTTTGTCGATAGTAAATCCTTTGTACTAAAATTTGCCTTTTCGTAGGATAGGATAGTCGATAGCGTATCGATGTCATGCAACATTTCCCATTCTGATATTGGGATAGACTCTCATATTAGGTGGGTACGCGAAATGTTTTTTTCACTTAAAGGTGGGTCATGTACCAATAAAGGTTGGGAACCGCTGTTTTAGAAGGATCTACCCTTGACCATAGCCGAATTGGTATATGAAAATATTTGATATTTGATCGGCTCATCTGATAACCAAGAGTTGTTCTCTAATGTTCACAGACACTTGAAAAATCTAATTTAATAAACTGATGCTCTCCAATTCAATTTGTAAAAGTCGCCCTGTAGGTATTTAACACTGACTGAAGTGTGACACCGTGTTTCCTTATCGCTGCTACCCGCTATACGTCACGATATCACACCGTTCGTTGTGTATCTCATTTGAGACATCTCTATGTAACTCGTCCGAACGTTGAGATCGTTACAAAATTAGTGTGTCCTAATACCACAAACTAAGTTTATATGTAAATGCCACGTCAGAATGCACATGACAAAAATCATTATAAAAAAACACTCAAATAGATTAGAAGTACTGTTGGGGAAAAAACGAATACTGATAACATAGTAAAATGTTACAAACAAATTAATTTTACTATTGTGATGGAGGCGATGCAGTTTTAGAGGTATATTAGATTATCTACTCGTATTTTTTCCCTCCGTTCCACTAATATGAATTTTCAGTCACAATTTTTGAGTTGCTTCTATTTTATCTCTTAATTTAAGAAGAAACCTTTTCTTCCACCTGCAGATATTTTATTTTTTTTACTGCTGGCTCACCAGAATTTCAATAATTCTCCGACAAAACTTCTTGTAGTGGAACCTAATTTTGTTGCCGTTACTCTACAAGAATTCTTTTCCTCTCTCTAATTAATAAACTATCTTCTACAAAAGTTTATCGGATATTGTATAATCTGTTTAAACAAAATATTACCAAAAATACATCTATAATTGAAATGATTTTGATTACTTTGAGTTCATAAATTAACTTATAAAATAAATAGCATAAATATTTAAAAAGAATCAAGACACCTTACATGATATGTATATTTTGGTGGGTAAATAGCTTCCTTGGTTGATTAATATCTTTGACAACTTCTCCATATCTGTTACACGAAAAGCGTCATCAACTTTTCTAACTGATTTTAACACTAATTTCTCTTTAGCCTTTTTGGAGTGATTGTATAATGATTCCCAGTAAGAACTTCGCAATCAATCGTCATACATCCTTTGCTAAGTGACCAGCTTTTTTCGACTTCTTAATGAGCAATTACAGTTCCAAATACTGCACACGTATATTTGGTAAAAACTGGGTGAGCTAAGCAAAAATACGACCAAGTCATCGTACCTCGCCCCATGCCGTTAACTGTTTTCTGGACGTCTAGCGCTGCTGAAACAAGTGGTTGGTCCGTTGCCACGGGAAACAGGCTAGCAGCCCACCCACAGCTAGTTCTCACCTGCTGCCGCAAATACGTGACACCGCAACATAACGCGCAGCTCAGAGAAGCCGTCTGTAAACCATTGCACGTTGCTGTACTCTAAATCAGTGAAATAAATTTTGACCATTTTCTTATTGAGTTCAACTGTCAGTAGATAAAGCATTACTACGTGAAACGTTAAAATCCCAATGCAGTAACCGATTTTCCATCGAAATTGGACGTCTGGAAGGGCACCTCATTACCACTTATCCCATTTCCAATAAGCCCATAGGGACGAAACGCTTTCTTGTTGTGCTACACAAATAATGATTTTTGAGTATGTGTAATCTATAATTTGTAATGAGTTTCTTTGTTTAGTTTGATATTTAAAATCTGCTGACTGACAATGCTGTTTTATAAATCTTAATTCCGTGCATTTAATATATATATATATATATATATATATATATATGATCCATTAAGTTTTTGTAAAATATTTAATTTCTTGAGAACTTCCATGGAAATTATATAAAAATGATAGTAATATTCTAAACCAAACATGTCTAAATCTTTTGAAACAGGTCAGGAAAACAGTAACTCCGGGGTGGCCAAACCACGCCACGCGGGCCGCATGAGTCCCTCCTTGAACATTTTTCCGACCCGCGAGATCCTCCAGCACACTTTTACAAAAAAAATAAAAAAAATATATATATATATTATATAGTATATATATATATATCTTTACAGTGTACATTTAGTATCATTATTACTGTGTTATCTATGTTTACATGTAATTATAATAGTAAACACAATAATAATACTAATTTTCACTCCAAAAAAATGTCTATCGTGGGTCTAAATCTAATATGGGGATAAATTATTTTATATGCGGCCCGCGGAGTTGTGATACATTTCCGAAGTGTTCCGCAAGATCATTTGGGTTGACCACCCCTGCAGTAACTGCTGTTACGTGTGGCAGACCCGAATACAACTGATGTATGCTTCATACGACATTTTCCGAGTACTAGTTTGAAAACCGCCAGTAATATGTGGTATACTGTTCGCTACAGTAGTACGATACTTGTATAGTTAAACGTTCCGGTTTCGGAGTTACGTGGGACCATGATAAATGGGGAATTCAAAAAGATGAGACACTGTATTCCCTATAAAGGCCTGAGTATTAGATACCGAGATGGTATGGCTAGAGCGACACCCTGTTTCCTCCATAAATTTTCCTTCTCAGTACCATTTGAATACTATGTACTGAATGGAACCGTGAGAGACCGTTGAGGTCGCTGAGCTTCTAAGAAAACGCATCTTGTGGATTGAAACATGTGTCTTCAGTATGCGGCTGCCGAACACTAGATATATAGTCACTCATCTGAGTTAGGAACGCTAACATTCTTAAAACGAATGAGCCTGCAGATGCAGTGCAACCATTTCCTTTCCTCCGTGGGTTTAAGTTATTGTTTTACTTGACAGATTGAGATGAACCTTGTTAAGTCTAGCGTGTTATTTTCAGTAGGCTTTATGGAGATGTAAGAAAGGAGAATGGGTGAAACCTAGAGAGAACCAATTAAGATTCACGTTTCCCAAGAACAACAAGAGGACATCCAGGTTTTATGTCCCCATCCTGCCGACGGAGCAAATTTGCCGTCTTTCAGGCCCTCCTATTGTACACACTGAGGAACAGTTCGGGATTTAACTCAGATATTAGGTAATCTGGTGATTTTAAGTTGTTCAACATAACATTTTCTGCCTTAATGACTAATTTAAATTACACGTTAAATAATTAAAAAGTACACCCAGCTGCTCCTACAGCACTCCCCTATACTTGGCATCTAGAGATATGGGAATAACACATGTATTCAACTATGTAGCAACATCTATCGTCTTTGTGACGTAACTCAGGAATTTTTATCTAATAATATGCTATCAATAAATATCGTTTTTTATCTATTTATTTCATGTAACGAAAGAACATAAATTAAATAAGACGATCGTTCGTTGTGTTGAAAACGTAATTACGTATAAGAATGCAGAGCACACATAATTCATTTGAAGTAAAACAAGCAGATAACTGAACTACAATCTGATGTTCAAATTTCATAAGAATTCAGTCGCCTCTGCAATTACGTCATTGAACTGCTGGCTACTGCTGCTTCATTTTCTAAGAAGACATTCCATACTAACCTGTTGGAATGTTTGCGGTTGATTCCCACTGTCGAAAGAAGGATTCTTAATTATTCACCACATGCTCATACTGTAATTACATTTATCAGAGCCAGTTTTCATTCTGTTTAGTAGCTTCCATGTTTTTCTGGGGGCTATCTCACAGCTCCGTGAATGAGAGCTAGTTTGTCATAGTTTGATTTGATCCACTCAGCGCGCCATGCTTCATTGATGTTGTACTGGTTTTGGACCAGCGTCAGACCAGACTAATCCTTAAGACCTGCAATCAGTGGTTGTTATGTATTCCCCCACTGCATCATATTTTTGGAGAGATGCTAGAGAAATTCCAGTTGATGTTCTATTTACTCGTGCTACTCCAACAACAATGACAGTATTCTATTTTAGCTAATGCTAAAAACGAAGCCTGATTCCACCTTTTTTTTTTTTTTACTTATTGCTTTACGCCTCGTCGACGGCTAAGGTCATTAGAGGCGGGATGGGACTGGGGACAAGGAACGGGAAGGAATTCGGACATATCCTTTTTGAAGGAAGAATCCCAGGCATTCGCCTGGAGTGATTTGGGGAAACCATGGAAAACCCAAATCTGTATGCCCGGATGGGGATTCGTACCCGCGTCCTCCCGAATGCGACACCAGAACTTTAATAATGAATTTTTGCATCCCTTGGAAAGATATTTACTTGTATTCACCAGCAATTTGACTCAGGTATTTGCGATCTATATGTACGGAAATTCTGTGACATTTCAGACCTTCCCAAAAGCATATACTAAGCTCTAACAGTATTGGCAGTATTGGTAGATAGACAGATTTGATCACTTAGATCCCACGTAAAAACAGTCTCGGGGATGTCTAACAGTATATATACACTTCTCAACACAGTCAATAACTTACCAACAACTGATCACCACATAGTTACTTATTTACTTAAAAAACCCATTAGGATATTAAATTTCTACTGTAACCTGCAAATAGATACTAGCCAATGTTAATTACAGATAAAGTAATATGTAAACGGTTTCAACAAAAAGAAAAACCTTACACCATTTTAGTAATTATGAACAACTTTACTGAGCGTGGTGGTTGAGTGGTTAGCACTCTGGGCCTCACATTCGGGAGGATGCCGGTTCGAATCCCTGTTTGGGCATCCAAATTTGGGTTTTCCATGGTTTCCGCAAATCACAACAGGAAATTGACAGGATGGTTCCTTCAAAAGACCGAATCCTTCCAATTCCTTGTCCCCAGTCCCTTCCCGCCTCTAATGACCTCGACGAGGCGTAAAGCTATAAGCAAAAAAATAAGGAAAACTTTGCCACCTTATCTTTTCATGCACCAAATATATACTTGTATTGTATTTTCTCTGTAATTCTTAGTTATCAAATTTCGTGTAGTTGTGTGACGTAACGCCTCTTGGACGTCTAGGTCATTAGACGTGGGGAATGAGTGAGCAAGGAACGGGAACGAATTCGGCCATATCCTTTTTGAAGGAACCATCCCGGCATTCACCTGTGGTGATTTTGGGAAACCATGGAAAACCCAAATCTGGATGGCTGCACGGGGATTCCAACCTACGTCCTCCCTAATGCGATGCCAGAACGTTAAACCGTTCATTCACCACCCCCGGTAGCAAATTCCGAGAAGAAAATTCTTTCACAGAGTAAAATGGGTTCTGAAACAAAAACTCTTTCAATTTGTATTTTAAGCAGTTAGGCTTTCTTTCATAGTGTAATAGAAGCGCTTGTTGGCTGCTCTTAAGAAAAACGTGAGTTGCCAAAAAAGGGGAGGGGGGAATTATTAGAAATCTTAAATAATTCCTGAAAAATGAAAATACATGTAATATTGATGCTATAAGGGGATCTAATAGGTTACTAACTAGAACCATGAATTTCAGACACAAAATAAAACCTCATTTATTGAGTCTTATGGCCTTACAAGGTCGGGTAGTAATTAACGTTACGTTAAACACAATTAGATCAGCAAAAACAAGCAATACCCGACGTTTACAATTCGCCGGAGTAAGCAAACAAAACTGAATGAAATATCTCAAACAAGTAATAAAAACAGCAAAGTTAACATTGAAATCACATGGCAACACAGGCCATCAAATTGAAGCTAACATTTTACTGTACAAAGGAAAATACCAGGGGGCGCCGTATAAAGTGAATGAAAAGCATCAAAATTGAATTAACAAACAGCAAGATGCTTAAGAAAAATTGAATTGAAATATAAATCCAGCTAGCTCAGAATTTAAGTGGCGGGAGCAGAGTCTTAACCCAGGCGTCGCTTAAGGGCACATAAGTCTGTTAAAAATCCACTGGATAGTGACCGTCGTTTCTGGTACATTACCATAGTATCATCGCCGTGATGGTGAGCGACAAACACAATGCCACTGCAGCAATGGAAGCTAAATAAGCGGCTACGACCGCGTTATTAGCATAACTTCCGAATAATGGCAAGCACGCCACTCAACATCTCGCTTTCCCAAAGCAAGAAATGATCAACCACAATGATCATCAGAAAGCGTGCCGGCTAGCACGTCTGTTCACCAGCTCGTCTTGGACCCAAGTCACGTCTGCTCATCAGCTCGTCCTGGACAGAAGTGATCTCTCAAAAATGGCCCCTTCCTCTTCCTCGGCTAGTTGCTCGCCACATGTAAAAAGAACTCCACGGAATTAGTCTTGTAGCCCCCAATAAATGTTCAGGATTGGCTAGCTACACATTTCCGTCGTCACGTGTTTAATATCACGCGTCGCATTCGCTGACTCCTTCGCGCGTTTCCTACTTGGCCTTCGGGATAGCGGCAAGGTGGGGTAGTTCGTTGACCGAATTCCAACGGGACTCAAGCCGGGCTGGCCCGGCGTCACCTTGTCGCCTCGCCTGCTCCATTGTTCCACCCTCAACGGTCGAAATGGCAGTCTCTAGCCTTCAATATTTAAGCGTTCTGAGCCATGCGTTTACAGAAAAATTAATTTACAATAAACTATATCTTTGGCCGCCCTGGTTTAAACATACATTTAACCTATCCAGACAACCCTCATTATTTACAATTAATTTACACGTTCCAAGATTAAATAATTAATAAACTTGAATATAATAAAAAGGAAAAAAAAAAGAAATATGAATATAATTAATAATGATTTGATTATATTCATTGTGGGTGACGCTGTCACACCACAATAGATAACTTTATTTCTTTAGGAGGGACACTGAATTAAGTTTCTCAGGTGAATGTTACCTCTTTCTGTATAATTGACAATTACCTGTAATCTTTGTGAATTTTACATTTATTCCTAGTGTTATATCTAGGACAAGTCATAATTTTTCCCTGCCTTCTTTTTGAGCTTTAATGTTGAATTAAACACTGATTGAACGTTTCTGATTTATTATACCGTATTTTATATAGAATATAAATGCATATTCAGGCTATTTTACTAGTGTGGGTAATATTTGCAGTATTTTTAATAATACCATCAATTCACTAGAAGTTATACATTGGTCAGAACTCACCAGTCAAGAATTAAAGTTATACATTACTGTCACTCTCTAAACGTTAACGTTCCGCCCCCTTTTCTATCTCGACATTGCAGCAGCAGTAGGCCCGTGTCGACCCGCGTCAATCAATGTCTCATTGTCACCAATACTTTTGAAAATAATTCCTCAGTCAGTGTTAAATCTGCAGTGGATCAGTGAGTACCACCATGCTTAAAATTTTTCTTATGAAAGTGCGAGATTACGAAGTTACCTAAAAGAATTTGGAGAGGCGTATTTTAGTACCGACAAAAGAGGTTTTTTTTGTAAATTATGTGAAATTACAGTGACTTTAACAAAATTGTTTAAAATTTAATGTCGCAGTGAGTGCACGGGAGCAAATTATGCGGTCTACATGAAAGCGACACTACTAGATAAAATAAATGATATATAATTGAGAATGTTTTGATGTATAGTAAATTTAAATGTTTGATCATAATTTGTGATTTTTATCGTTTACCCTTTTTAAGATCATATTTGCATGCATATTTCTCTAAATTTTTTGGTCATAAAGATCCTAACGCTAGTTATATCATTAAAACTGAAGTGCTCAGGATTTTTCATTACAAAAGATAGTAGGGAGCATATATACTGTACTATAGCTGGAATTATAAGTACTCCAAGACTTCTAAACGGATCACTACACGACGCCAGTGGGCTTGGTCCTAAATAATTCTTATAGCACGTTTTTGTGATTTAAATACCGTCTTTACCTGTAAAGGATTTCTTCAGAATGAGATACCAAATGGAGCAGGGAGTTAAAATATACAAAATTTACCTACTACCTTTGTTCCTATATCTCGTTTTCTACCATTAGCTTCAATGAAATGTCGCAGAATTCAGCAAGTTCAATTTGTTATCAATACATAGACCCAGGAATTTTGTGAAACTGCTTTCATTGATTGCTTTTCCTTCAGATATCACATTATAGCTGTCATTTGTTTTATTTTTTCGTAACAATTTGAAGTAACTGTGTCTTTTTCTATAGCAAGTATTAATTTCCTCCAGTGTGGCTTAGTGCGCTGAGGCAACGTACACTGGATCTGGGAGGTACAAAGGGACCGGGAACGAGGCAAGGCCTGCGCGTACCGGTCATCCTGACTGCGGTTTTTAGGTGGTTTCCCACAGCCATCAAGGTGAATGCCGGAACAGTCCCCAATCTGCGCCTCATATACTGCACAAAGCAAAGCAAAAAAAAATACAATTATCACACGCTACAAGTTTCACATACATATGGCAACACTTTTTAGCCCTATTAGTACTTAGTACGACCTGACACTAGGTTGTCGTTAGCTAGGGCATACGACCGTAAAACCCTAGTTCCAAATTTAACCATGACAATGATGAGTAAATCTCATCGGAGGCAGCCGACCTCAAAATATTAGAAAAAGGTGATGAAGAAGAAGTGATGATTATCCATTTTGTCACTATCGCGAAATCCCGAGCAGGATGAGAACACACGAAATTCAGCACTTGAAGGACTTATTAAGGTTCGGCAAAATATATCTGTTAATCGAAATAATCGACATATACCGTCGATATTTTTTCACGATATATAAAAAATTGATGTTTTATTTGGAATATAATTTTTAAGTTCGATTTCGGCATTTTTTGTGTGAACGCAATTCATTATCCAATCTAATGCATTACATAGGCCTATATATTGGTTACATTTACATACATAACCGATTTTCTGAAAGCGTCTTAAAAAAAGTGAATTAGTCGTAATTTAACAGCTTTTCATCAACGGTTAAGAGATAAAAAAAAAGTTAAATTTACGTTAACGGAAACTTTTTTGTTAACATATTAACATATTTGAATGTTAACGGTTAGGTTATTTTTATAGTTGCAGAATATTGCTTAAGCATTCGAGCTGCGACGTTGAGGGTTGACGTAATTAACAGCTTCTATTTTCAACTGGTTTTATTATTATTATTATTATTGATGAATTACAGTTAATGCGTCGACTAAATACGTGATATGCCAAGCCTCTTGTGTGTAGTCTGAAAGACTGGCTTCTGCATTTAACTTGGCGTCACCGGACAATAGGAGTGGATTGACGGGGGAACATATTAAACACAGAGTTCTTTTGAAGTTAACATCAGACGAATACTGGTTTGATAAAAAAAAAAATAGATATATTAATAAAATTTACCGTAATTTTTGCATGTGTTTTTAATTTCTTACACATATTTTTAGATAATTATTGGATTTAAAAAATTATCGATATATCGAAATATCGATATTTATTTTTGATTTTTATCGATACTGTTTTTAAATATCGATACGCTATTTAACGATATATTTTTTCAGTTGCCCATCCCTAGCACTTATCATACAACTCGCTGCTTTTTAAGTTAATTAGATACTACTTCACGGGATGATGCATCACGCAGTTAAATGCATGTATTACGCGGTAGCTGGTGCTAAATATATGGTATTACAAGTGCGCCCGACAGAGAGCGTGGTTATTTGCTCCCCAGTCGCCGGGTGTTTTCTGTTTTTCCCCGGCGGCTTGCCGCAGGTGCCCCGCCGTAATTAAAGAGGCTCTCGCAATGAAATAGAACCGCGATCGCTGGCGGCGATACGCGCGCCGCTCAGCGGACCGTCCGGGAGGCATAAATCGGCGCCGGGCACCGTCGCGTCCCCGCGCGGCAGGTGGCGTACCGTTCGAAGAGTATCGGACGGGACAGGATGAGGGTGGCGTACACGGCGGTATAACACGCTCCAGATGGAGATTACGTCTCAGCGGAATATCACGCAACATTGTGCGCGTAGTTCCAAGTTGGTAACTTGAATTACTCCTAAAACATTGCGAATCATGTCTGCGGGGAATTGGCAGGCAACGAATGTCACTTGTAGAGCGATCCACTACATACCGGTTCCCCGGGCTACAAATCCTGACTATTACCCTCACGCTGAACATTCGAAACATTTCTTCAGACCATAAAATGCAGGGAACGTTTTGCATTGCGACAACAGCCTGAGTTAACCACACTACGTCAATTATACGAGATTCGTCCCGGAAGTTCATGACCAGACATTGATAAACAAGATGTTTTTTCCTGTTTTGAGCCAGTCGTCGACAGCGTCATTAGATAAAGTGGAAGATGACGGCTAGGAACGGGAAAGAATTCAGCCATTTTATCTGAAAGAACCAGTCCGGCATTCGACTGCAGTGATTTCGGTAAACTATGAAAACCCAAAATATGGATGGCTGGGCAGGGATTTGAACTCGCGTCCACCCGAATTCCAGGTTTGAACGGTGCCGTTGAACAGTGACAAGAGAAAAGCTTTGGTCTCTCGGGTCTATACATCGCTTCCAACTATGATCCAATGCTGTTATATATATTGCATGAAAGTTCTCTAAAAGCGAGATGACAGCATAAATGATTACTTCAGCTGACATTGTGGAAGTTGAGACACGAAGATAAAGAAATTAGGGCATGCAGAACAAGTGTTTTGCGAATGGCTTAATTTGGTACACAACCCCTCAACAGTTGTTAGTCTTCTCAGTTAAAAGTGGATGTATTTTCAGTCTGTTTCTGAGAATTACATTAATTCTGTGGCAGGACTCAATGGGTCACACAGGATTGTCATAATATGTCAAAAACACTTAACATACCGCAGCGAGACAGTCGAGACAATTTGAAACAATATGGACAGTTTTTCAGACTCAGCAACAGTCTGAAAACTTCGGGTTGTATTTTGTGATGATAATGAGATTAGTGGTGACATTGTGTTTGTGTAAGTGACACACTAATGAAAGATTCTTAGTCTTAATTCCAAACTAGAATGTAGTCTCACTATCCAGAAGGTGCGAGTAGCTTCTTGGACGTCTGTGTCCATCATGCAGACGTCTGTAGTGGCACCCACGTCGACTACCATGACAGCAAGATGACTTGCACATCAAGAACAACTTTATTGACGCTCTAACGCCGTCTGCCATTAACACATCACCATCGACCTCTTCGTTTGCATTAGCTCGTTCTGTGGGTGGCATCGACAGCTCTTACTCGCAGCCGTTCACAGACGAATCCCAACTTTTTTTGTTATTCCTTAGACTGTCGTACAAAATGTAGAAGATTCGTGGGCATCAGTCATAGAAATGATCCTTTGTGTAGCACTATATCTTCAGAACTGGATGCGACGTGAAATAGGAAGCTATCTGACTCCCGACTTCCAATGGGCTTAATATTGACGAAATAAGGTTTAGATCATTCTGAGAGTCACGGTTCTCCGAACGCAGGTACTGCAACGAAGCATTTGTCAACAGAGTATCGTCTGTCGACAGAGGGAGAGTGTATCCCTTGACTGTTTGCGAGCTGTCAACAAACTATGTTGGCCTGCACGGTTTCCAGACATGTCATCCATTGAGCATATGCGGTACTAGATTAAACATAACCTTTGCCCATCGTTCGGTAGATTGCAGTCTAGCAGCGTTTCGAACAGTCCTGTGAGATGTACAGAAGATGTAACCTCATTCGTTTCCGCTTTATACGTGGTAAGGATTGGTCTGCCAGCTTCGTTTACTAAAGTCTTTGCAGCTCCGTGATGGTGTCCGCCACTTGCTACTGGGTTTGTTTGTTCGAGCCTCTGTGGTGAAAAAAGTTTTCATCCTTCGGGACTTGCCAGAAGAACAGAAGATATCAGAGTGCGCGATTCTTGATCACCTGATTGTGTTCCAAATTCCTAGACTGGTACGTGTGATGGAGATTTTACATTTTGCTGACCCCTTTACATCCTTCGGTAGAGTAGGTCTGGCAGCGGCTTTCACCCTTTTGTTTCCTTCTCTCCATAATACAAATAAAAAACTTTCATCTAAACATGTAACAACACACGCAAAAGAAAGAAACTGACCGACCTACATTTGCAACAGGGCCCTGTACGCTTACTATCAGTGGGCACAACCAATATACTGGTTAAGTCCCATACAACCTAACGTACTTCGCTCTAAATAATAATAAAAAATTTGCAATAAATTTATGTCTATATTTCTTTGTTATAATTGTTGTTGCATAGTGATAGTTCCTTTGGGTGAGCTGGTTCATTTTAAAACGTGTTACTTTGCATGCGAGAACGTGAACAATGGCAAAATGACGGAAACTCTTAAACACACGAGTTATATCGCCGTTTAAGTTATATTTTTTAAATATATTCTTCCTTTTCATCTTCTGCCAAACTCGTCCTATATCGCCTCCAGAGAGGAAGACGATAATATTTTGAGAATTCCATTTTTATAGTTGACTAGCTGATACCCCCGACTTCGTACGCGTGGATTAAGAATTTCTTTGCCAGAATTGAATATAGAAAGTAGCTGGTAGCGAAGGATTGGTCCCAAACAACACCGAGTCGGCATAATATGACCGGAAAGTCATCACTATATCATTCTGCCATCGAACCTGTCTCTTGAAGAGAATCAATTTCCAACATATTTAAAAACAGAAAAACAAACGAATGTGAGGGGATGTGTGGGGATGTGAGGGGAGGGGGGTGATAACTGAGGGCAGCTTTATTTCAGCTTGGACTTTTCTTCTTTCTTCAGCATGAGCATCCGATTCCTGGGTTCTAATATCTTTAGCTGCTCGTGCTCTGCTAGAGCTACAACTTAGGTCAGTTAGCACCCGCAAGGCATGTCATAAATAAAGGCAAAATAAATTGGTGCCAGAAACATTTAAGCAGACACAAAGTAATAGGACAGAGAAAATTGACATCTATACTAAATAATCAGAAATTTACTAACAAATAATACACTAACATAATGGGCGAGAAGCATAGCTTAAGCAAGCGACGTAACATTATAAACTAAAACACACATCCGTCACTCTGCCACCATTCGATAAGTTCTCATAATTTCGTGACTACAATTGTGAATCATACCGAAAAAAAAAAATGTCCTGTGCCCTCCCTACAGATTTTCTTGTGAAATTCCGTCAATATCGGTAAAGGCATTTAGTTGTGAAAACGTAACAAAAGACAGAGACTTACTTCCGTATTTATAGTATTATTACTGCAGATCACATACAAACTGACTGCGAACCACCCCTGAGGGATCAATATAACGTAAAAAAGAGAACACCTACAGCATTGCAAGACTACCTACGATTTGCCTCGCATTGCACCCCTAACTTTGTGATATATAAAGTTTAACATTCAATGCGAATAACCGACGGCCTAGGCGTGACTCTTACGATCAAAAACAATTTTTAAAAATATTAGCCTCCACCGAGATTTGAACCTGAGACCACGACCCAAACATTAGTAAGCAAGCGCTTTAACTGCTGAGCTACCTGACCGCTACACGGTAGAATCGTAGAGAGACTTCCATATCCAACGCGTCTGTCTATCGTCGTTCAGTAATTTTTCGAAACTATAAGACAACATGTATTATTTATACAGATAATTTTTTAAACCAATGTAGACTATTTTTCTCCTTCTTTCAAAGGATAAGTGTGCAAAGTTTCATCGAGATCGGATGAAAACTGTCGATTTGTATGAAGAACAAACAAACCAACAAACAAACATACATACATACATCTTTATATATTGATTACACCATTAGCTGACATCTTAACCTTCATCTATTCCCTCCACCTCCACTAACATGTCTTCGCCTTGTCTGATACCCTAACATAATTGAGCTTCAAATTACAACGACATCGTCAATAGGTCTGCAACGTTAAACATAGTTGGATTCCCCGCCAGCAGTAGTAGCCATTATCTGTGTTCAAACTCATTAATTTGCTGCATTCCTGAAACTGAATCTTTCACATACCTTTCCTAGCACCTTTCTTCCCAATACCTGTCATGTGCAAATAAAATTGTTGACGAAATACAGACACACACTCACTATTATCAAATACTCCATCCGGTAAAAATTTAATTTACATGAAATTCTCAAGAAATCAGCGGCATTGATCCTGTCTTCCCGTTTTCCCCTCCTCCCTTCCACAAAAAAAGAAATATATATACATATATATATACTGTATATATATATATTCGTACCGTAGAAATAATTATTCTACCAAAAATGTGTTTGAATGAAAATTGTATCAGTAAAAATGAATACATTTTTCAATTGGTTGTTTTTATTAATTCAGAAATTCATCAAACCAGAAATACGAACCAGTATGATATATAACGTTTTTCCTATTCCCAGTTTGCTCTCAACTGACTGCTTCTGGTATAGTTCGTCAGTTCGTGTTGTTCTTCTGCTTTCTTTCAGTCAAGATTTAAAGAAATTTGACTGCTGCAAAAAGCATTATCACAGGCTTGATCACGTTTTCCATGGTATGTTAGTTCAACTACTCACGTACATGTATACTAGATATACTTATAAAAGAATAGTTTGACTTTTGTTACATTACAAAATTTTGCAAATATGTCTTGCAACATATACATAATATCAATATTCGCATACTATACTTTTCATGAAAGTAATTAATATTACTGTAAACATTAATTTAAAATAACAAATGTGTAATTTTTTAAAATTTAAAATAAGAAAATAATATAGTTGCAACGAACTATAAACTCTTAAGACTATAGTTATCAAGACAGAATCCTTTCAGAGATCTGATACAATAATGTTATAATTTTCCTCCGGAATCCTTGTAATAATCTTCTTTAGCAAACACAATCGTAGTTGCACGTTCCTAAAAAAAATATACAAGGTGACATATAGTTTACTTGGACAATAATCATAAAAAAAAGAATAAATGAGATTTCTATACTTTATCTTGCAACAGTCAATGTTGTTGTTTCAAAAATGTTACTTGTTTCAGAGGAACTTTAAAAACGCTTCATGTTAATCTTTAGCACAACGAATTGTATGAGAAGCAAGATCATAGCAATAGTTGTAAACACTGACTGCATGGTTTGCCTAAAGACCTTTAAGTTTATTAGTTTCAGTTTATTCAAGAATTCATCAAATCATTTTATTACACGTGCGATGAATATGTCATATTAAACGTTCATGATGTTGTCGGATCTCTTTAAACAATGAATGAATGTGTAATCAAAAACTTTAATCACAAAAATTCGTTACTAACAATCATTTACATCATAAGAACTTAAGTGGTTTTTAACCAAATTTGTGCTGCGAGAAGAGAAAATTTACCAACAGATCGAATGTTTCATAGACATGTGATCACTGTTAATTCAATACTCTCCACAAAACCAAATCTGAATAACTGAAACACGAATTTGAGAGAATCTGCACCTCAGATCTGAGTCACAGAGCATTTTGACTGTGCAGACTTAGAGCGCGGGATCTTCCGTGTAGCGTTGCGGAACAGCCCCGGGGACCAGGTGTCTGCAATTAATGCGAAGCGGAGCTGTAGACAAGCGCGTCGACGCACGCTGCTAACAAGACGAGTGTTTGGGCGGGTCCGCCTCTAGCCACGACGTCGTGGGAAAGCAGACTCCGCTACATGTCGACACAGCCTAACAAACGTCACCTCCTAATGTCTGTGAGGAACAGCTACACGATCCGTATTAGTACACACCCACCAGCAGAGTCACTACAAATTTCTCTCACGAAATGAGCTCTCTAAAACAAATTCACATGTAATTACTCTCGAATATTGAAACTGTGGTTTTGTGAGGTGGGGCACGTCTGGCTGTATGAGGCTTTTGACAATAAATCCTTTTTTTTTTCTGAGTAATCTGGGATATTCTTAAATAGAAAACTAGAGTCTTTAATTTATTCATTTTACATGATAAATAACTGACATCCAAATTCTTCCGTAATAATTACATGTAAAAAATCAGTTGTTTTCCTGTGTTGCCTCACCAAAAGATGTACCGTATGGGACAGAGTGTGAAGGTGGGAACAGGTGTCAACCATAGGGGGTGACAGTCAGCTTGCTACAGCCAGAAGATACCTGATGAAGACAGCAGAGCTAGCTGTCGAAACGTTGTGTTTATATAACATCATCCGGCTGGATACCCGAGATGATTTTATTACAAGGATATTATTTTTTGACCTCCAAATTACCCTGAAGTCACCTTCCTGTAATCTTCTTGACTTAAGACGCGTGGCTGTAGCGTCTATTACAATAGACATGACAAACAGTCCGGCCGAGGGCATGGGTGTTTAGTGTTGTGTCTGTGAATGTCTTGTCCGTGTTGTAGTGTCCTTGTGTCAATACCTGATACCAACAAATCACATTGAAAAAAAAAAAAAAGACATGACAAACAGAGGACAGGAAGAACACGTCCAAAATGGATGTGTTCGATGTAACAAGAGTTTTCTACACCGAAAACTTTTGTCATTTTTCTAAAACCTGTATATCGATCTCCTATTGTCAGCGACTTCGTTCACATGAACTGTTACAAACATTGTTGGCAAACTTTTCTCTAAGGAAAGGGGGAAAAACATTTTCAGGCTTTCAACTTAGAGCTCACAATGGGCAAAGTATTTTATACTGAGGTCAACGCATGAGACTGTGTGCGTTAATTTCTACGATTTGATGACCGTAGTTGTGAAGCAATCGCTGCCATGAGATAACAGTTTTTTAAAAAGAACATTATTAATAATGATGAGTATAGTCTCAGTCTCTATCGCTTCGGCAGTATTTCTTTGCTTAAAAATCACTTCTAGTCGGATTTCGCTGTAGAGTTTTGTAGAAGTTACGAAGAAGCATAAACGTAATATTCGCTTAAAATCTGATTTGATGCACTGGGAGTCTGATGGCAATCAGATAATTTAGAAATTGAACCAAGCATCACTCCCATCCCCCACGACATTTATTTAAGCATTTCTCTCCTAATTTCCAAAAATATGTAATAAAATTTTCCTGCTGATGGCAGCTGCTTGATCAATTTTGTCGCTAAAATTGATCTTTGAGTTCTCTCAATGTGTTAATTGAGAAATCTCCACGAATTTAGATGAAATAAGGTCTTGTATCAAAGTTACTGCCACAGACTATATGCTTTTCTAGTTTTCAGTAACACTTCGCAAACAAGAAAAACACAACGTCTAGCACCATCTGCAAATATCAATCGAAATGGCTATTAATTCACTCTTGTGCTATCAACAGATTTCATCTACGCCTCTGCAAACGAAGGCGAATAACTCTTTAGCTCAATTTGGTCTTACACAGCAGTACTTGCATAGCGCATTGGGCTTCATTACATCCATTCACGGTTAATACTTCCAAACCAAAAAGTGTTACGACTGGTGCCAGGCAATGAGCAACACTAATTTGATAGTGTGTTTAATAGTTCTGGGGAACATTTAAATTTGTGGAAGTGTTTCTTTACCGCTCATCTTCCTGACGTCGTATCCCGAGAGAACATATTTTCTTTTGTCCTTGTTACTGTACTCTGGACTATGCAACGTTTGAAACCCCATCAAAATCCATCCGACAGTTTTTTTCTGAATGGTGGTCAAATAAATAGAAAAAATCCTAAAACGTCCGATTAATTTTCTTTAACTTATTAATGGTACCCCACAGTTATTTGATCAGAAATATCTTCAATTTACAGGATTTTTACCTTTATTATTATTATTAGTCATTATTACCCTGGAGGGCAGTGTTTAAATTATTCAGGATTATTTCGTGGCTTTTATTTCCTTTAACTGCTTCATATGTTCACTGTGTTCCGGCCTTTGTTATATCTACTTTGTTCCTGTTTCCTTCTGCCTTTTGAATTTCGTTATCACTATCATTATTTTGTCATTTCGTTACTGATACCTGCAATATTTATGTTCTCTTATATTTCATGGAAAAAAATTGTTTTCCGGAGTGAGTAGTTTCCCACATCAAAGATCTTCTTTGTGAGCCTAGTGTTGTTAATTCTCTGTAAAAGTCCACAGAATTGTTATCTGCGTCTTCTGATTATGTGTATGAGTCTATCTGTATGGTCTTTATAGTTCTTTCGTTAGTATTTTCATCCATATATCGTATTTATTATTTTACTAGCTCCCCTGACAGACTTTTATCTGTCAAAAGTTATTGGTCAATCGTAGTCCAATAAAAAAAATAATAATAAAACGTATTTCAGAGTGATCACATTATTTATTGATTTAATGTCTCAATAATAAACAAAGATTACTTACAAAAATAAGTTTCCTATTTCGTACACTGAAAGACGATAGTAATGATGTGATGATATTTTTATTGTAATGATTTATGGTACACGATATTTTTTGTTTGATTACCTGGAGCGTAAACAAATAAAGCTGACGGTTTTCCAACGCGGGAGCAGGCAACATACTACTGTCCGTGAGAGAAGCATGAGTTTTCAAGATTAACGACGCAAACACTCAACGACTGACACTGGAATTTATTTATGGTCATAGCGAAAGCAAGCCGCACTGGAAATTACAGTCGTTTAAATTCAAATGGTACGTCAGTTGGTACCATTGGAATGTGAGGTATCAACACATCTTCTCTCTTATATTTTCCCTTTAGAATGGTTGCTTCGATCCCATTGTTTAGTAATTTTTTCACTGCTAGTCGTGTGCCATTACAAAGACGCGGTTGATTGATATATCGCAACATTATGACCACTGATCCTACTTTTAACTGGATGAGGTGGCAATCCTGGCAAATCCAGAGAGTTCAAAAATTCTAGTGGATAGTTGACGACATCATCTTGGTTAGTTGCGCAATCAATTGATTTGTATGTCCTTAATTCTCCGCCATTTTCATTTTGAAATTTATTTCACTCACATCCATGTTTTTGGCAGCTAATATAGCTCGTCGTCATCTGACACTGGCAACAGCGAACCTACTTTGTTATATATTTTGCCTTGTAACTGCAAATTAAACAGAATAGTTAGAGTTTATACACAAAAACTTAAAAAGTAATAAACAAAAAAGTCTTTTTACTTTAAAAGTTGGCATGAAATTATCGCGAAGTATATTTTTTGCCCCAAAGGAAGTCATTTGGTAGCAGTTGTTATATTTTTGTATGCTCGGAATCTGTTTCAGTTCCTGAAGCCAATGAGTACAATGGCTCTGGTGATGGAACCAATGTTACTAATTTCACTTTGCCATTTGCTTCATTTTTGTATTTCAATGGGCAAACTGAGTTCATAGATCCAATAGCAACGCATTGGTAGGAACTGTAATCAATTGAAACACCGTAACTGAAAGCTGTTCGTGAAATATCATAATCCTTTCAATTTCATTTCGCCCTTCACGTTGCTGTGCAGTACGATTAGATTGAAAATTAGCTTGGTTTGTAGCGTTTCGAGTTCTTCCCACCAAATTACCGCCCCCACGTCTTCTAGGCGGCATGGGTCTAAATGTAAATACCCTGAACAAATAAACACACAATTGGTTTTCGAGAGAAGCAAAAATTAAAAAAAAAAAAGAAATCTTAGAAAATGCCACGCACAGTGGAAGTAATGATGGCACGTAAGTCAGTAATATTATTTTTACGTTTTTTCTCTCTTTTGCCTTAAAGAAAATATGAAAGAAAGAAAAATTAGCCGAATTGGTGGAGGCGTTCTCGAGTTTTGCGGTTAGCAACACACTTGACGATTCATTTTTATTTATATATATTACATTTATGCTACTGAAACATCTGCTGCCATTCCGGGAAACCGTATATTAGCAGAATCTGTAGGGTGAAGCCCGGACCAAGCCAGTTGGTAGTCGTTCTTTTTCAGCTGGTCGAGGCACCCTGCATACGAGAGGGGCACGGCACGGGAGCAGAACGTAATGAGCCCCGGGCCCCCACGCCCCCGCAGAACCCCGCTGTGCCTCCACACCGCGTTAATAATTTATTAAGCAGCGTTAACAACGGCAATTTCCAAATAACAAAATGGGATGCGCAGGCGGGGGGTCCCCCAACACTGTTGGCGACGTCGCCCCTTCGAGCCGGGCTGCACGTCTTGATGCACTGCCGCCTCCGTAATGACCGTCCTCACAATTATTGTCGAAAACTCTAATTTAAAGTCGCCGAATGATTGGTGGTGGGGTAGATGCCCACAGCCGGAACCGAGTGCATTAATACAGCTCGGAGCACTCTCAATCATTTTTAATTATTCGTTTTTGGAGCGAGTGACGGTGGCGGTTGAGTTGTGTCGATATTCTGTACAGACTCTTAACGAGGTCCACAGAGGTCTTCGCGTAATTGCGACCGCGGCGCCTCGGCCAGATATTTTACGCGCTCCATTGAAAATTAAGCCGGTACGGACGTCAGCAGGTGAGTTATGGCGGCGCCGTGATTGCGGATGCTGGGCGATTTATCAATTTTCCCCGTTCCCAGGATAAATCATCCGATGTGATTAGTCCGCATCTGAAACCACTAATAACGATTTCCGCCTACGTCCTTTATTTGCTCCAGTTAGAAGTTTCCCCCAGGGGATGCGTCGTAATTTGACGGCCAATTTGTTGTTCTGCGATTCGACGTCGGAAACCGTAGGTTAGACCTACATACTGATGAATGTTCCGTTTCTCTTCCAACCCTTGTTGGGTAAGGATTGATGGCCCTTGCACTCCTCGGCACGGCCCTATATCATATCGCCTTCCTCGCATTCGACCATAATTCGGCCATTGTTAGAAAACTGATCTAACCATTCGATATTGGGAATAGGTGTCAACCACAGCCTTGAGGGCATAATAATCCAGGTAGCGCGTTGAGTAATAACTGTTTGTCATCAGCGAATAGTTAAATTGAACTCAAGGACATTCTTGCAGCAGTAAATGACGTTATAATTCCTTTTTAGATTAGAAATTATTTTCGTGATGAAAAGTTCGGATTGTGAGATAACGAAGATTGTCCACTTATCATTGTCAACTGTAGGGTGCGCATATTTGATACGAGTTAAACATGGTCTTGGGAGCAAGGAACCGGCTGCCGAAAACTGTCTCTGGAACAAAGGAGTGGCTGGGGTGGAAAATAGCTAGGGCAAAGACACTGTGAGAGAGAAGAAGTAAATAACAACATGAAGTTCTAAGTGAATAGTTGTGGAAAGACGATCGGAAATATATTAAAAAGTCCTGTAACAGATTTGAAGACATGATAATAAAAGTGTAAAGTTCTATGTTATCGTGGTACAGTCTGTGGGAATGAATCGTTAAATCTGAATAAAATTTGTGAAATAGAACAGTGTCTGAACAACGAATAAAAGTAAGCTTACAAGATCACAGGTTGTTTCATTGATAATTGATGGTGGACTCAAAGTAGACCATCAATTTTAAAAAAAAAAAAAAAAAAAAAAAAAAAAAAAAAAAACTGAGAAAGAGATAAGGAGATGGACTATCTTAATGATAGTGTTCTTGAGCAAGCCTGAAAATATCTTGCGAAGTGCAAGTTATTGATAATTGAGAATCTGCGTCCATTTAATTTTACCCTTATATCTGAGGTTTTCATATACTTTGTGAGGCGCTGAATGCAGCTCTTTGATGAATTGATTATTATTAGCGAAATGTACCGTAGTTAGTAACTGATACATTCTTTTACAAGGAGATTAACATAGAAATTGTAAAATACATTTGTCACACGCTGTTGCGCTATGAGCGCATTACTTTTATGGCAAGATAAAATGGAAATATTTTCATTACAAATAATACAAGATAAAGGTGGAGGAATTTAGTAGGTTTCATTTGGGGCGTTTGTTTATGTGTATGAGAAATTTTGACTGTAAGGAAATGGAAGAGAAAGATTAGAAAATGCCGTGAAGAAGAACTTTAGAAAGTGGAGGGTCGCGGATGCTAGGAACAGGGTGGCAAGGAGATTACGATAGCAGAAGAATTTTTTTTTCTTTTTTTTTTTTTACTGAAAATTAAAAAAAAAAAAGATATGAAGCGCTTCTTAGGACGCAGAAGAAGAATGTTTTTCGGAATAAAGTGTACGGAGCGAGGCTCTGACCATACCATCTAAAGTGCTGATAATCAATAAGTAATATAGGAACGATAATAACTAAGAATCCCTCTAGCAGGGGAAACTACGTAAGAGCAGAAGACGACTGTAGAAATTATTTATTAGTGCATCGAGTAGTTCAGTAACATACGAGGTTTCTAATCTCTCTGAGACAGAGTATTTTTCCTTTAAACTCAACATCTGGGCTGTTCGTTACACATTAGACTTAGCAGCATATTACCAATTGTCTGCAGTTGGGAATTTCTTCGAAGTTAAACCTCCTGGAATATTATGCTGATCATACAGTTCCATTCTAGTGCCAAAGTCATGGAATCAGCTATATGGACAACTACAGGGCGTTCGCAGGGAAACGCAACCCACTGTTAGCGCTACAAGGAAGAAACTGCTCCCTGCGAGCGAGCGGTCAGCTTCCGGCATTGTTCGACCGTCGGCCGCGGACTATTTCATAATAATTACGCTTCATAAACTTCATAAACTTGTATGTGCTAAGCATTTAAATGTGACGTAATTCATTAGCTTACCTTATAAAAGATGCTGGAAGTGTTGATCCTCTTGTGTAATGCACATTTCACATCTTCTGAACATATTTCGAGACACACGCTGCCCTAACTGACTTAATGATTTTTTGGGCGACTGTTCTAGTCGAAAAGCGATATCGTCAATTTTCTCCTCTGTGAGAATACGGTTGACCGACAGTCTCTTTTTGTTAAAAAATGAACCCGTTTCTCTTACTTTTTTAACCAGACGCAGAATTGTTGATTTAGCTGGCAGTAAAGCGCCAGGAAATTCGCGACGAAATTTACTGCAACACTTTTTAAACGACTTCTTCTTCACATATGTATCGTAGAGAAATATTCTTTGTTGCAAACTGTAACGTACCATAATTTTACTCACACTCAAACACGGTACAGATTAGTAAGAGTATGAAGCTCCAAACCAGCCAAACCGCAAAGAAACGTTTATTCAGAACACTGATTAATAAGAGACTGAAGTCACAAACTAGCTACAATGCAAAGAAACCGTTCTTAACAATGTAAGGGTCACTGCACTGCACTGTTGGGGCAGCGGAGGTGTTAAACAGTGCGGTGATTCACGGTGCCGTGTGGCGGGAGTTGCTGGCCCCACTGACCGAGCAAGTTGCCGACGGCAACAGACTGGGAGGGTAGCGTTTTCGGGCGAACGCCCTGTATATCCAAACATGCATGCGTTTCAGAGACCTGCGAAGAAAACTGCTTCATTAATTATTTCATTATTAGTCGTTTGCTTTTAATTACATAATTAGGGTACTTAGGGAACGCGTATGTAATGAGTATGATCAATATTTGCCTTATACACTTTCTTATAAGTATAAATATTATTTAATCAAATGTTGGCACTAGCCTCTCCTGCAAATGATCAATTATTTCGAAAAACTTCTTTTCCAGGCACAGTCAGGGATTCTTTACTTGTTGAGGTGTTTCTAAAAACATTCTCTTTTTCCCGTTCATTATTGTTCATTAATTGGTAAAACAGAACGAACTGTACGTGACGCGTAATACAACTAAGAGGCAGTACCGCATTAGCCACGTAGCAGGAGTATGCAAATGCTACGGGCCTCGCGCCTTCTAGGGGGGCCTCACGCTTCCTAGAGGGGGCCCCGTGCCTAGGAGCTAGGAGACTCCCCGCAGGCTAGATGAGGGTCCCTTCACATTTTGCCACGGGCCCCGCGCTGTCTTAATCCGGCCCTGCTAAGAGGAGCTGCATTTTTTATTTTATTTCAGTTCGGTCACATTTCTATCTACTTTGACAGGAATGATTCTTTGACCTCCTTAAAATATTTCTATAGTTCGTTAGATGATGAAAATTAGTTGAAAAAACATTTTCGATAAGCCCTGTAAAGTTCATTGTACAGCTTCACTTCACACTATATTATAAACCAGAAATAACACTTCAGAGAGCACGCAGGTAATCTTAGTAAAAAGAGCTTTATTTCAAACCATCAGAACTATACGAACTGTCACTGCCTTGAAAAATTCAGGGTAACTTCTGTAAGCGAATTTGAGTCAAGTTACGGCATGTCTAACGTTTTTCGAATTGAAATGCGCCGTTGCCTGTTGGTTGGTTTAAATGCACCGGCTGAATGAAACCCAACGCATTGACTTCAGTTCCCAAGCATGCGTATCACTGTCAGTATACAGGATATCAAATTACATACGGAATTAATTAAATGAGGAAAATAAATATCCGCATGCTAATGTGTGTTCTGTAGTTTATTTTAACGGTTACAATTTTTTTTTTTTTTTTTAAACTGCTCAACGTCTCTTTAACAGCGAGGTGTTTAGAGACGGGAAATGATGGGGGGGGCAAGGAATGGGAAGGAATTCGGCCATGGCCTTTTGAAGGAAGCATCCCGGCATTTGCATGGAAGGATATGAGAAACCATGGAAAACCCAAATCTGGATGCCCGGAAGGAGATTCGAAACGCCGTCTTCCCTAATGCGAGGCCAGAACGCTACACCACGACGCTCGGTCTGTGACAAATACTGTGAATGAAAAGCTACGTGGCCCTCCCCTTCACGTAGCCCAGCATAGCTTATCTAATCCACCCCCCCCCCCTTTCCTTGACCAAGCCAAGTAGTTTTTTGACGTTTCTTTATTATAGTTTGTATGGGGCACCAGTTCACCAGAAACATCATTGAGAATAGTTACTGATTAAATTGAATAAATTTATTCTGAATTGGGGCCTCACCTCACCTCACCACGTTTCCCTTCCTACCTCTGTGAGCTGACCGCTGTGTCCAGGTAAGCGTGTGAAAATTTCCATTTCGCAAATTCGCAGCGGAGTGAGGCACTGACCTTGAGCCGCCTCTGTTAACTGAACATGCTATTGTTGAGCAGCCGGAACAGGAAATTGTTACGATCCGATGTGTTGAAGTTATGGGTTTGTGCATTGCGGTGCATGTTCGACGTGGTGTATGTCATCGTAGAAGTTACACCGAGACATTACGTGGTCTATGGAACCGTGCGTCGGAGCAATTATCCGTTCGAGATAACGACACTAGATAGAGTGGAACTGGCAGTGGGCGGGAATCAGCCGAGAATTCTCGGCGTCCCCAAAATTACGGCCGGAGGACCGGAGTGACAGTAGTACATTCCACAGATGAAATTAGATTAGGCGATGATTTAGTCCGCGGCGCGTGGTGGGTGTTTTATCACGCGGCCCGAATATCGCGTTGCCGGGGCAGACCCGCGGGGGTCCCGGTTCCCTCGGGATTTATGTTGGGGCGCCGCTGTATTTATGGCAGCGTGTAGCCGTACGGCACAAAGGGACGGTCTCCTGGTATGCGACACCGAGCCCATCACTCGACAGGCCGCCTCGCCTCGCGTGTGGTTGCCCTTGTCAGACACTGTTCGACACTCGGGGCCCGCCCACGCACGAGGTGCGAACAACAAGCCGGCAGGTGAACGCCTGGCGTGCTGGCTGTGACTCATCGAATCAGTTATACTGTCTAGCTACGTGAGTGAGTACCGTTTTCTCCCTCGCAGTCTATTTAGTCCCACTTTGGGGTCAAAGGCCTTACCTTTTTATTTCCATTGTCGCCTGTCTGGTATCATGCTCATCCAAAGGTGCGTCCTGAAGGTTTTACTTAATTGTAGCTTAATCCAAGCGCAGTGTCATCTTTACGGTTGCAATTTAAAAAACTGTTACCCGCGTTGTCTAGAATTTTATGGCTAGAATTGGATATAGAACGCTGTAAGTTACATAAACGGTAGAACAAACAGCACGAAGTTGGTATAATATAATGGGAAAGCCATCACCATTCCATTGTACCTTTGAACCTGTCTCATGAAGAGAATCAGTTACGGCTTTACTGCTTTACGCCACGTCTACGTCGAGGTCATTAGAGGCCGGATGGGACTGGTGACAAGGAAGTGAAAGGATTTATGCCAGGTCATGGCCTTTTGTAGGAAGCATCCCGGCATTCGGCTGGATTGACTTGGGGAAACAATGGAAAACCAAATCTGGATGCACGGACGTGGATTCGAACCGCCGTCCTCCCGAATGCGAGGCCAGAAGCGTCAATCACTCACCCACCTCGCTCGGTAATATGAGATTAAGATAAATGTAAAGAAGTGTTAGCTTATTAGGTACACAGTTAAAAAACTAAGATGGGAAATGAATTATCCGTTCAAGACTTGAAAGGTAAATACGTAAATTGGTATAACATTTGATAACAAACTCAATTGGGTAGCATACATTGTACAGGTGATACAAAAAGATTTCAAAATCCCTCACTCATGATGAGGGGATGTACCACAGAAGTAAGGTAATTGCGTTACTAAATCTTGGTCATACCATTGCAGGAATCTGTTGGTTTGGTATGAACCCACATTTTGGGTATCAAATATAAAGAATGGCTGCTGATTTGTCTCTGTAAATTACCACAGAACACAGTCAGTATCAGATATAATAGAGGAGCTGAAATGGGATTCATGGAAGACAGGAGGAAGGAGAAGAGAGTCATGGCAGTGTACAAATATTGGTGATGTAGCGTGGTAAGTTACTGGTGAAAGAATTAGGAATAGTGCATGGAAGCTGGAACTCAGTTTCAGGCATAAGAGTGTGGGAAGATTTTTCTTTCGTAGGTAAGGGAGTGAAATAAATTACCAATGGAGAAGATGAATAATTTAGCCAAAACGCTGAAAAAGTTTATACTTCAAACTTGTATAGGGCGGACACAAAAAAGAAGGAAAAATGGGTGTGTAGGATCATTGCTATTGAAGCTTGCGCTTCTTCACAATTAGATGAAACTATTTTAACAGTTTGGTGCTGTGCATATTTACACCTATACTATATAATAATTTGTCTCTGTACTTGAAATTTATCAACAGATCATACACAAACAGATTGCGAGAGAAAAAAATTATGAGCTACCGATTTAACATAATAGAGACTTCGACACACCATCTGTCTGTATGAAACCGTCCAGTTAGTTTTCAAAATCTTATAACAAAATATGTTATTTATCCCGAAAAAAGTGTCCTTTGTTCTTCCTAATGAGGTATGGTATTTCCCTGTCAAATTTCATCAACATCAGTTTAGCCGTTTAGTCGTGGAAATGTAGGAAATTGACAAACATACAGTTACTCTCATATTTACAATATTAGTATAGATGTTGTTAAAATCTAAACTGACTGTTATTTTATTGTTTCTTGCGGAACAAAGTCTGGTCGATTTAAATAAGTGACAAAGTTAGCAGATATAAATGCCGTTGAAGAAAATAATTTGTTCAATGAATTAAATTTATTACAAGTTTTAATGATATTCTAGAACAATAGAAATATAAGACGGTACTAATGGACAACGGGGCTTGGAAACTGTAGCGTTAACTAATACATGGTCCTTTTTGAACAATAAAACGTAGTTAAAACTAATCTCGCGTGCTTTTGTGCACGAGAAATCGTTCAATATGGATCATTTTCGAAAGAATGCGGGTGGATCACCCAATAACATCACAGAATTTGGTGGAAGCATCTAGAACACTAATAATACTAGAATTACGTTTTAAAAATCCAACGTTTAAGATTAGAGTAACAAGTGTCTAGGAATTACAAATGATAATTGAAACAATAAAAAAAGTAAAGTTCAGTTTTAAGGAAAAGCAGTTTTGTATTTTGTGTGTTTAATTTACGCACATGCTCAGAACGTTAACTCCAGGAATACTAATAATCTTTACAATTGTTGGTGCACATATTACTTTGAACTGTTATCGTGCTGTCGTGGCATGAAACTAAAACACACAGCTATCACATTCCGCAACAGGTTACTGAAGTAGGTACTACGGCACTAAGTAAGTAAATCCTGAAGTGTTTTGCTACAGAACTACTGTACATTTCAACTGATTCTGAGTTAATTGAAATTTATGTTATTAAACTTGTATTATCAGTTTGAAAGCATTTTATACAATCGTATTGAACGTTACGCGTCTTCACAGCTCTTGTTACAGTAGACAAAGACATCCTCTACACAAGTTCTTTACGTAGATCAGTTCGAGGAATATTGCTTTATGACACGTGCCCACAGACGTCACTCTCTCCTGCTACCAGGATTGGCAGGCAATCCCTCACAACATTATGGAAGTATCTGATGTTCATTTCTGATAAAGTAACATTACATCTTGTAACGATCGCACAAACATTTTCCTCCAGGACCACGCAGAACATCTGTACGAAAAGAACAGGAGACACGGTACTGCCGAGAAGCCTTTGGCGCTAACCATTTCACCATTAACGCTAAGCAATTATGGTTTGAAACGACTGTCACACGAAAGATAATCTCGTCGGACATAATTTCAAAGCGAAAACTGATTTTTACAGACTCTGCAGCTTTCGCATGAAATTCCTGTCTAGTATCTATATCGGTTCTACAACAGATTAATCATACTGCTACTATTTGATGTTGACTGATCAATACAGGTACTGCCATTTAAAAAAAAAAATTACGTATGTGATGCCATAATCACAGTGAATTTTCGCAGTACATGGAAACGCTCCACTGATTGGAATATTTGTCTCTGTTTCGGAGGAGAAGCCTGAAACATAGACGGTCCAAATTATGAGCACATTTAATTAATATAACCCGACAGGATTCAGATATATTACGCCACAGTTAATGACAGTAGTAAAACACTGAAATTTCTGTTTCCCTCATATTATTTTGGAAAATTTTAGTGATATTCTAATAACTTTACTTCCCGTAAATAACTGCTGACTGGAGATCATTGATATAGGCAAATTTGACGTTCAGCACCTTTAGTGTGGCAGTGTGGGCATGTCAGCTTTCGAAATAGAATCATCGGTGTTTAAATTCTATATAAGGCTCGTGTTGACCGACGACGTCTTTCCTGGCTGTTAACAAGGCAAATAAAGCTCTCAGGTTTCAAGTCAGAAGCACAGCGAATCAACGAGTATGCTGTGGTACATTCGGAAGTAACCTCTGCACTCACTTATCTTGAAAATGATTTGATGAAATAAACGACGTTTCTGTGACTGGAAAATTCTACAAGGAACTGTTTATTTACGCAGTCAGAAGGAATCGGAAGGAACGCTGTGTTATTTTTTTACTTTTTATTAATAAGTAGTCATTTCGTGTCAAGAAATTTTATGTCGACTGCACTTATTTAATATCATGTTAGTAAACAGTTTAAAAATTTATTAATTTCATTTTAACCTACAATTTCATTTAGAAGTAATATCATCCCGCCTATTCTCTGCTACTTATTAATTTCATCTATCTATGTATCAAAATGCACTGATTTTAATTACGAATTACTTTCCACAGTGCACAGCTACAAATGATATCAACGCGAAAGACAATCATAATTATTAGGAATATTGTTTTAAATTTATTTCAGCGTGAACATGTGGCACACCACAGATTTAAAATATGTTTGGATTAAATTCTACAAACATCCTGCTCAGATTTATCACTAACTAATTGGTCAATGATATCTTACTATCGAAATCCTTGAGGAATCATTGATTGCTTTTTCCTTACAACTGCTCTTCGTAAAATGGTAAGAACCACACTATAAGTTTCTTATTCACTCATGCATGGTAATCTTTCAAATAACCCTTCTTTATAATTTGAAACATTTTCTTGATGTTTCGTTATAAAAACAAAAGAGTAGCATACATGTGTGAAGCACTTAGTTATCAAATTTTAAAATATAGTACCTCAAGAAAATAGTCAACTGATTGTGAATGTGGCAATGTAACTATGTTAAGTTTTAATTACGGTGCAAAAGCTGCTAAAAAATGATTGTCTGAGAGGCATATTAACGAGAAGCTACCATTTGTTACCGAAAATTAATTATTTTTCTTTCCGATCCTAGACTACCTTACACAATTAATGGAATGTATGTGAGGTTCCTCCTTGTATTTGGCTGTGTTAATAACTGTTAGAACCAGTAACATTAGTTTTATTATAATTTAATATTGAACGCCTTAGTTCAATAAAATACTGAAGACGGGGCGGTAAAACGTACGTCAGCAGTCCACTACCTCACGGTTCCAATCCATTACCTCTCATATTCTCACCGATTTATCACGCTACAATCTACATCTGTTTATCGCACTGTAAAAGGTCATCTATAATTTGAAACGCGTTACAAAATGTGAATGCATTGTATTGCAAGCATTAAAATCAAATGGAACGAAGATATTGTGCAATGATAAGGAAAGAAATATTTCCGTCTTGAAAAAACAGTCAAAAAATGATAAAAATGCACACCTGAATAATAAGAAGAAATACGTGAGTGATTCAGAGAATATAAATTCATGTTTACAAATTTCGTTAATGCGTGCCACTGAACTGTGCTTCGTAAATAATATCAATTGACGCAGGAAATACAACTCTACTAACAGTATCTCATGGATACCTCGGTATCGTGTGAATGATTTTAAAAAGAATGTTCACTATAACAAATTTTTCTGGCTCTTCAATTCAGAACAGTAATAAGAAAAAATCACTTATAACTATAGAATTTAATATATTGTCGAGTGAGAGGAAATTTTGTGAAAACGATGCGATATAATTTTCACGGGTACCCATCTGCCACTACACATACGAAGATTTCTATCGTTCATTCCATTTAAAAAAAGGTCTGACTTGATTTTGAAAACAAACAATTTCTTTTGAACGTATATGATTCATTTAACTTCGAAGATAGTTAAAGCTAATTTAAATCGCTTCTATTTATTAGAAGAAATGTAAGACATATCATTACGCTCAGAACAGACGGTTAAAAATCTTATTACTTCACAACTTCTTCAATTGGGGATCTTCCTAAGAATCAGTGAAACGTGTATTTCAGTTTGTGTATGAAAAACATTAAAGCACAGTTTCTGACCAATTATACACAGCATAAAACAACACTGAAGTGTTTTCAAAATTTACTGAACACTTCATTGACAGTAACCATCTACGCACCGACATAAACATATGCAATAACTACGTAGAACTTAGAACACAAGTCTCTAAAATGCACTAAAAAAAGGGAAAAATTCAGGAAACCATTAGTGGAAGACAATATAAACCTGACAAATTAAATACTGATATTAATAAATACAACAAGTCACTCTCATCAAGAAACACTATACACACATTTCACCAATGCAACGAAAAACTAGCACCCCAATTCATCTCCCACCGTAAGTTTAATAATTCCGGCATTGCCAAATTCAACTCCAAAAGACTCAAATCGGCGATGAAAAACTTGTGAACTGCGTTTCGACCACGTATGCAATTATTTGAAGTTATAGAATTTAATAACTGGTTAATACATGTTCTATAGGTTTAAATTATTTAAATAAATAAAGCTAATTATTTTGGCCTTATTACAAGTTGCCTCGCATTCCAGCTGTGTCGTACCTGTATCTGTAGCGTAATATTCCCTTTTGCATGCAGAAACATTTATTGACGAGTATTATGAGATGGAGAGATCCAGTCGATGTCGATAAGAGGGAGCGGTTTTCCAGGTGTATCTGGGCACTCGAAGACTTGGATGAAATTATAATTTACGACAGGGTCGTAACCATTCGCATACATTTGATATGTGTAACGACATGCTCTCTTAGTGGACAGATAACCAAGGACATGGCACCCTTCAATGTGGTATCGTAAGCAGTTGTTTTATGGTTGTAGCTTAGAGTTTTGCTTAAAAATACATTTTCGGAAACGCTGTTTTATTTACGGACGCTAAGGAACCAAGCAAGTATTTTATGTCATTCATCGACGTGATTCCTGTACACGGTAACAAATATCTAGGCTCAGGTACAGAAGCCAATTCGAGAAGCTAGTTTTTACGACCAGTCATGCGATTAGTCAAGTTCTACAGCTGCATCTAAAACGGGAGTGAATGCAGGAGAGTTGGATCACGGAGGAGATTCAGGAGATTACTGCGTCTCTGTGTTCGTCAGACAAGTACTTGGCAGAACAGCTGAACGAGACGTCTTCCAGGACTGTCATGATGGGGCTGTAGTTTATCCGTGACTGGTCGTCCTCTTGCAGCAGTCATTCAAGCATCTGCGTCATATTATGCGTACATCACAGATAGGTTACCGTCAATGCGGTGATACGTCTAGAGGTGCATAACTTATCCACAGCAATCAAGCCCCCTTTAAATGTTCTGTAATGAAAATTCAAACATTGTGATTTATTCAAATTAATCACATTTCAACTGATGAAATCATTTGCTTCCATATAATTCAAGATAAAATAAAATCCCTGAGGTGTCCATTATTATATTAAGATATTCATTAAATTATAATAAGGGTACTATTTGTGAAGTAAGTCACAATAATAAGGGCTAAAATATAATGGAATTTAAAATACAAGTGAACAAAAGAAATGATTCATCGGATCATAGAGTGGTTCTAGTTCATTGACACAAGACAATGTTGTCCATGCGATATAGAACACATAATTTGGCGTTTTTGCCGTGTTGAAATTAGTAGTTTTGATAACCTCGTCGTGAAAAACTGTTTGCCATTAGGTTCCGAGCAGCGAAGATCTTATGAACGATGTGATGGCTGCCATCAGTGTCTTCAAGACACCACATAGTCCGCTGCTGATTCTCTAGTCTTTATTTCCGGCGACTACACCTCACTCCAACAGACGTGCGACGTGGTTGAAAACAAACTATCAAGTGAATTAAGTTAGCATTCGCGACTCTTTACGCCTTAGCTAAAAATACTTTTGACTCGTGTAGCATTGTTTAGAAAAAGGTGATGATTATTTGTTGCTTCGGAAAATCCACTCAAAATCCTAACCATTACTAGACGAGTGGTTCGTTATTGAAGTCCTTTCAATGCTGGATAGTCCTGATCATCCACCGTCTTGATAGTAAGTGTTCGTAAGCCATGCCGATCAGTATGACTTATCGTGAACCGGATAGATTGAAGTCCGCCCTTAGATAGTTTGAATTGTCCACTCCCTCCGTCCAAGAAAACTCGATTTCCAGTTTTCATGCGGGAAAATGATAGGAAAATAGTCATTCCTCATATTCACTGAACTTCTCCCCCAGTTGTAATGTTACTTGAGCTTATTTAGGGTTTTATTTGAGGATTTATTGAGCCATTTTTTATATTTTAATACATATCCAAATATTCACATAGATTGCAAGGGATAAAATGTTGAGCCAGATCTGTTTAGTGGAAAAACCGCACTCTGGAGATAGGTAATCCAAGTTTCGCCCTATCCAGAAAGTTTGAGAAGTGTATAAACAGGAGTGAGGAAGAAATATGGTGCCTTTTCACCGCAGAGTAGTCATAGGGTGAATATTTAAACACTCAATATTTGAGAAGTAGTGGACCCACAGTCTTTACTGGGGCAGTGAAACTGTGTTTAGCTGAATTAGTTCGACAATCAATGGGGAGTAAGTGAAGGTTTGGCCCAAAATTTGTTTTGTGTCGTAAGTCTTTCAGAAAATATAATTGGGGGCTCAGAATATTGTCTAGAAACCAAATGATTTTCATCAGTGTTCTGAAAGTACGGTGACTTTTAAAGTGTTTTCGAAAGCCATATAACCTCAGAAGTACTTAGAGGCTATTAAGATAGTCTTGATTTTAGTGTTAAATTTGTTTTGATCAGCTACCAGAAAGGTAAATTCGAACGAAGTTGAATAAAAATTGAATGGTTACTTTATATTTGAAGATAAAAGGTTTACGTTTGTTACCATCGCTGAGGATAGTGACATTGGTTATTCTGTTAACTGAAGATAGTCGTGCACTGATCATCCAGAATTATGACCACCTATATAATAGCCTGTATGTCCGCCTTTGGCACGGACAACAGCGGCGTCGCGTCTAAGCATGGAAGCAATGAGACCTTTGTAGGTCGCTGGGGGAAGTTGCCACCACATCTGCACACACAAATCATCTAATTCCCGTAAATTCCGGGGAGGGGGGGTGATGTACTATGACGCCACGTTCTATCACATCCAAGGTGTGCTCGATAGGGTTAAGATCTGGCGAGTTGGGGACCAGCATATCAATTGAAACTCACCACTGTGTTCCTCGAACCACTTCATCAACTCCTGGCCAAGTGACATGGCGCATTATCTTGTTGAAAAATCTCACTCCCGTTGGGAAACATAATCGTCATGAAGGGGTGTACGTGGTCTGCAACCAGTGTACGATACTTCTTGGCCGTCATGGTGGCTTGAACGAGCACCACTGAACCCATGGATGCCCACGTGAATGTTCCCCAGAGTATAATTGTGCCGCCGCCAGCTTGTCTCCGTCCCGAAGTGCAAGTGTCAAGAACGTGTTCCCCCGGAAAACGACCCTCTGAACGGCACGATGAAGAAGGGATTCATCAGACCATGCAACGCACAAACGTGCAGTGGCGATAGTCACGTCCATTTCAGTCATAGCAGTCGTATTTGCCGATGTCATGATGTTAATATTGGCACATCCATGGGTCGTCTGCTGCGGAGGCCCATCGTTAGGAGCGTTCGGTGCACTGTGTGTTCAGACACACTTGCACTCTGCCCAGCAATAAAGTCTGGTGTTAGTTCCGTCACAGTTCGCCGCCTCTCCTGTTTTACCAGTCTGCCCAGTCTACGACATCCGACATATGTAATGAGGGGTGGCCGCCCAATTCATCGACGTTTGGACGTGGTTTCCCTTAGGTTTCGCCACTTGTTGAAGACACTTACTACAGCACTCCTCGAACACCCGACAAGTCGTGCCGAGCCTCAGGGCCATCACAATCTGTCCACGGTCAAACTCAGATGGATGGCGCCCCTTTACAATTCCAAACACCGAGCACGCTCACTGATACTAGATGTATGTACAGTACCATGCGTGTGTCTGATTAGCGGTCATTCCTCATCAGGTGATGCTGTTATCTTCTGGATTGGTTTATGTCGATAGTAGGTAGTAGGTGGTCATAATGTTCTTGCTGATCAGTGTTTACGTTATTTTGTGTGAAATATTAGATACAGGAAGTGAGGATAATATATTAAAGATTAGTGTGAGTATTGCGCAACTGTATGAAACTACTCCCGTAGACAAATAGAAGGCTTGAATTATTATGCGAGTAAATATAGGGAACTTTTTATGAGTGTTTACGCAATACACAGAGAATAATTTTTTAACCTTCTGCTTGAGAATTCTACTAACAGAAAATTCTTCATAGTAGTATGATAAACATTTATTAGTTCATTTTGTGTTGGAATCTTCTGATTATTTCAATTTAAATGCGCGTATTTGAAAGAGGAGTGATTTTTTTTTTTAATCCTCCGGAAAGTTGACTGATGTCTCTGTTAAACGCAGCCACCAAACGAATATCAGTGACTGCTCCTCTAAAATACGCCACAATCTGTAAACATTTAAAACGACTTGCAGATTTAATAAAGGAGAAGTGTATGTGTGTGTGTGTGTGTGTGTATGTGTGTATGTGCGAACACGTTTGTCAGAAAAGCAGTTTTTATAGTTGCACTACGGAGGATAATAACAAAAAAATTTAAGTATTTTTTGTATTATTTTACTGATCAATTTAGCAACCTAAAAAAAAAAACATGTTTCTATGAAATTTCATCAAAATTGATGTTAAAGTGACTAAATTAGGAGCCTTTTTGTTTGAAACAGAACAATATAAAAATTTATGTTAGAAAAGAAAAGAAACATTTTAACGCATTATATCCAAAATAATTTTCCTTGAATGTTCTTACTAAGTAACACCATTCTCAAATTGTACAGATTTTTCCGTAATGACTGAAAAATTAGGGAAATAGGAGACTCATCTCGAACCTATTTCGGAACCTTATATCGCTAAATACACTAAAAATAATACTCGAAGATCAAGCTACATGATTTTACGTCCATCTGTTTACTGAAGCTATTTTTTTTTTAAAAAAATCAATCAACAGATAATAGAACTATTTAAATAATCCAAAAACATTTGTTCATAATAGGCTGAGACTGTTGTATCTGAAACTGTCGTTTCTCTTACAAATATGCGCGCCGACCGACATTTAGATTGAAATAAAAGAATCAGAGCGACGCACCGTCCTGGCGTAGCTCATATAATCGAATACAGCTCCCAACCATTCCTGCTCACCAAGGGATTTGAACCCACGACCGGGAATTAAGCGCTTTAACCGCTGAGCTACCATACGTGTGCTAAGTACTATCAAATTCGGATAAAAACTGTAAATTTGTATGAACAACAGCTATTAAGGTGAAGGGGGAAAGGAGGAGAGGGTTTAGATTTTTGTGAATCGAACGTAAACAGTATATTTCTATTTGTTTTAAAGTATACATAAACAAAGTTTCATCAAAATTTGATAAGAACTGTGTGTTAACATGAAGAAAATTGTAAAAAAAAATAAATATATTTTTATATATTAAATACCAGTATACACTATACTTTCATTGGCGTCCAAGCGCATCACGTCATACTTGTAACTACAGAGATACTGTTAACATTAGCTTGTTGGCGATACGAACTCATGAGATTTTACGCATCCATAATGCGTCCACCGCGCATATCATAGGCGCAACACGTCATAGTGTGAATGTCACAGGAAGTTGCGAACTCATAGATTTATCCCCATCCAAATATCGTCTATAGAGCTTTGTAACTTCAATGTGGCACCGACATGTGGTACACTCAACTTCCGGTTGCGCTCTAGCACTTTGTTTACATGTACTATAGTCGATACAAGGCTCATTAAATACGCAATTACGCCTGTAAATCATCGCATCTACGAATGTTTGATGATTTCGGTGAAAAATAAGAGTCTCAGTTACCATGTTTTTTTTTTTTTTTTTTTTTTTTTTTTTTTTTTTTTTTTTTTTTTTTTTTTTTTTTTTTTTTTTTACTAACACCGGCGAATGCAGTGGATTATATTATTACACTAAATCGGATTTTAATTCATCGCTTGACAGCTATGGTAAGTGGTTGCCTGATTTTCATGCTTTGAAGTAACATTATGAAGTGATTGTACAAAACTTGTATGCACCTCTGGTGGAAATCAATTATTTATGTTATAGTTGTGCTTAGATTACGGTAACATAGCCTTGATTTTCTATGGGTTGTTTACCTTTTTCTGCTACATTCTATGAGGAAATTAACTTTAAAAATACTTTAGATCGCCTGAAAATCTATTAAACTGACAAAAAGTATTATATAGTTTCGTCAAGGTAATCGTTTTCACGCTTTTTTTTTTCAATGTGTGTAGGAGATGACAAAAATACAGGGTGTATCAAAAATGATCGGTATATTTGAAAATTTAATAAAAACTAAACGGGCAGCGATAGAAATACACCGTTTGTTGCAATATGCTTGGGACAACAGTAAATTTTCAGGCAGACCAACTTTCGAAATTAGTTACAATTTTCAACAACAGATGGCGCTGCAGTATGGAAAAAATCCAAAGTACGATTATTCTAAGGAATAAACCATTTTTTCACAGCAAACTTGCAATCTGTGAACAGCACACGCTTACAGCGGAAAGACGACTTACAGAATGGCGAACTCACAGACTGCGTTTACTTCTATATCTTTCAAATCGCCTGCAGCGCTGTCTGTTGTTGAAAATTGTAACTATTTTCGAAAGTTTGTCTGCCTGAAAATTTACTGTTGTCCCAAAAATATTGCAACAAACGGTGTATTTCTATCGCTGCCCGTTTAGTTTTTATTGATTTTTCAAATATATCGGTCATTTTTGAAACACCCGGTATGTTGCAATGAATATTTTTCTCGGAACGCTAACGACCAGCAACATGGACCGATCTTTTAAACTCAACAAAAGGAATAAAAAAAACTAATGGCTAATATTACATATCTTAGGGAAAGATCAAAAATTTATTTTCAAGGTCTGCATGAAAAATGGTTAAACCAATATGTGGGAAATCAGCATACAGAAGAACAAGTTCAACTTCAAACATTGTTTGACTGATGTTCAGGAGTTCTTCTCTCATATATTAGCTGTAAAAACAATGCAAAAACTATTCTAAGAACGGCGAGAAAAATACTTTGTCCTAAAATCAGACATTTATTATTTTAAAATGATTTCAAGCAGTTTAAATCAGAGGAGTGGAACGCTGTCAAAAAACCCAAATAAAACAGTAAATTCAAGGCTTTGATGGTTTGAATTCTTACCTGTTAATCAATTCTTGATTGGTATACTTCTTCAGATTACGTGCCAGACTTGAAAAAGTAATTACTTCAGTTTTTCAAGTGTTCAGTTCTTGTACACAGACTGCATAGCAAAGAAAAACAAACGCAAATGAACTTGTCCTCAGGATTTCTCCAAACGGTACAAAATCTTTTTTGTTTTAAAATAAATTTTGCAAATTTTACAATTGAATTCAGTTTACTGCATGTGGATTTCTGAACTCTCAGATGTTTTTTGTATAAATTATATTTATTTAGTTGCGTTTTTCTTTCAAGGGGCTCCGGTAAAATGGAATTTAATTATTATTGTCATTTTAGTTTTTTTGCCGATTATTGATCATTGGAATGTCCTCTTTAAATTGGTGTATAATACATGCATATTTCTAACCTAGATGTGCTTTAAAAAAGCTTTGTTGGCGTGGCAGTCTGGGGTACAGTATATAAATTACCTGGGGGATGGGGATTCAAAGGCATTCAAGGCAATTGAAGATTTGATTCCTTATGGACCAATTGTGACAATAAATAAGGTTGAATGTATTACATATGTGCAAAAAGGAATGGGTACCCGCTTGCGACGCTTGGTATCAGGATGTAGAGGTAAAAATATGGGTGACGGTAAATGGTTGCTGAGGAAGATTAGACTTACAGAAGGCATAATTAATAAATTACAAAAGTATTATGGAATGGCCATTAGACATAGCAAAAACAGTGTCGAAGAAATGAAACGATCTGTTTTGGCTGTCTTATTTCATGTTGCTGCAACTGATTCTGCTCCAAAGGAACTGATACATGGTACAACAAAGCACAAGCAGCAGGCCAAACATTTGTGCACATGATTGGTTTACCATCTGCTGTCATTGAGGAACTTAAGCCTATATTCAGGGATCTATCTGATGTACAGCTACTGAAGAAGTGTTTACATGGTCGTACCCAAAATCCAAATGAGTACATCAACAGTGTTATTTGGTCAAGAATTCTAAAAACTATTTTTGTATCAATTAATGCTCTTCATTTTGGTGTTGATGACACTGTAATGACTTTTAACAATGGCAATTTGTCAAGGTGTGAGGCATTGAAGAAACTGAGTATTAGCGTTTGGTATCACACCATACCAGCTATGTACAGGCTTGACCAGGAAAGGGTTAGTGTGTTAGAGAAAGCATTGAGGGAAGTGGAAGAAAAGGCACAGAGAGGAGAAGAAGACTAAAGAGAAGGCTGGAAGAAAGCTATCAGGACGATCCAGATCACCCTAGTTATGGTTCTGGAATGCGCTGAAACTTTGACAGCATTTTCCCGTAAGTTTACTTTTTGATACTTTTAGTGTACCTTTTCTTGGACACTACCTGCAAGAACTTCCTGAAACTTTTACAGCCTTAAAAGTGCGTTTCTGTGAGTATTTAAACACAGGGATATTGTATTATACCTCATAGTTTGTAAATTATTGACTGGACAGCACCTTCAAAAGTGCAAAAAATTGGAATATTAAAAAAAAATCTGCCAAACCAATAGGAACTTTGGGAAATCCCTGTGTTAAAGTATTGGAAAACCATCATAGATTCACCCTATTTTGTTTCAGATATGTATCTCAATTAGTTGTTGAGAAAAGATACAATGAAGTTCGCAAGAAATACATGGGAAAGATACCCCCTACCGGAGACCCTTAAATTGCCATTTTTTTTATCTCTAAATCACAAGGTATTTTGTACCATAGAATGAATCATCATTTACAGTATTAAACAGGAGATTAGGAAGAGCAGGCTCGTGGCTGATAAATCTTAGAAAGAAAATTTCGAATCCGATCGGTGGATTTCTGGTGAAAGAATTGTCGCTAAAACTCTTGTCGTTTGTTTAGCGATATATATATCAAGATACAGTGGACGAAATGCGATGCAGTTTTCACTTTATTATAGTCCTGCTTTCTTATCAGATTTTTGAATATCTAACATTTACTTATGGAATCTTAGCAGTAACGCATTGTGTTAGCCAAATAAGTGAAAACTTCATCATTAGAGCAATTTCAGTTTAAATCGTTAAAAATATAACACACTGTATGGAAAAACTGTAGAGCACATAAAGATCCACAAAAATTCCGTGGTTGTGCATATCTTTCTATTAAAAATACCTTGCGAAAAGCGCCATCCTTCAGATGGTTCATGCTGCGAAGGTAAGTAGTCGTATATACAGCAAAAAAAAATTCCTGTCAGAGAGACTAAATCCAATCAAGTATTCACTCCGTTTTTTGCTATTTGTCTTCGCATCTGTTTCACGGTCAATAAAATACGACTTCTTGTAAAATTTCACCAAAATAGTGAGATTACCAGTCCGAGATACGCGGGGTCAACGAAATTTATATAGGTTCTTTCTCCTTATTCGTTATAGTATCCTTACAACATTTTCCATGTGCGAACGAAGACTTTCCCGGCGTGTCGATGCAATGAACTCTTCACAGGTTTGCTGCCGGATAGCGTTTGTAAACGACGAGCTTTCGGCGACCAACTCCGTCGCCATCTTCGGGTCTGATGTTAGCGCTGCGGCGACCAGAGCTGCAGCTCTGGTCGCCGCAGCGCTAACATCAGACCCGAAGATGGCGACGGAGTTGGTCGCCGAAAGCTCGTCGTTTACAAACGCTATCCGGCAGCAAACCTGTGAAGAGTTCATAACATTTTCCATGGTTTCCCCAAATTATTCTTGGCGATTGGCGGGATGCTACCTTCAAAAGGCCATAGCCGAATTCCTTCCCGTTGCTTGTACCAAGTTCCATCCCGCCTCTAATGACCTCGACATCGACGAGGCGTAAAGCCACAAGTATATATAAAAAAAAATAATCCTTAGAATGCCGCTTACTCGTGAACATCCACTGCATATGTAAAATGAAAAACAGTTGAATAACAAGAAGGAATGTAGCATGTGTTAGTTATGGATGGTAATAAAATAATATATTATCTGCAAGTAGAATCAGATCAGAGACGAGCTGTCACCATACGATAACTTAAAACATCAATCAAAACAATGAGCATTGAGGATTTTTGCGTATGACGGAGTAACGGACCAAACTTCCATTAATGTTCCACTAATTCTCGAAACCCTCTGGAATATCTCCTTTTCGACTTCTTTAGTGTACCGAGTTCAAAGACGACAGTAGTGCGCATTAAGGTGCCGTAAGCAAAAATTAAACTGTATAAAAGATTGTGGTGTCTCTCATCGGGGAAGCGCATCAATATGATTCAACGTTTCGAAATTGATTTTCAGTTTCAGCTTCCGTCGAAGTGTAGCGTTCCTGGAGCATTTTCGCTTCTTCCTCTGGTTCTCCTTGCTAATATTATTATTACTGCTACTCGTCTGACTGTCTTCTACCACAAGAAAAGTTAGAAAAAATTGGAGAAGTTAAAAAACAAAAGCAATGAAGGAAAGTGAGACAAAAGATGCCATTGCTCTCATGTTCTACTACTGGAGTTTCATAAAATGCCAATTAGCGGTCAGTTATGAGTAAAAGTGTTACATTATGGATACAATGACGGATACGATATACGAATTGGTTGGATTAGAAACCATAGAATATTTTCAATTTACGCTTGGAGTGGAGCTACATGGGATAAAAAAGGTTAGTCTATATTTATGTGCGGTTAATGTGATTATTACATAAATAAAACATTAATTTTTTGTTATTGATTATAATTTAAACAGCCAAAAGTTACGCTTTGCAGTTGCAAAATTCATATTCCAAAAACCCTTCAATATCTTGCTGCACTTTTCCATGCAAAAAAGTCAGAAAATCAATGCATACCAAATTTTACAGAACTGCAACACATGGAAAAAAAATCAGGAAATACCTGATGGATTTTTGTTTCAATAAAGGAAAATTAATTAAAATAGACGAAGCTGGTAATAGCGGTCATTGATGCGATTGGTATGTGGAGACTGGATATGTAGAATAGGATAATTACATAAAAGTACAAAATACACTTAAGATGTAAGAAACCTGTTCTCAGTCGTTCTTCCAAGACAGTACTGAAGGTATAGCTAGAGATTAAATTGTTCAAATAATATTAAGATAAAATATAAATCAGTTGTATTCGTACTGGAGCATTAAGTACGTATTACATTAAAGGATAACGTATCGGCTGTGCCTTGACGATGCTGTCTGGACACAGTATTAACTCGAGAGATAAATAGTACGGAGCACAGCGCCGATTGGAACGGGTTATGAGAAACTGCTAATTAGCAAGGCGCCAAGTAATTTATTCACAGGCCTTCGATTTTTCATTCCTGTCATTAAGAAACTCTCAGTTCATCCGGTTCAAGCTCCGCAATGTTCCAACGCTTCGTAATAACAATTTACAGTTTGTCCTGTTTAATATATATTCGCATCCAACAACATTCCGCTTTCTCTCGCTCACCTGACCATTTACTCCTTCATCTCCCAGCAGGAAATGATCTTCATCAGATACGTGTAACAATGTTAGCTTTGATCTCGGGCATCCAGATTTGGATTTTCCATGGTTTTCCCAAATCACTCCAGGCGAATGTCGGGATGCTTCCTTCAAAAGGCCATGGCCGAATACCTTCCCGTTCCTTGCCCCAATCCCATCTCGTCTCTAATGACCTCGCCGTCGACGAGGCGTAAAACCCAAGCAAAAAAAAAGCTTTTATCTGAGGAGAATCACTGGTCTATAGTGGTATCTCCATGGTCTGTATATTTCGATATTTGCGTAAAACTGAATGATTTTGGATATGATAACCTGGATCTAATCTCGTAGATATTTGACCCATGGTCGATGTGTTTTGAAGGACAATAAATGTAGTATTTCTCACAGCTTTGTCTTAGCTAATTTGTCCCTGGAATAACATACTTTATAACTGATGTGGTCATGGTGCTAGGTTGGGAGTCAACGGAAGATAGGAGGATGGTAAAGATATTGGCGGGAGTATACAAAACATTTTCTGGCTATAGGAGTTTGATGGATACGTTAGAATGAACTCTTAACTGGAAGGTTAGAAAGGACCATGACCAAAAAGATGCACTTTATTTCATTCATAGGGAAGTGCAAGAGATTTAATTTGTAGGACACCGACTGGAACAACACAGTCCTGGCTGTGCCAAAAATGTCAGGACGTCATTTACGATTGTTACCAGCATAAATTGACAGTCGGACACCTCGTTATTAAATTTCAGTTTCGAAGCTAATTCTGTTTCTCTCTCTCTCTCTCTCTAAGAGATTTTACTCACTACAAAGGTTTTACTCCAACATAACAATAAAAACTCGGAACACAGAACTTGACTTCATCTTCTCAAAAAAATTCTGCAGATATTTCGATCTTGTATATCTTCCTCTCCTGCGCCAATTCTTTTCATTGCATTTGGTACACTTTGGAACCAGGTAAACATGGGCCGTACTCTTTTCTTCCTTCCTTCAACTTTCCACTCTTGTACAAGTTTTGGTATCCTAGTGTCTTCTATCCTTTTTACATGGCCATACTACTACAATCTTATTCGTTCTATAACTTCATATATTTCTTCTTGCACTTCGATTAGCCTTATTATTTCAGTATTCCTTACTTTTTCTTTTCATGATATTCTTGCTGATCTTCTCCAGAAATCCATTTCTAATGCTTTCAACTTTTTAATACGTTTTTGGTTGATTTTCCAGGATTCTGATCCATGTAAGACTGCACTTTTTAATAATGACTTAAATATAATTCTTTTTGTTATATCTTAACATTCTTGCTCCATAGAAGTGAATTGAGCATCCCGATTACTTTCCGGCGACTAATAATTCTTTTATTAATTTCCATATTAGATTTTCCTTCTATTTCTATAATTGAACCCAAATAGAAAAAATATTAATCTTTTAAATTTTTTCCATCAATGTACAATTTATCCAGATCATTAGTAAGATATTATATTTTTTTGTTTTTGCTTTTTTTGACGGTTAATCTTCAAGCCCCATTTTTTATATTCTATTGACAGTTGATTGCAGATGTAATTTGCATCCTCACCATCTTGTTCTATGACGACTTGATCATCGGCAAATAGTAAATGATGTAGATACTTTCAATCTATTATTTCTGAATCCATTCTATTACACTTTTGAAACCATGTTCTCCAAATGACATCAGGGTTGATGACTTAGGGCACCCTTGCAGCAGACCTTTACTTGTTTTAAATTTTTGTGATAATCCATAACCAGTTTTTATTTGGCATGTGTTATTATTGTACATTTCTTGTATTATTTTAATTAAGGAGTTATCTATATATGACATATGTAATGCTTTCCATAGCTTACTTCTTGGGACAGTATCATACGCTTTTTCTAAATCTGCGAAAATTAATACTATATTTTCTGATTTTTCGTTGAATTTTTTCATGTTGTGTCGTAACGTGAAAAATCGACATTGTTGTGCATAAGTTCGTAGCTAAATTTGAAAGAAAAAAAACGTGGTTAAAACTTAAAAAAAAAATAGTATTCGGTCATTTTTTGTGAAACACGTGACAATATCTTACCCCACCAGTCATATCCAAACATTTTATTGTTTTAATTAACTTTATGTATTCTCAGTGTTTTTTAATAGTAAGATTCCACAGTCAGTATAGCGTTTTTAATCTCTGGAGGTAGCATAAGTTGGTAACTGTAAGGAGAATAGAGATTTTTGGTTGTATAGAGAAGAGTGTGATTTTGTACGTCGTAACGTACGGACGTGCGAGACAGAGGCCTATTTCATGACGGTATCAGTAGTATTGTAACCGGTTCTTATTACTGAACTCTATTAATGTAAATGCATTCCGGAGATATAATTTTGATGGTTGATGAAATTTCAACGGAATAAAGTGAATGGTAATAAACAATGTTTATAACTAATCAGTAACAATAGCTTCTTCATTTGGGCTGATATCTTGACTAACTATGTTTTATGCATGGATTTAAGTGAGGGGCAGCTCTTACGAGTTCGTAACGAATCGGGACATTATATCGCGTGACTGGTTATAATTATAAATAACACAGTTCATTTGCTTTCAACAGTTTTACATTTATTGTACGCAACTCATATTCCTCTATGAACTACATCGGACTTATAGTATTCGAAGAATGCAAGGTTCTTCAGTAATGAAATGGTTTCAAAGCAACCGATCAGTCTTTTTTCCCGCTAACCTCTAGCTATCTCTTGATTTCTGATCGCCATGGCAACTTACATTTCTTTGCTATAGGAGTAAATATATCGATTTTTGTTTAATCTCATGGCACAAAAATATGGTTTTCTTATGAAATGTTTCTGTTCTGTCACAATTCTTCCATTACATACTACTATTTTCCCTGGAGTGGAATCGTTTAAACATGATACTCAGTAATGATTCCTGATTATCTGATATTTTAACTAACTGTCACTGATAATTACCACTCTAAGAGGAAAACCTTTACAATTGTCGATTCCACCAGGATTATTAAAAACACCTTACAATTGGCTACCACTTCCATGATTAACACAACTCTTATAAATTGTCAACCTCTGCCAAGATTCTGAAACCCTTAAATCTGGCGAACATCTGCTAGGATTATTTAAAACCCATTATGCACGCAAACGTAAATACTGGTAGGAATTGGGTCTAAAATGATTCATCTCTCAGTTGTTAACTATAGAACTGCTTAAGTATTATCAAAAATCTAACTATTCTAATATGTATCTCATATGTATCAATACTACGCGTAAACTGCGAAACTATATTTAATTTTAAAATTTTGAGTGACTTCTATATTCTAAACCTTCACATAGTAGGGGAAAGTAAGCATTGAGAGCAATTCGTGTATTATCTTATTTATCAGGCCATCTAATCCCTGTCGTAATGATTCAAATAGTCTCTTATGGCTTTTTTTTCTACTGTAGTACATATTCACTCACCAATGCCTCCTACTGCTGTAGATCCTTCCTTTTTTTTAAAAAAAAACTATTGTAACTGGTCTGTTTGCACCATTCGTTATTTCAAAGCCGTTATCATTTATCTTCATGGCCTCATTATTTTCGGTTCTTTGTAGTTGGTTTTCTTTGTTATCCTGTCGTCACACTTCCGGTTTTTTGTTTGTTTATTCTGCCTTTACGACTCGTCGCCGTGAGGGTAATTAGTGTCGAGAAAGGACTGGGAATGGGAAGGAATTCAGCGATGGCCTTTTAAGGAACAATCCCGTTGGATTAGTTGGTTGCGCACCGTGATGACATTCGGCGTTGTCACGCTATTGGTCCGATTCCTGGTGGTAGAAGAAATTTCCATCAACAGATCTCGGTCTGCAGTGAAAGGGAGGTAGTTGTGCACGATTAATAATCACCAGATTGTGCATCAAAGTCCTGGATTAAATCCCAAACCTTTCCGCAGTGCGCATGTAGTCAGGTATAAGACACTGTTGATGCTGATTCGTCCGTCGGATGGAAGCATTAATCCTGGATGTCTGTAGATATCGTTTGGAAGAGTAGGCCTAAATGGGCTAGCACAATGTTTCACTCTATTCCTTCTTGCATCTCTCATCCACAAGACAAGCAGCACTCTACACACACTACAACAACACTATCACACTGGGGAAGTCAACTGGAAATCACCCCATTTGATCTTCTCATGGAGAGGTAAACGTCTCCCATGTTAATAACCTACAACCGGAGAGGGGAATGCCTACATAGAAGAAGAAAATAACCGTTCTTCCTGCGAAATTAATTTTAAAAATACTTTTGGATTAATTTAATTTTCAAAATTATCTTTTGCAACACTGACTGATCTCCAAAAGAAAATTCTTGCTTTTTCTGTCAAGACTGTAACTTGCTGTTTAGTTATTGCTCGGTAATCGTTCAGAGTGATGCTAATGAAGATTAGTGTGTTTATTTTCTGTAATCAAACTAAGATGTAAATAAATAAATAAAACTTTCTCGGGTAGCTAGCCGAGTTAGTACATAGTTTGACCACGCCGTTTCGGCGTTCACAATCTCTGCCGCCATTGTCAAGTGACTTGGCGGCAGAGATTGTGACCGCCGAAACGCCGTGGTCAAACGATGTACTAACTCGGCTAGCTACCCGAGAAAGTTTTATTCATATACAACGCCGAGAAAATCTCCAGTCTTACATAAGATGTAAATAGTTTGTCTCTTTTCCCTTAATGAAATCTTTGGACTGTGAGTTTCAAAGATCGGGGAAAAGCATATTGGATATCTGACAGTGTACTCACTGTGTTGTCTTTCTTTTTTCTTCTTCACTTTAATATTTCTTCATCTGTTCATTAAGTTTATCTCTTACTTCATCGGTGAAAACAGTTTTCCTTTCTTTACTTTCTTCTGAAATTCTTCAAAATCCTAGATCTTTGTTAACATGCAACTACTTGAAGATTTCCTCTTTCTTAAGACTGATTTTTCTAATGTCAATTTTTATTACAGGAAATTAGCAAACGTGACGATTTTAGGTTTTATAATACTAATCAAATTACTGATTGGTTAGTCTTCACAATAAGTGTCGATATGAAGCAAACCTTCTTTTCCTGTATGAAAGCTTTTTATTTTAAAATGTTGTTCTTTTCCTGTATTTATTTCCTAAATTCTTGAGACGATTTTTTCTGATTTCACTATTTTTTAGGTCTTTAGATTCTCCTTTATTGCATAAAGATGTCGTTACTATTAACAGTATCATCAGCCGTCAAATTATTAAAAATACCCGTAATGTCGTAAGATTAAGGGTACGTTAATTCTGCGCTATTATTACCGCCTATTGCTTCACAAAATAAACTATTTGCAATACTTGACACTTAACAGAGATAAAATGCGATTCTGAGCTCCCTCTCTCTAGACATCCATAGTTACATCACCAAACGTAAATGTTACGTCCACGACTTATGGTTGCAAAGGATTAAAGTAGGTTAGTAGTTAGGGTCAGCAGATAACATAGCATTGACTAACTCTTGCTTTTCTATGAACTAGTTTAAGACAACCTGCCAAAAATTAATCTCCGACCAGCTTTGCAAATTGCTGTATTTTGCCGTTCTCTTCGATATCTCTCTAACCGAGATTTCCAGCGACCGTTGCAACGCGCGCTAAGGTGACAACATCTGTCAAAGAGACACTCTGGAGCAGACAATATTTATCTGTGACAACTGTCACGTGACAGGGCTGACTGCGAAAGCGTCGACCCCGATATGAACGATGTTCACTTTCACAAACACTTAGCCGCCGTTGCTCATTAGTTTCGCAGCGTTACGTAAGTGTTTAGGTGGTACATCAGTCAATGTATCACCTCCCTGTCACGCATGCAGATTGAGTGCACTGTTTTTGCAGTGTTGTTGGCTGACCCACTGGGCAATTTCTTTTTGTCCGAATATAGCAACTCTCCATGAGCTCATTATTTGTTTCATTACAATGTCATATCTCTGACTGTATTTCAAAACGCCTTTATGTATAGCTTTTCATTTTACTGCACATACAGCTACTCTGAAATATTTGAATATAAGGATTTTGACTCATTCTTCGTTTTGTATCACAAATATAATTTTTTTAAAAAAAATAATTCACCACGTCAGCAATAGTCAATAAAATCGCCACTTTCACTCTTCATGTCTCAAAACGTATTTTATTTTTTCTTTCAAGTAACCAAATTTTAACAAAACTTTTTTAGAGATAATATTTTATTTCCTGAGGCAGGACAGTGAACACTGCAGCTACAGAGAATGTTGTCGTTTTCTGAACAATTGACAATTAGATTTTAGATGTTTGTCAATATCAAGATTGAAGTGTTCAGCCTTTTCTACTACAAACTAAAGTAGCGAATATAGATATTGTGCTGGCATTATAAGCAGTCTACACCTGATTAGTAAACAAATTTCTGCACAATTTTCATAGAAATTTTCTGCAAATAATAAAAGTTTTATGACTGAAATGTCACCTGCGCTTATGAAGAATGTCTTTGCTAGTTGATTCCATAAATTAGTTGAGTGTTCTTATGAGATGACGCAAAGACTTCAGAGGGCAATCTTACTGTGATACCACCAATTATAAAGAGAGAAAAAATCTGGATGATTTTATATACAAACCTGTTTCTGACAGAATGTTTCTGTTTATTTGAAAACGTTCTCTCAAAATGTTTATAGCAAAGAACCTACTATCCCATCAGACCACAGCGTTGCCAGATCAGTTGTTTTATAAAACGCATGCTTCGTCCCAAAGAAGTATTTTTATGTTTGCTTAATAATATTACTTTAATCATACAATTGAGTTACTACACTAAGCAGTCATTCTGTGACCTATCCTGTATCAAACCAACAGTAACACGTCAGAATTTCCACATAACAATTTGGTTGATGTTTAAGTACAAATAATGATAAATGATAGTTGCTTCCACAAAAATTTAAGAGTTCATTATAAATAAAACTCTGCTTTAATGAACATGCTTACCATGTTCCACGTGGTGCCTGTGTCTGCATTTTGTAATTCAACTTTTGCGTACAGGCTTATTTCAGTGCATGCTAAAGGTAGAAACATGTTTAAATCAATAAATTGAATTGCCTCTCGGAAAATTTAGGTCCAGTTGTGATGATCGGAAATGATTGTTCTTGCAAGATAGCCATTAAAAAGAAACATTTTTAAGAAATAATACTTTCTATTTACTATTTTCTCAGTACATAATTTTCAAACATAACGACTTCAATTTATTAAACGAAATATCCTGTATTCTAAAATTCATTCAGTATTTTAGAACGCACCAAAATGCTTCTCAAACTCCTGTTTAGTAACATCATCTGTAGTTGCAATACCCCTATCTTTGAAACACAAAGATCGAATTAAGTGATGATACATATATTGTAAGATCAATCAACAGTACCTCATAATTGATAATGCAGTATGAAAGTTCTGTCAATAACTCTCCATAAAAGTCACAGAGAAGTCGTGATTCTACGTTATAATCCTTCAATTTACATGTAAAATCAATAAGGAAAGGTAGACCAAACCACTATATTTCAACTGCTGTGTTCTATTATCGTCTATCTGGGTAACTAATGACATTATATTTAAGGTTGTCTGTTGAAAGTCATTCGAATAGTGGTTGTTGGTGAAGAGAGAGCTGGAAATGAACAAGGGGAAAGTTGGTGATGAATCGTCGACAGGTACTGGAAGAATAATTAAGAGTACTACGCAGTTAGAAAAATATAACCATGACCAATATTAGCGCTTGATTTCAAACATGAGGGAATGATTTTAAAAAAATCCCAGTTTTGAGTCCAGAACTGTAATAATTAGAAGAGGCAAATGTTGGAAAATTTACCTCAAACACTGAAAAAATTGTAAACAATAAATAGTAAAATACAAAAATGCGACTTGGAAATTAAAAAAAGAATTTGAAACAAAAAATTCATTAAAGCGGAAATTAAGAACGAAGTAAAATTGACAATAAGCAATTTCTCCACTTCAGTTAAATGAAAGTAAATAATAACTATCGGAAAATCGTGAAACTTTGCAGCAATTTACGAATTCTGAGCCACCTTATATCTGTGTGTAAAATTGCGTTGGCAGCTCTAACTAAGAATAGAGAAATAAAATCACCTTTCAAATCATTTCACATATATTGACTGTTCAATTTTAAAATTAATCATTGTCTTTACATTCAGTCTCTTGTTTGCTAAAATTGACAGCAAAAAAAGAATAAACATAAATGCCAGAAAAATCCTCATACTGTCAACAGAAAACAATGAATCTCTTAGTTTCATCCCCGATACCTTTTGCTTCAGCAGTGTTGATGGAAATCACATTCCACTGTCATTATTGACCAGAATCTATCCAGCAATCGACCGGTCGAAGGTCAGTCTATGGATTTTGCATGCCTTCCACTGTCATTATTGAAAAAAGTCGATACAGCGATCAAACGTCGATTCATGGATTTGTCATGCCTTCCATTATAAACATTGACCAAAATCGATCCAGTGATCGAACTTCGATCGATGAATTTGGCATGCATTTCACTGTCATTGTTGACCAAAATAGACCCAGCGATCGACCGATCGAAAGTCGATCGTTGGATTTGGCATGCCTTCCACTGTCATTATCGATCCAGCTATAGAACGTCTATTCGTTGTTTTGCTATGCCTTACATTGTTATCATTGACGAAAATCGATCCAGCGATCGAACATTGATCGAGGTATTTGACATGCCTTCCATTTTCATTATAGATCAAAATCGATCCAGCAATCGACTGGTCGAATGTTGGTCGATGATTTAACATGCCTGGTTTAAGGGATTGCGGATTGGTTGCATGAAATTTTTAGTATGTGTTTCAGTTTGCCAACCTGCTTGCTCTAACATGAGGCTAGGAGATATCTTCCGGCATAGCGGTACACACTGGCTACGAGCAAGGTGTCCTCAGACTTGCGGTGTGTACAGAGGGAGGCTGGCGGAAGGTCAACGCGACGAGAGGATCGGCAAACAAGGTCGCGCGCTCGCAGTCCATTCTGGTTTGTCCAAGTGGTTACCAGGAATGTGGGCAAACGTCCGCAAGCACCTGCGACACAGACCGCATTCCATCGGCTAACAGACCCCTCATTGTCTCTCTGTCCTCAACATTTCGGTGACCGTATGACAAGGTTAGTCTGGAAAAAGAGTTCTCTATTTGGACGACGAACTTCATTTACTAATGAAACAGTTCACATCAACATATGAACTGGTTTCACAAAACAGAAGATACGAAATATCGTTACCTCTAATTGAAATCCCATACGAAATCTAAATATCGATAGAAGAATTATTACTTTTCGTAAGACATTTATTTTCTGGCGCATGCTATAGCCCCTACGATTATAATGACGGAGGTTGAAGATGTGATCCGAATGTTAGTTACCTAACTTGGGATCTGTTTATGCAGTAGAGTAGAAGTAGTGACGGATTCAAGAAGTTGAGATGGGAGAGTAGGGGTGATAATGAGACGTACGGATCACGGTTCGCCATCTTTCCTTGTTCATTATAATCTATGTTCTGAATGAAAAATATTGAATGAATGAACATAGTCCGTTGCCTTTGGTTGAGGAAAACCACAAAGAGAAATTATTACACTACTAGCTTCGTGCCCGTTAAAGATGACGGTTTGAAAGCAATATTCTGGCAATTCATTTTTTTTATTATTATTATTATTTTTTTTTTTTTTGTAGTTGCTTAATTATACTGAATTGTTATTACATAATGCTGATGACCTTGATTTCGTAATGTTCTACATATTTTGTTTGCAGTTCACATAGCAATACAATAGTAAATTCTACTCAATTAATGACGACGGAATTATAGAACCAATGACATTAAAAATTAATTAGGAATCCCAAAAATGTTGGCTTTACCATGTAATATCAGTTTTATTCCTGGTCCAGGCACAATTTTGCACAATAAATATGGAACTACTTCCATCCGCATGAAGAAATACCTTCAGTAACATAGCGCTTATGAAATTAGTTTAAATTGTTGGAAAAACTGATTTCAGAGTTAATTATGCTGTGGCAAAATGTGTCACGATTCTGGTCAACTTAACCACAACCTCCATTAATATTGTATTCGAAAATCACAACTTCGGTTACCCTCGTATGAATAAACGACGGGTATCACCTATGGTTGTAGTAGAAATTTATTCTGGAAAAGCTTGTAACGAAAAACAAATAACAATCATTTTTAATGATATTTTTCGTGATTTGAGTTCTATACTGTTGTTAGATTATTGGAGTATTTGGCCAGTATTTATCTAAATAAATGCATTTTACTTTAAATAATGGAAATTATAATACCAAAAACGGATAACTGTCATTTATTTGAGTGATACATTTCGCTATTCGTACGTTTCATGTAATCTTTCTCTGAGTTTTTGATAAACTTCATTGTTTCTTATCTTCTGCCAAAAAAATTCTTAGTTTATATTTTTTATCCAGTAAACATCGCATACCCTTCTCCGCACAAGAATTTCTGCATCTACTTGTAATAAATAAACAAAAAGCAACGCGTAAATTTAAACAAACTTACCATTGTAACTTTGTAAGATGATATTACACCGCATATTTTTTTTTTTATCCCTGCTCTTTGTATGTCTGTGCAATTACTGCCACAACAGACTATTACGTTTTACCTGGCATCGCAGTTACGTCATAGCAGAGACCATGAGAATTTAAGTTTCTTAAATGTTATTTTCAGTAGCGACATGTTACTGAAAAGTATTCGTAGTTCCACGTTTTTTCAGCCGAAATGTTTTTCCAAATTTGTTAAGAATAAAATGCTATGAAAAGCAAACTTTATAACTGTATTATGGCAATTAATTTCATAGCAGTTGCACATACTCTCTAATTTATAATATCTCTGGTCGCTATTATTTTTCCGCAATAATATCGTTGTTGAATTGCTATTAGTAAATTGAGTTTCACATAGAGTATACATAGCCATATCCTTGATGATTTAAATCTACATGAAAAGGTAATCTCATTTAATAGCTAGAACGTATATCAGAAACTGTGGGTATCATGTATGATGGTAGTAGGAACTTATTATGGAAAAGCTTGTAAGGAAAAACGAATAAGAATCATTTTTAATTATATTTTTCGTGATATGAGTACTTTACTCTGCTTACATTATCTGAGTATTTGGCTAGGTTTTTTTTATGTAAAAAATAAATGCTTTTTACTTTAAACGACGGAGACTATAATTTCTAAAAGGGATAACTGTTATTTATTTCAGTGATGCATTTCGTGATTACATACCTTTCGTGTAAATTTCCTCTGAAATTTTAATAAACTTCGTTATTTCTTATCTTCTGCCAAAAAACTTCTTAGGTTATACTTTAACCTAGTATAACTGAGGCAGATAATATAGCTTAAACATCAAATACTCTTCTTCTTACATGAATTTCTTAGTGTAGTTGTAGTAAATAAACAAAAAACAGCATGTAAATTTAAACGAAGGTACGATTGTAACGTTATGGTGGCTGTTGATTCGCGCGTGACGGCTGTCACGTGACCGTTCTCCAGCCAATAGCTATCGACGACGTGTGCAGTCTCCAGACAACGCATTTTATCCAAGACGATAATTTTTTCCAATAATTATTCGAACAGTTGGTCTCCATAGTTTTATGAATCAAGAGTTACTACAAACAAAGGTAGTTTACTAGTTTCTGAAAGTATTTTCGTTTCTGGGATAGTTTAGGATAGTCTAGAGTTGAGGTCAATAACTTCTCAGGCTACTGTCGTAATAGTATTCATTAGCCATGCGGTACTCCCACCACCTTTGGCCCGGACTTTGCTTGCAGGTGGTAATTGACAGGCGCCAAACATATCGGTTATATTAGCAAACACATTTATCACCGAAGGTGGGTCTGCTGTTGACATCCGCGTACAGACCTTGTAATTGGTGTTTAATGTGGACAAATGCGAGACTAGCTGCCACCGCATTTTATTTATTGCCGAGACAAGTTGTTTATGCATACGACTTGACGCAACCAATTTCAGACGCGATTTTTTCACTGATTGCTCGGTTCCTGCGTTAACGGCTGTAGCAGTATATTTCAACATCTGACATCCGCAATATATATTGCCGGGCTGCGTTGACTAAAGAAAACTGAATACAATATTGGCCGTTGCCTGGAGCAAGTCCATGAACAAATGTTCTTACGCCTTTATTTATATTCGTGAAACAGCGAAACTGACTTCTTGGTCAGCTTAACCCCGCAGCAGGTTTTAAATTTTCGAAAATGAAACCGTAATGATTGCAGGATCAAAATGCGATATGTTCTTGATAAGAACGGTCAGGGAGCCTGAGAATGAAGAAGTGATAATGTAATAGGGAACCAGTTTAGAAACAAAGGAACCTGTGAAATTGCAGCCAAGAAATTACCGCAGCAAACACTCCAATAACAGTATTATATACGCACATTCTTCTTCAGATCCTATGTGATGTAGGTATCAAAGCCGCACGGAAGTACCTGAAGTTATTTCACAAATGAGAATTTTAATAGTAGCGGTGTGGGAGTAAAACTTAGATATACACTTAAACATCGCTGTTAGTCACTGAACTATCTTGTTATCAAAATAATTTTGAAAATCTTTATACCGCGTAAATGATTGGTGACAGTTTATCTTCATTCTGTCTATACCAAATACTGTTTATTAGTGTAGTTTCGAATCTAGTGTCAACGCTAAAGCTTCTTTTATTTGCTGAAGCACTGCACTTACATCAATGACCTACCCTAACTTATACGTAGAAACAAAGGCCCCTTGATTGAAACACCACATCACTTTCTCCATATTATCTGAAGAAAGTTCTTACAATAAACTTGTTAAATGCAATATTCCTCGAACTGGTCAGCAAAAAACATGGTCTTAGAAATATACAATTTCATTTATCGTACATATCGTTAATATTGCAGATATTACTTTTCCGAATTAAGCACAATTGCACGAATGAGCATGAATTATTCAATGTTGTATGCGATATTACTATCGATTTCACATATTTCATCTGTTGGATGGAAGTAAGTATAAATTATATGCTATAATTATTGAACAAAATCATTTTTTTAAATGTGAATTTAATATTGAATGAGCCTATATACAACCAAATGCAATTAGATCTTATGATGTTTTCGCAAAACACGACTTCATTCATCAAAACAAAAATACACAGCAATGTGCTTACCCTCGATAACCAAACTACATCAACCATTATGAAGAAATAAAAGAACTAGCGTTTAACTTATTTTTCGTAGAGAGACAACTAATTATTTTTGCTGATGGTCTAACAAGTTTTGTAGGATAAACCTAAGCCAGTTTTGATCTCTATTCCAATGTTTCGTGTATTGTCTTTAAGAGATTAAGTAGTGTTTCCTAATAAATTACTTTCTTACCACTTGCTTTTATTTTTTATATTATTATTTCTGGAAATTAACATGCTAGTTCCTTTTTGTTTGGACATACTACGTATATCGCAATTGTGCCCGGAATTATGTGAAAGAAATTGATAATTTAACAAAAGTTTCAGTGGACGGAATAAAACATGGTAATAATAATTTCGTGAGGTGACCCAGTGACAGCGTTTCTTATGGATCGCGCAGTTCTACGCTCTCGTAATCGACTAGCGTAATCAGGCAATCCTATTTGGTAAATAGGATTCGTACAGTTTCCCGTGAAACGCAGGATATGAAGCATCTTTATGTACTTGACATTAACAAAACAAAACTGAAAGATGCAATTCATCTGATGAAGATTGTGGTAGTATTGTGGTAGTGTCAAATGTATCGTTTCACATTAAGATCTCAGGGCTTTGCCTGACTAATCAGGTGTTTACCAGCCAACTGTAAAACCTGATAGATCGTCAATTTTCTATTCAGTTTCCATGTATAGAGTGCAGTTCATGTCTGTAGGTTTCCGATAAAAAAGGGTAAGCAATAGATGCTACGCATTCGATGTCAGGAACTCGAAGACGAAATGTTATGAACTATTTCTGGCCAGCTGTTTCACTTCAAATTCTTCACTTTCACAATATAGAGTCGACTGATTTTCGGTAGTAACAAATGTCTTACCTGAAATAAAGTGAATTGAAATATGAAAATCATTAATTTATTGTTGAGCGCAGTAATACATCAAACTAGTGAAAAACGCAATATACTACGGCACAGACGTAAATGATCTTCTATCGTACAACGCCTTTGTTCATAGTAGAAGATGGAAGACCAGAAAACATTGGATCCTGATATTTCAAGAGTCGCTTCAAACTAAAGGACGTAGGTACCATGAAATGGTTCCAAGCCACTAATTATTGTCATGATACGAATGCTACAACTCCACCATTGTCATGATTCGGTTAGGGTCAGAGATAGGACGGGCATCTCCTTTCGTCTTAACGTAACCTAGCCCGGGAATGTTTGAAGATCCGCCGGGAAAACTTATGATTACACATTAGCCCGGGAATCTTACCAATTAACGGGGACCTACAATTTAACGAGGAATCCGAATTATGGAAGTATTCTGGCGTACTTCACATTACACACGTAACTGTGCCAGAGGTGACGGTAGGATTAAAGGCCTTTTAAAATCCCCACTGAGACAGGGATTCGAACCGGGGACCTTTCGAGCTGTAGTCTGACGCCTTATCCACCGAACCACCAGACCGCTGCACAGAGAAGATGTAAGATCTTCTATTATTTCAGTGCCTCTGACAGTACCACCAAACTGAAAGGCTGCTAAAGAAACTTCTAAACTCGTTACCGAGCCCTACCAACAAAAGCAGCGACGTTATTGGAGACTTCTAACATCAAAATATATGACGCGTTATGCATATTTTTATGCAGTTGTTGTATTGTTATATAAATACGTACATTTAAATACATGAATGTTGTATAATTGTGAAGTATGTCACCTAAATATTTGAATATGTTGTATTTCAGTATTATATATGAGATTACTCTTTTAGTTACTTCTGTTATGTAAAATAGGATCAGGCTGTACGGATCATATTCAGATGCCAAATAAATAAATCAAAAGAGGTTTCAAACAGACTTCCTTGGTGCATGGCGACGCCTTAAATTCAAAATTTGCATGCTTTTTATCCAATTATCTGGTAGTCAGTACGGTGTAAAATAAAATAAAAATGAAATACCTGATCCTTTGGGCAAAGAATAGCGTATCGAATTTGTTGGATGATGGTTGCTGCCTACATAATTTCCGTATAATGGTCCCACTGAACATTGTCCGCAGCTGTTTCTCTGAATAAAGTTAGTAAAAATATTTTTCTGTAATGAAATTTCACGCGCGTATCACCTGTCATCAACAAATAATCATCAACGATTTTTACACTATTTTTAATAGCATTGCTAACTGATTATTTCTGCTTTTATCATAAGGGGTGTTGTATTTGGGATTTTCTATACCTTTTTGACAGCTAGATGTCAAATGTTTGTGAGAAGTAGAACAGTTCCGGTTGTAGTGTTGTTCATTCACAATCATGATTAATAACCGTATTATTTTTAAACAAAAATAATACATCTATTCGTCTCATCTCTAAAAATTCGCTACATACAAGATTTTAGAAAAAAATCTGAAAGGATATTGACATTCTTACTAATTTAGAACTAAGTTTTTCCATCGCTTGAAAAGGTCATGCAAGAGTCCATGTTTCCTAATGACCCCCTGCATCTCATGAGCTTACTACAGTCTCAGAACCATAAGTAGTATAGAAACCAGAAGTATATAGTTTTGGTCCTTAATTCGAAGTTGCATAAGTTACTTTTCTCGTGTCTATGCAGGTGGCTGATGACTCGTGGTTTCTGCACAAAAACAATGTTCCCGCACAGGCAAAGAAAAAAAACTTCGCTATTTAATTATTCCTCTGTTTCCCCTCCACTGTAAAATTCTGACACCAATACGGGTCTTAAGATTTCCTACATCATGACGGATCCACAAAGTCGTCGTGCGCTGATGGCATTACACTATCAGACTTGAAGTGTTCAACAATTTGTAGCCTACATCAGCTTGTGCGGACTTACGAACATCAGATGGGTCGTTACGCTGCTGACGTTTGCTGCAATTATATACGGTAGGGTGCTCATCTTTTTCCCGACACAGTGTTGTACAAATGTTACTACTCGCCCGTATAACTTACCCTGTAACGCTTCCAGAGAAGGGTCCTATCCTCTATCGGCTATAAAACTGAGCTAATGAAATTGCCGAGAGCAAAGAAAACTTCGATTATCAAGCGTGGACATTAGGGATCACGCTTTTCAACTAATATACAGCGAACCCAATAACCCTGCGTGTATATTCACATTGTAAAAACATTCTTATATTATTTAATATCCCTTTAATATTATATTTATTTGGAGGTTATCAATTTTGTAAGGTCATATTAAGTTGTATTCAATTTTATGATTTTCGGCCTCTGTTACAGCGTAAAGCGTTGATTTTTTTTTTTTTGATTGTTTATAGATGCTTAATTTCAAATACATCTTTGTCTGCAGACCATATGTTCTTTATGAAATAAATTTGTCGGGTTACGACCCATGTCTAGATTGTATAGCTATGCCTTCTAATTCACATTAATTAAACTAATTAAATCAAAATTAAGTAATAATTATCAAAATAACCCCACAAAACCCCTACATATTACAAACTGTGCCACCTTTTCCAACTTTAACAATCGGGTTTGACATTCAGTAGAAAGCGATTTCGATCTCCGGATCCACCAGCCTGATTATTGACTTTATTCTTCCAGAAATATAATGGATGAATTGTCCGACACAGTATTAAGAGCTGCTTCACCCAGGCGAAAGGCTATTTTTGCAGAAAGCAGCGACATATTGTAGTAATTGATGGTATATTTTTCTATTCTTATCGTGTTATCCTCACTACCGTATCCTCAGTACGGAGGAATTGTGTGAAGAAAGAATGTAATGATATTCTTTCATATTAACGAAGGATTGAAAACTTCCTACACACACTCACAACAGTAGAGCTGATTCCAAAACGAATTCTGTGTGGTTTCTACATTTTGTCCCCTTGGCCGCACTGATCGATCTCTACAGATTTTTTTTTTAAATTGAACTTTCGAAATGGCGTTGAAAGAACACTTAGCCTGCTATCCAGTGAGTACATGCGAGTAAACTCCTCGTAGTGGTAAAAGAAGCTTGGTGGAAGCTTTACTACCTCCACTATAGCAAACCAATCACTGAAGGAAATACACATGTAACTCCGCCATTGCCCACTAACGCATCTCGTTAGTGACGATTTTTACTAAAAACTGTCGTGTCACTACAATGTTGATTATGGTACAAACATTGTAACTGAATCAAACGAAGGAATTTGTATATTCAAGTGACCTATTTTGTTTCTGAAACGTTTCGGCGAAATATAAGTGACACGTAATAAAATACCAGTGCAAGTTCAAGTAGAACCTCGCGCTTTTAACGTTCCAGATTGTACAGATTAGCTCAAATGGCAGGCGCTTAGAACAAGAATCAATGCCTGAAACATTCAGGTTAGAAAGCGGACTACGCTCTACGTTTCTCAAATATCGCGCCACGTTAACGTTAATGTCATCTTTCAGATACAATCAATTATAGGCACCTTTTAATCCGATGCGTTTTGAATGTAGAGATTTTCTTCCCCTTTTTTCTTTCTTTTTTGTCTTTTTTTTAACTATGCATGCATATGACACAATAACCTCAAAATATAAACTTACTTGTGCTACCGAGCGTGCTAAGTGAGTGGTTAACGCTCTGGCCTCGCATTCGGGAGGACGCCGGTTTGAATCCGGGTCCGGGAATTCAAATTTGGGTTTTCCATGGCTTCCCCAAATCACTCCAGGCGAACGCAGGGATGTTTCCATCAATAGGTCATGGCTGAATTCCTTCCCGTTCCATGTCCCTAGTCCTATCCCGCCTCTAATGACCTCGACGTCGATGAGGCGTAAAGCCATAACTAAAAAAAATAATAATAATAATGCTTATGCTCACAACTTAGGACTAGTATTTGCAGCGTACTCATTTCAAGCTGGCATCAAAAAGAGTGTCGAATGTTTAATGATTAAGTAAATGGAAGTTTTTAGAGAGTCTTTTTGAACGTGTTGGTAACATAAGAGTAGGGAAGTAAAAAAATAAATAAAAAAAATAGAATGTGAGGTCTAGTGTCTGGTCGATAGCTAATTGACTTTTAATAGCTCACTTCCAGTTTCATAACTGTGTTTCAATAGGCATTCAAAACATATTTTTAGATTTAATTTATCATAATGGTCAGTAAAATATGTTCCAGATTTTACTATTACACCCATATGTAAAAAAAAAAAGGTTCATATAAATCAGTGTTCCGCAGCATTACTTTTGATATTTGACTGGTACTCGGGTTGAGAAACATTGATTTAATATAATCGATTTAAATGTACGGTAGTTGATTTTTGGGAAAACGTTTCAAATTCTTAGATGATACCATTTTTGAGATATATACGGTAGCAAAAATGGTCATAATTAACATCATTGACTGCCAGTCGTGGCTTTATTTTCTAGTGATATATATATATATATATATATATATATATATATATATATACCCTTCTACAGGCTTTAAATATCAGCACAGCGGAAGGTAGAATTTTTTGATTTTTGGCTCTCTTTATTTCTCTGTAACCCCAATACAACACTTTTTTTTTTTTTTTTTAGATATTCGTTTCTGGGTCAACGAAATACACAATGTGTACAAATTTTAAGCCTCCAACATAATTCGTTTAAGTGACACAGGCCAATGACAGCGAGGAGTCAGCAATATTGACACAGTTTTCCTTCGTGAAAACGAAGGCTGAGAGAACATGCCAAAACAGTCGTAACTGCATTTCCTTATCATCTGTTGAGTAGTGCACAATCTCTGCTGCTTCTCGGTGCCTCCCAGGCCTCTGCTGGACGGCCGCAGTATCAGGTGGTCACGTGCTCGGCCCAATTGCACGTGTCTGGCCGTTTGTTCTGTCGCCGGGGCGCCTATTGGTTAGGCAAACCTGTGGGCGCGCACTTCAAAGCGAGCCGCTGGGATCACGCGCCGGCCGCCCTCGCTCCCTGCTCCACGTCATAATTGGCGGCTGCCCCGTAGTTTGTTCTTCCCGCACGCCAGCACGTGTGTGCTCAGCACGCCGGCAAACAAAAGACGGACGGACGGACGCCGGCCGAGCGAATCGAAATGTTTTTTCGGCTCAGCCGTGACTCCCACACCGAAAACACCGCCTCTTCCCCTTCACTTCCAAATTATTTTCGCCATTCTGTTGGCACTACCTGCCGCCATTAGAGTGTGCGATCACGATGAAAATGACTCAGCAGTACCTTCTCTCATTTCTGCATTTTCCACGTCGTTTATTAATCGCTTATAATAGTCATCGCTTGTCTACTCATCTCCATTTCTCTTTTCCATCTTTTTAATTTCCTCGCTCGTCTCGCCATGCCATTTGTGCGCAAAGCAAACTATTTTAAACACTTCGGTCGTCCTCTCAGTATTTCTATGCCCTTAAATTTCGTTTCGCCAGCGTATGAGACAAATTGGGTGCTATTAACACGGGGTCTGTAAGCGGCCTGTTTGACGGGCACTCAGGATAATATAAGGGGGCGTGGCTGGTAATGGGTGCCGAACAATGATGGTGAAGGCTATTGTTTCCGATATGAAGTGCAATCAAGCGCAATCCATTAGCAGAGAGACATAGGAACCGTTGTGTGTGGCTGTTTTCCCGTGCAATCGAGACGTGTAAGCCTTAACATCACTCAAGCGTGCCTCAGCAGGTGCCGATAGTTCGTGCAGCGTCATCTCCACGCCGAGGTGACATGTTATTGAACGTCTGGTCCCTTGCCGTCCGCAGACAACCACCAAGTAACGAACATAAGCCATTGTCTTAAAGATTATTCTATGTTGGGATCTTAGATAATCCAAATTAAGTAACGGCCAAGTTAACAAACACCGAATTGCGTCGTCCAGAGATATTACACACAGTAATGCACAAAGTATTTCATGATCCATTAAGCTTTTTATTAGACCTCGGATTTAGACAAATATTTTACTCGTGATTTAAATATATAGATATATATATATATATTACGACGTATGGCCGTTAACTTTATTTAATTGCGATGGAGCCCTTGCTACTGTGGCAATTTTTCTACCCACACATTATTCACCTTTCCTTTTCCAACCTACTTTTACCCTCTACTAAATTCAACTTCAAATTATTTTTGCTTTTTTGATAAACTCTTCATCATTTCTCTTGGAAATCTATTCCAATCCCTGACCCCTTCTCTACAAAAGAAAATCTTCTCACACCGTTATGGCTTAAATAGAGTGACATTATGTGGTCATCATCATATTTTTCCTCCCATGCACCTCTCCTAATTATTTCACCACTGTCTTCCCACGCCTCATCACAAGTATATATGTGGTACACTCCCATGGTTCTCGTCACCCTCCTCCTGTCTTTCAATGAATTCCATTCCAATTCCTTTATCATATCACTTACTGATTGCGTTCTGCGGTAATTTACAGAGACAAATCTTGGAGCCCTTCTTTGCACCCCTTCTAACTTCTGTATTTGATACCCAAAATGTGGGTCCCATAGTATACTACCATATTCAAGTAACGGTTTGACCAAACGTTTTGTAATATGAACCTGTTGTATTGTCACCGGTTCTTAATATATGTGCGAACTTTCAAACAATTCGGAAATCTGGAATTTGGTTAAAATTCAATTAAAAATTCCATCCCATTCAACAATGTTTGTATTGTTACTGTTAAAGTAATGAGAATAGCCGGATGTTGCTGTGCAATTATTGTATTGTCACCGGGTCTTAAAAAAGTGTGCAAAATTTCAAACAACTCGGACATATGTAATTGTGTGAAAAATGAATTGAAAGATTCCGTTTCATTCATACACACATACATACAGGTCAAGCTAACATAAAGCGTTTAAAAGAATCAGTGTCCTTCTGCAGTATCGTAAAAGTCAACTTCGCTTTGGGCAACGGACGGGAATTTAAATTGTAATGCATGTCCGGGATGTTCGTAACGTCTAGTAGCTCTGTTATTGTGTCTACGTGCTGCCACTAATTCGAAAGTTTTACATTTGTTGATACCACAGTCGCTGATTTCCACAAATCCATCATGAAAAAAATATTATCACGAAAGTTTTAAGTTGATATTATAAAAAGGTTGTGCATTTATATCATAATAACATAAAAAATTTGTAAGTTTAACAATTTGCACCGACATTACAACATTGCTAAACAATCTAAATTGCAAAAGTAGATTTGAAAATATGTAGGTTGTGCGATTTGGTTGTTCAGGGTAAATGGCTCATTCTATTTGATCAGTAGTTTAAAAATCCACAAATAGAGGCAATTACAATCTGAGGATGTTGACACAACTATATGCACTGTAAATTTAACTATTTATTTATAAATAATACGATAAAAATAATATATATAAAGCAATACATAGTAATACACAGTAAAAGTACGTACAAATAAATGTACGATTTAAAAAAAATATGTAACCAGATATCCAACAGATATATATTCCAAACTCATTTCTCCATCAATAAGGAAACATGATAAATAAGCATTAAGTGTTTTATTGAGTTTAGGAAACCCAGCAAACAGAAATCAATTAATTTCAATATTATTCTGCTGAATTAAGCATCTGGACGTTACTTTTTTAATTAACGATCTTTTATACATCCTATTTTATAAACATATCCACAATTTGGGTAGCCTAGACATGTTTAGAACCTATTTTGTATTTGAACAGGGCCTAACTTAGGCACCTACAATAAGGTATTTAGAATCAACAAATCTGAGGTCTTCTTATTTTGTTGGGCTACCTTGCTCATTTGGTATCTTGTAATGGATATTATCCAGAAACTCGGGTTTACCTTCGAATAAACACACTATTTATTGGTATTCCTTAAAACTGAACCACTCTAAGCCAGTCATGCTACTTACAAATGAATAACTTGTGTTTATGCCTCTCATTGGGTGGGTAAACGAGATGCTGAAGCATGCTGCTCACAATAATATCTCAGTTGAGGTATGGAGGACATAAACGGGATTGTGGATCTCCATCAATCCTACTCAGATGCCCAAGAAGCCTGAAATGAGATATTATATACCCTTAAATAATTAATTAAATACACCTAATACCAGTAAACCCTCTTAGTTTAGTGAGATAACGTGACACTGTATGACGTTCGACACAGGATTGGTTGGGTGAAGTCTTGTCGGTGGAAGAAAATTTCAACATTCAGGGTTTAGCTACCAGAGTGGGAGAGATGGTGGCGCACTATTAGCCTAATTACCCTACTAATTACTAATTTGTGTACCAATCATCTTTACAGTTCATTTGGAGTAATGGATTTGGTAATTCATTTCTCGCGGAATTCACAGCTAAAAATAATGTCCCAAAACTACTTTGATTGTATTTCGAATTGTATTCAAGGACAAATAAATCGTTTCTCTCTTTTTATCTAGGTAGATTTTTTGGAGTCCTTTTCTACGGATCTTTTTGAGTTCAACAGAATACATCATGCTGTGAAATTTCATCGCCTTGAGTGGACTTAATGTCGTAAATTATGAAGTTACTAAGGTTTCCTTTTTTTATTTTGATTGCCGAATTCTAAAGATTAAGTCAATTCTTTCTAAATGCAAATTACCAGATTTGTACAAGAGAGAATGGTATATTTTCAAATGCAGACGTATAACTAATAGCGCCGCAAATGGAAATATGGCAAGCAAAAATTCTGAACATCTGTTGGCATGTGTCCCGGATTTTTTTTTTTTGTTAGTAACAATGCAATAGTCTGATGCTTGCAAATGATGTTACCTTTAAATCTTATTACCCAGATCTGTATATGTCGCTGGTTATAAAGTTCATAATTATATAATGTCTAACATCTCGTACAGAAAATATTTAAAAAATAAAGTAAGTTATATTGTCAAATATTATGTTGGACTGGATTCCATGTAATCTACAGAAACCAACAGTAAGATCCCTAGACGAAACGTCGCTAAGGATAGTTTTCGGAGATCTTTCTAACTGGAAGATTTCTTCGAAGTACTGCGTGGGTTTGTCAATGAAAAAGCCAATGACTGATTTGTTTTATGATCACGATGCATCTTCTTAGATAATTAATTCAACCATGTTTGTTGCACCTACTGTGGCGGCTTAAGCTCAGGCTAACAGGGCAAATAATTAACATCTGTATACCGAGTAGGTATTGCTCTCTATTGGAGTAATGGTCCAATCTGCCAGTAGTTAGGTATTTCAACAACAAAACCTGAGCGAATTATAAATACAAATTGTTTGTTCAGTTTCGTCCAGTGGGTGTTAAATCTTAAATTTCCCCGATTTGATTCTAGTGCACGGAACATGTATGGAAGAGAAGTCATTGCGAACTACATTGAAGGCACGTAGTAACGGTTCAATAAAGTACTGTACTGTGATAAATCGAAATCATCGATTTTCATGGGACCAGTGCTAACACAGTGCCAACGGATAAAATCGGTTTCAGCCTCCATAATTCGCACGAAGCCATACGTAACCTATTAATTACTGTATCAAAAATGTTCATGAGCACTGCGTGACACTTGAGAGTTTAAATTTAAGTGCAATACATAAAATTCATATCCAAACAGGTATATTAGATGCAGCCCGTTAAAAAGCTAAATATTAAATTAATTGAATTATTGTTGACATAAACATGAACACAATGTACCCGGTGTAATAATAATAATTCTGTGTGGTCGTAATGAGCTGCTGACATGGTTTCTATTGGCTGCGCATTCCGCCCCTGTCGTAGCCACCCACCATAACATAATCCGGCTACCCTACCGGGTACACGGGACCTACAGTTTACTGTGGAATCCGAACCAAGGAAGCGTTCTGGTGTAGTTCACACTACACAGCAAACTGCGAAAGAAGTGAAGATCAGGTTAGGGCTCGTAAAATCCCCGCCGAGACAGGGATTCGAACAGGGAACCTTCCGATAACCGGTCAGATACGTTAACCGTTGAGCCACCAGACCGCTCAAATTTATCCGGTAATATATTATAATGATATCAACTCGACAGCCATGGGTTGAATGACAGTAGACGTAGAAACATCTTGTATTAAAATTAGTGCTATTAGGTAGGAATTACAAACCACGGCAACAAAATACAAAACTTCTGTTTGGTTCAAGGAAGGAAATTAACTGTAGCTCCGATATCAGAATCTCAGTTAAAACCAATAAACAGAACCATCCCGGAATCGCCTGCAGTGACTTCGGGAAACCATGAAAAACCGAAATCTCCATGAAAATCCTAAATCTCAATTGCCGGACGGGGATTTCAAATTACATCCGCCCAAGTCCAAAACCCGAGCCTTACTGCTACCGACCAGGCTCGGGCGTGGAGATTAGACAAGGTTGTGATTTTATATTATTCAACAATACTGACAAACAGAGGCTCACGTAAGAACGCCATCATAGGACGCAACATCGTCAGGAAAATAGGTATCGAAATCCTATCCATCAAGAGAACGCATCTAATTTGGGAAGTGAATTCTGTTGTGGAAACTTCAGACCAAATAAAATTATCAAAGATTAGAATATATAATCACATGACTGAGCCATACGGCATGTTGTATTAGGGATGGCCGAAAAATAACGTCGCAGCTACATTTCAACGTGTCCGGAAAGTCACAGTGACAAAAAGTAACTGTAACAGAATCTGGATTTTACTGAGTAACGTTCACGTGATAATTGCGATCTGCGGAGAGTCATGGTTTCAACCGAAAGTAGCAGTAAGCGAGAGGAAGACGGTACTCAACCACAGTCACGTCATATGTGATATCCTTTGGTACGGATACTGTGACTTCTGAATTATAAAGCAGACCATAATGTCAGGTTTTTTTTTTTTACCAGCAGTTGGCAGTGTTCCCCTGGTTTGTAACAAAAATAGTGAATCAACTTAGAAAAAAAAAATAGAAAACAAAGCCTTCTTGGTCCGTTTAAAGATGACAAAACCAGGTTACCTACCAAACAAATGTAACTAAATATTTAAATAAAATCATAGCTTTTTTTTTGTATCTGCTTTACGTCTCTTTTTAACATCGAGGTCTTTAGAGACGGGAAAGGATGGGGGGCAAGGATGGGGGCAAGGAATGGGAAGGAATTCGGCCATGGCCTTTTGAAGGAAGCATGCCGGCATTTGCCTGGAGTGACTTGGGGAAACCATGGAAAACCAAAATCTGGATGCCCTGAGGGGGATTCGAACCGCCGTCCTCCCGAATGCGAGGCGAGAACGCTAACCGTTACACCGCCCCGCTCGGTCATAGCTTTTCATTAAATACAGGTTTATTGAACTGAAAGGAAATTTGCTCAATATCTTTTTTTTTTTTTTTTTTAAGAAATCGTGCTATTTTCATCTATAATTTCTTCTATAGTGTGATAGAGCAAATATTATATTAAATGTTGCGCCATCAGTCTTATTAAAGTATCTGGAACTTTAATTTTTAGGATTAAAATGTACCATTAATACAAGTGACCTATCATCATATCTTTGTGAGGAATTTCCTTCTACAATAGGGATTGCGGTTTGGCGGGATGAGTTATGAATATAATAAGAATTTTTTGTATTGTTCTAATTTACATTTTCAGAGTATTTCATAGCAGTATGGATACATCATAACTTCTCGATTGTGAGGTTTAGTCAGATAACCAGTACATCATTAGGTAGCAACTGGCATGGTAGTAGATACATCATTGTTTTGTAAAAATGTTTATATTTGGTTAATAATATATAAATGGTAATATTTTGTATACAATACGCAAACAGTGAAACCATTTTTGCCAATCAGGCTTTTTACTTTAATGTATCCTATGCAATACTTGTAAGAAATATTCATGTATTATAGAATTCATCTATCTGGCTCTGTTTTCTGTACTCATTTCTCTGCATAACTCTTCCCTCACCTACCCTGCATTCTTGGTTACCTCAGAATACATCCAGTCAAAATGACATTGTCCCACATTTTTTATTCAGCACCTCCCCATTTTTTCTTATAATGTTAGCGACTGAAATTTCACATGTTAAACGAAAAAGTTATATCACACAAAAAACTGGAATATTTAATCCAAAAGAGAATATACTGATTAGATCCCTGTACAAATAATATTCATTCAGAAACTAAAAACTTACTCCAGACCTGAAGGTTGGTTGGATCATCCCCAAGGAGGCATACTGGGCCATTGTGACAGGAATGCTGGAATGAACGTCCAGTTTGTTTCTCTGGGACCTACAATTTAACGTGGAATCCGAACCAAAATTATCTTTGTCTAAAATCACTAAAGTGAAAGCAAGTAGTTCTTGCAGTATCGTATATCTAAATATTGCCCATTCCATGATGGCATTCGTAATTGTGTTAAATAGTAGGTAGAGTTGTCGAAAACCAGAAGTCAGTGTAAAGAATAATAATACGGGAAAATCATCTTCTGTGTTCACATATGCGCAGATAGTTTTGAAATATGACTAATTGTTATATATTTACACATAATAACTAAATACAGCTTGCAAATATCACTGAACTTCTGTTTTAACGTAACTGGAAGGTTAATCAGTAATCGAAGACATTGAACATTTAGCCACAATTATTTTAATTTTAATCAATATATTATTTAAAATCTAAGTTTGTATTTCACTGCCCTAACAGAAGATGGCAGTATTTAAAACATCAGTATTGGCTAGCATTTACTGAAATCATGTATGCATATTTGCGTAAGCTTTATACACTTGATGTAATGCATATCTTCAATTTGAGCCTAACATTGGTAACAGTAATGAAAATTAAAATGTTCAGTAACTGCTTACATTTTCTGTTTCCTGTAAACTGAACTGGTAACACTGTTTTCAGTTTAGGAAATACAGAATAATTTTCACTGACTATTAGCTGTGGCAAGGTCTTATGAGACAATGTTTACCAGTGGTATATATCTAATGCCTTTTAAATGTGATTTAGACAAATAAATGTAGGTAATTAAAAGTGGATGTAACATGAAATTAATATCTGTAAAAAAAAATTCATACGCATCTTTTAAGAGTTACAATTTGGAGATTTGCATTATGATAAACTTCTGAAGACAAATTTTTAGCAATGTGCTAATTTTTAAGGGATAAAACGCGTTTGAAATGATTGCTTACAGAAAGGTATTTGCTTTTAAGACTACTGTACCCGTTCTTTTGCCTTGAGTTATTTCAAAATCTCTATAAAGATATTAATTGGTATAAAAAATACCAGACAGCAGAGAATTAATGATGCATCTGAGAGTGATGTACTTCTAATGAAAAAATCCTGATTATCGGTGCAGAAATTATTGTTTTTTTTTACTTTGAGCATAATTGTTTGGTAACCACTGCAGTTGAATTTTGAGATAAAAAAATTATACCTTCGTTGTTGTTAGACACTTAACATTACAGCTGTAATGTGAGAAAAAGTTATTATCTATAAGTCATTTTGAAAAATTATTTAGGTAGTATTAAATTAAACCATTTGAACATTTACGATAAAAATATTGTTTTTTTTTTTTTTTTTTTTTTAGGGGAACTATAATTTCTCTCCACTAGAGAAACATTCGAATTGCACAAATTCCACAAATTCCCAATAATAATTAAAAAAATCGTAGGCCTAAGATATTTTGTTTTTATTAATGAAAGGAAAATAAAAACATGGACCTCCGCAGGTAGTATTAACTATTTACTGTTTAACGCAAATTAGAAAGCTCGCACTCAGTCGTCTGAACGGACTCTAAACGTGATTTTTCGCTGTTCTGTTTCACTGTGACAGTGATTAAATTCCTATGAGTTGCCACCTGGTGGCAGGTAGCAGCACTATTCTACACGCGAACGCGTCACAGCTAGACAGATGTCATAGTGACCTTCACTAAGTTGTTGTAAGACTGATTTATATGAGATCTTAATAATAAACCAAGATGAGACCATTACAACTAGAGAAGTTTAGAAACATATAACGAATGAATAGAACTTGAAGATTTTATTTATAGCACTGTTGCATTTATTCGGCTGCAAGAAAGTACGTGATATTTTCTTTGCAGTGTTCAGAGGTAACCTCACTAACTGCACAAAGAGACGTAATTAATTACGTCTCAGATCGTATTCGGTAGAAATTTCTTTAAATGGTATATCCATCTATTGAAACTGTTATTTGTAAGAGTATACTGCTTAATAAAGCTTACGTCTTTCAGATTTGACATAAAACCGCAGGTCCCTTACACCTATTTGTGTTACTCCATCAAGAGGGAAAAGAAATGTGTGGGTGATAGACTTTGTCACTATAAAAAGGTTCTACGCATAATTCTTATTATATAGGGCCTATTCATTTCACTTTTGTTGGTTGTGGAAGGTATATGAAAACAATTATCAGTCTAAGTGAAGGTAACAGTCATATGAACTCTGTCTTTATTGCTTTATGCACCGACGTACTGCCATCGTTATAGATGGAGATTTGTGTACATGGCCCCAATTTTTACAGAAATCAAAATAAATTATGTGTTGAATAATACTTACAGACGGCATAAAGAGAATATTTATCGGTGAAATAGTTTTTCCCTTGTGTGCGGTTTTAGTCATCGTCGACATCGAGGTCATTAAAGGCAAAAGAGGACTGGAAACAGGGAATGGCCTTTTGAAGAAATCATTCCGTCATTTTCCTATAGAGATTTAAGGAAACCAAAGAAAGCCGAAACCTGGATAACGGGATGAGGATTTGAACTCGCGTTCTTTCGAATACCCTGCCAGAGCGTTACCCCTCACGCACTGGGCTCGGTGGTGAAAATGTGTAGATATCGTGGGGACTAGGTCCTCTGGAAATTATGAATTAATACGTCGTATTCATGTACTCTGAAATTTATTACGAATGTGAGGTATTCGGTAATGCCTTAGAATACAAAGGCAGGGGATAGAGACTTTCAAAAGACGCGAGGAATAGCTTATCGCTCGTTAATGTGGCACGATAAATGATACGCTATTATTATCTATATCTATATATATCTATAAAACGAAAACCGGAAATATTGGTCATATAAAATTCGGAAACTACGGGGCGGATTTCGATGGAGTTTTAACCGTTTTAAAGCTTAGAATCTTAATTCACTTGTCTGGCAAGTCTTATGTTTCAACGTTAAATAATGTAGGAGCATTAAATGTAATTCTAAACGTATGGTGAGAAATTCCACAGGAGGAATTACTAGATGCCGCATACTCCGCACTAAACACACAACACAATGTATCTGACCTAGCTTTTAATTAAAGCAATAAGATAACTTACAGTAATATCAATTTTTAAACGACATAGACAGCCGTAAAAACAACAGAGACTTTCTTTAAGCATGATCTCTGGACAATATCTCTGGCCTTCAGCATTAGTCTTCTGTTTACGATAATATTATTCCAGATTCACTTTTGATATTTTATCTGCAGAGTTAAAGGATGTGGAGTTTCGAGCCACGAGTATATCCATTCACTTCGCAATTGAATTAAATGTGAGTTTTTAACATAATCTAGAGTTGTTCAGTAATGTAATAAGCTTGATATACATTAATCTTTTCGGACGAATGAAAAAAGTATACGTGCAAATAAATTTCAGCCCACCAGTTTCTTGGTAGGGGGCGGGTGAATGTAAGTTTGCTTTAATTCCAAAAAAGTTGGCGCGTATTTTATGAAACTTTGTACAAATTTTTTGCGGGAATAAAAATAGGGTACGGTTAAATCTACGCAAACTATACCGGGCAACGCCGGGAACTCCGCTAGTTATTATTATTATTACTCTGCGTCTCACTAGAACTGGGTAGCCGAGGGTGCATTTCACCTATCGTAATGTGTATTCGTTTTGCAGAGCAAGGGATATACGGGACATGGGCTTTTTTGAGGAACCATCCCGAGAGTTGCCTGAAACGATCTGGGAAAATCATTAAAAATTCAGATCAGGATGGCTCCTAGTTTTTACGTTTGTTTGTGCACTTATTATCACAGTCAATGAACACAATCTGTATGTATCAACTGCGTGAGGCGTGTTTGTTAACGTACCGGTATATGGAGAGGTTAGATCGCCAGAAATTACCTTCACTGTTTGGTGGTAACACTCTTTTGAAGCCTTAAGCGTAAAAGTGCAATAAATTCCTCAGCGAAGGTCACGGAAGCGGTTCCAGAGCAGGAGTAAAAACGTTTGTCTGTGGCTTGCTTCTCACGATCGTCTATTGTGATTTTAAATGTTGGATGAACGTCGATGTTGTACTTGAACGACCAACTGACGAAATCTTGAGCAAGTTAAGAAAGGCTTATCTGACCAAAAGAAGCAAGCTTTTCCACCGCAGAGTGGTGCTTTAGCACGATATCTGTCGGATCCACATTCGCTCCTGCTGGCACGTAAGCTAAAGGCACAATATAATAAGTCATAGCTTAAGTTTGCTAGTAATGTAGAGTGAGATTTGTTGTTTAATATTCAATTCCTTTTTCTATACTGTATGGGTGCATATTGTTCGGGTTCTGTGATTTTCTACAGATACGAATCGAAATGTTCTACTCAGTAGTGTGAGACACACTACTATCGATAAATTCGCAGATAGTATACAATATGAATAGTGGAACCAACCAGATTTTCTTTACAGAGGAAACTTTTTTTTCAGTTACTTTATCTGGAAGATGCATCCATGGAATTGAGTATTTACCTTCGGAATTGAAATAACGATGGCAATAACGATCTGTCTACTCCTTAAACAATGACCGTCGTTCTAACATTCTATCGAAATCTAGCTGCCTTTAACTATATACAACTATAATCTAGACTGCATCTGCATAAGAATCTTTCACTACAGTAAATAATCTGAAAATTTCTCAAGGTCAACCAAATCTTGCTGCATTCAGTATATCATTTGTTTTAATGAACGCTAACCAAAACCGTTTCCTCAGGAACCAGAAAAAAAAAATCTAATTCTCTGTAAAAAGCAAATTATAACAATTCAACTAATAATGAAAATTTTGAGTTTTAACGAACTATATATATTAAGTAAATGGTAATCTGGTGACAAAATTCAGGCTTCTAATCAATAACCTAAAATCAATAGTAAAGCTGAATCCAAGTTAGATGTAAAAATAAATAAAAATAAAGTGATAGTAATCAAGATATTATCCGACGAAATATATAACTAAAGTTAAAATAGTAAATAAATTAGAATAATTCAAGCAAAAGCAGATTTACCTCCTGCTTTATTCATCATCATCAACGTCCCAGCATATTTACCGCTGTTTCACTATGCGTCCTACAACTGCGTCTACCAGCTATAACCTACCCTTACGGTGTTTTCCTGGCATTTGGAAATCTTCTACGTACATTATTACTTTTTAGCTTTCTTGTTTCAATTAATCAACATTTAAATCCTCTCTGATCATTCAGCGATGATTGTAAATCATTTTACAGTATTGTCCTTCATCTTGTCGTGTTCCTTAAAACTTTCCACTAGGAAGGAATTACGTTTTTTGTCGTATCTTTTTGCTACGCCATTACGGTTACAATTTATTATCTTTCTTCTTAGCTTCTGAAATAAACCTTTATACAATACCTGAAATTCTTTTATAACTTCTTCCTCTTTTTTAAAAAAAAAAAGAAGAAGAAAAACACCATGAAAACTTTCTATAACACTTCGTATATTACTCCGCTCTATATATCACATGCGTAAATATTTTCCGTAATTCAAAGTCCTTTCACAATGATCCAGTATTTCTCTGACGGCGTCGTTCCACTCTCAATTCATTCAGTTTATATCTTACAATTCTCCCCAATCAACTTCCTTCATTCAATCATTCTTCCATTCTTATTTTGTAATTCCATGACCAGCCCTCACAAAGTCTCCTTGCTATCAGAGATTCTTCAAAAACATCTGATTAGTATTTTTACTACCACTTTAAATTTATTATACATAAAACAAATATTTTTTCAATCTTTTACAAAGCAACGAGAAGTACCTGCATGTCGCAGAGCCTGTTTCTGAAGAGATAGGGATACTTATGAGCCAGTGCTACGTTTAAGCTGTGCCCCATATACTAGCTAAATGTTAATATTATTTTTGAAATGCATGATTCACTAGTTGGACCAACCACGTCTCTCAAGGTGCGTACACACCAAAAGGAACACAGATGAACATCTTGTTGATGTCGTTTGTTCCCGCAACATATTGACCCATGTTCCTCATTGTTTACGTCAATAGAAACAATAGTTCCTTAATGTTGATTGTTTCCAGAAGTAGCAATAAAGGCGAAAGGAAATATGGGAGCATCGGTAAACGTAGTAGTATTTTAAACTGTTGTTAGTCTGGTGTAGCTTATTACTTGTTGCTGTTACTTTAGTTGTTTATGTATTGTTACAAAAATGCTTGAGTGGGCGAGCGAAAATTTGATAAATTTAATTGAATTTATAATTTATAACTTAAAATACAAAATAATTCATGAGTTTCAATTAGTTATCAACAATTTCAATTGAATATACTGCATTTAATCTTGAGGAAGTGATGTAGAAGCATCACAAACTTCTGAATCAATTCTGAACATTGATTGTTTCCAGATTTTAAATAGGTATATCAGAAATGAATATGAATCTCCAGTAGCCAGAAATATTAAAGTCAGCAGTAAATGTTGCATTGGAGATATTACGGCCCTGTAGTTTGTATTTTGTTTTTGAATTAACGATTCAGTTTTCGAAAATAACCTTTCTAAATCAGTGCTACTCATTCGATTAAAGTTTATGACGTGTTCATCCTTAATATGTCCTAATAATAGATTTAAATAAAAAAGAATCCAAGAGGCGTTCGACTCCATATTGATTTCATTCCAAAAGACTTTGTCTCATCCAGCGTCCGTCGTTGTTGACGGGGAAGCCTCTTCTAAGATAGATGTTACTTCGGGGGTTCCTCAAGGAAGTATAATAGGGCCACTTCTTTTCTTAATATTTATAAACGATCTAGGTGACAACGTCAAATGCTGGTTGCGATTGTTTGTCGACGATATAGTTATCTATAGGGAAATAACGTGCTCTGACGATTGCTTAGAAATTCAGCGCGATTTGGATGCTATTTCCGATTGGTGCAGTAAAAGGCATTGCAAAAAGTGCTTGGCAATGAGAATAAGTAACAAAAATAATCAGTTTCCTCACGAGTACAAAATAAACAATTCAGCTGTTGACACGGTTGATTCCCTGAAGCATCTGTGGGTGATAGTACAAAGCAACATGAAATGGGACTTGCACTTAACTTCCGTCGTAGGCAAAGCTAATTCTAAATTGCGATTCATAGGTCGTAGTTTGAGGAATTTTAATGCTCATACAAAGGTGATAGCGTATAAAACACTAGTGCGTCCGCATCTGGATTACTGTTGTGGTGTTTGGAATCCGTATCGCAAGGGCCTGATTGACTCAGTGGAGAGGGTGCAGAGGACAGCCGCTCGATTCGTGACTTGTTGTTATAGCCCTTATGAAAGCGTCACAGAATTGATACATAGATTGGGCTGTGATAGTTTGGAAGATAGACGACGTAGTTTGCGTTTGAATTTATTGGAGAATATGCGAAAATCTTTAAGGGGGTAGGTACACTTATTTCAAAAAAATGATTTTTTTTTATTATTCACAAAAACAGTTTATAGTTTTGGCTTCATTTCAGTGAAAAATTATTTCAATATCTTCAACAGTGTGGGAATTATGTGTGATTAAGCAATGCCCTGCACGATTGACAGCCATTTAAATCTTACTGCACTTGAAGGTGATCCAAATCTTTAACCTTAAATATCTCAAAACAGCAATTCATCAAATGGTTTTAAAGATAACTTTTTTCCACATGCATAGATCTTTTTCAAATTTGTAGGACATGTTTACATACTAAGTACTACAGTCTGAACCATTATTGTTTATGCAGCTTTTCCCAAATGAAAAATATGCCTTGATATTTAAGCAAAAAAAGCAAAAATTTTAATTTCTTGACAATTTTTTTTATTAATAACAAATATAGAGTTAAATATGTTATATTATAGATTCAACTTGTTGCCTTGATATTAGTTTACAATATTAAAAGAACATTTCTGAAAAATTTCAAATACTATGCCTTTTATCTTTAAAACCCTTTACAACAATATATTTTCACTGTTAATTTGGATGGTACATTATCCTACTGTTAAACAATACTTTTATTTTAAAAATCAATTTTTATATCTAGCTATAACAGTTCTATGGAGCTATGAAATTTGAATCCTCAAATTTAAATAGATTTGGAGAAAATGACATCTCAACTTTATCAAATATTTGTATGTGTTAGGTGTACCTACCCCCTTAAATTACGAGTGCAACGAAATACTTCTTCCGCCAACCTATTTAGATCGAAATGACTGGAGGGATAAAATTCAAGAAATAAGATGCCGTACTGATGTTTTTATGTACTCCTTCTTTCCTCGTGCTATTGGGGATTAGAATGGGCGGATTTAGGTTTGGTGCTTAGCACCCTCTGCCACCCACAATGTTTGTGATTTGCAGAGTATGGATGTAGATGTTGGTTTACGGTTTCTTTTTTTTTTTTTTTTTTCGTTTTACTGAAAATAATATAAATTACAGCAGCTGTTGACGAAACATTACTATCGCACTTTATGTCATAATAACTGAATTATAATTGTGACATAATGATTTTATTTCTAACAGAAAAATAAAGATTGTTGTTCTTGGTGTAGACTGATCACTATTTGTAATGTCCAGCCTCCGCTGTAATTGATTATCGTAGTTTTTCGACATATTTAAGACATTTCATCTGACGTCCCGCGATTGTGTGGTTGCGGTGGAATTCTGCCGGCGTAGTGGACAACCGGTGTGCTGTTTTTGTTTTTGCTGTAGATGGACATAACGGGACTCGATATTTGCGCGCGTGGCCGCATGAGGGTCGAGGCTGGAGGACACTCGGGGGTGGTAGCCCGACACGAGAGGTATCGAGCGAGTGGATGCCAAATTGTCATTACCTTCTCGTCTGACGTGAGTCGTCGGGTTTTCTGACATGTGTTGTGAATGTTTTCTGTAGAGAGGAAAACATCAAGAGTTTTCGTTTCTGTGCAGAGAACTGTCGTCGTCTTCACCTACGACAAGAAAAACTGATAAGTGAAACCTCTTTCTGTATATCAGCTTTTATCGCCCAGTTCACGCCCTATGAACAATTATCTAACTGATGGACTAAAAATCGAATCTTTTACCCTCCCTAGCCGCGAATGTTAATCACTGATAGAAATTTTTGGTATGGCTGATTTGTTTGCTATTTTTATAGTAGTACTTGAAATTTTCAGGATTAATAACCGAATCTTGCATCTCATGCAAAGAACGTAAATGTTTCTGGTCATAAAGAAACAAGAAATATCAAACTTTAAACAGTAACACAACTGTTTAAACTGTTCTTTAAATTATGTTTTCTGGTGGACGGAATGTTATTGAAAGCTGCGATTTGTTTCTGTTTCTAGAAACAGAACGCAGCAGTAGGTAACAAGAAATTTCTCTGTGTTCCTTAGGCGTCATCGACGCACCTTTACATTGAAGGCCGAGAATTATCTTATATCCTCACTACATACGAGCACTGTAAGGATTTAGGATTTAATCCTAGGCGACACTGGTGATTAGGAAGGAATTGGGCACCACCATGTCTCCTACTTTGAAGGGGGGGGGGGAATCTACCACTTTACGCAGATAAACCGTTAGCAGGCGTCGGGCGTTATCATAGTGCCGTTACGAGATTTGCCGCTTCTTGCTATATTGATTAACGCCGTAATATAATACTTATTCAAAAAACTACAACCTAAAATGTCGCAAGAAAAGGTATATTTGTACAGGTCGATGATCACCGAATCCTCGTGCAAAAGATCTTTTTTTCGATTACACTGTGCTGTATTGTTAAAGGCGAGAAAATTTCAGATCAGGTTCGCCTGGCCCCTAGGCAGTCCATTCCTGCCTGCGCCGGCAAAAGAGACCCCCGGCATGCCCGTAAACAATAGACCCGACCGCAACTTAGTTTTGTTAAAGTGTTTCTGGCGGGGCGCAGAGCACGCGTGGGGATCACGTCCAGAGTGGAAATTGCAGTGGGGCACCTCGTACGGCGAAAATTGCGACCTGCGGGCCAAGCGCGGACCCCAAATGAGAGGCACGGAGTTCGTGATGGACGAGGGCACAGTCTCTCCTATTACAGCACCACCATCACACCACCAGTATCGCTACGTACGCTCTCAGCCGTCTCACCCAATCGTATCATTTCTTATTCGCTTACGGTACGATTTTTACCTACTTCAAGCCCATTTCAAATAGCTTGCTGAATCCCATTAATGTGATTCTACACCACTAAAATATACCATAAATACCCACCAATTGTAAGTAGAGGAGTAGGATACTCGGAGCGGGCAGCTTCGACCGGTGCAAGTTCAAATTCCTCCGTCGTAATTATTTATTTCTTAAGAGATTCACGTCAGTAATGTAGATAAATACTGTGATGGTCAAATTTTTTTCTTCAGAAGTACTCGCTTTATGAAACTAATACAGAAAAATTGTATAGCTCACACAGTTTTGAGCCTACGTTTATCGTCGATAGTTGAGTTATGAAGTATCGCTAGAGCAATAAAAAGATCTTTGTTCATAGCCACAAATTTTTCCTATTGTTAATATGAACTGCAACTCATGCAAGCATACTTCTGTTGTAAAGCTATAAAACAGCGGAATTGACAGCAGCTTCAAACATTGTCAGCCCACATTATCTGATTTACTCCATATCACCATTAAGGACCTTAACTATAGACACGATATTAACTCTCAACAAAAAAAGGCAAGTAAGTTAAGAGGATTTTTATATAAAAAGTTTTTAAAATTGAGAGAAATTTTTAATTAGAACAAAATATTTATTAATTTTTACATTTTTTCTCTTCAATTTTAATAATTATTAGTCTACGAACAAGGTGATATGTCAAACACGGCGAAGAAATGGATTCAATACTTTTCTTTATAAAAAGTTAAATTGAATTCTAATAAAGTGTTAATGCAGTTAGACAACAATCGACGCCATAAATTCTTGGAGTTAAAAAATAAAAATAAAAAAATTAGTTAGTTAAACGTAAAATGATGGCTTAATCAGATCGGTTACGGAGCTTAACACGCACATCTCCTTTCAGCTAAGACAATCATTGAATTTTAGGGCTTATGAAAAATAATAGTCTATCAGTAATCTAGTAATCCAGTCACTACACTTTGGCCATGAGCCTTTATGCTGGCTAGAAAGATAATTCTATTCAGTTCAGTCTTTTCTCAACACCTTCATTTTAATTGAAATATCTTTTTTTTAGTGTTCTACTTATCTCATCCTTGGTTTAATTTTTATTTATTATCTAGGAAAATAAAGTCGAATCAACTGTTGCATTACCTATACTTTTCTCGAAGCTATTCAGGCCATCTTTGTAGATCAATTTCTTAGGTCGTATTGATGCTACATGTCTGAAATTTCTGTTATGTATAGATATAAACAATCATAGCAAACATACTAAATTTTATTTCCTTAATGTTCGTAGGTCAGATGTTATTAATATACAAATATCAACGATTTCGTCACTCACTGATGATCATCGAACTCCCCGTAGTCGTAGAAAGCTGAAATTTGGTAAACAGATAAAAGATTACCCACATTGTATAAGAAAAGTATGAAACCCGTAAATTTCCATATATCTACCCCTAACTACCCCTAACTGCCCCTTACGTAAAATCGCTTTCTACCCTAATAACGTTATGTACATTATATTTTTATTGTAGATTGAGCTTACTGAGTTTAACTAAAGTTTTAAATTTTACTTTCTTTCCTTTCCTTACTTTGGAAGCTAGTGCAATTGAAATTTTTATTTCGACCATGACACCCCAACATTAAAATTCCACTGTACTTCCAGTAATACCTATTTCAAGCAATTCGGCACACATACGTGGTTTCATACCTAAATCATAAGAAAAACCTAATACTGGTATTTTCCCCCATATTTATTTCATTACAATCCCAAACATGAAAAATTCTGGATCGTATTTGTTGGTTAATTGCTTTGCTCCGGATGAAGTTACATGCCTGAGATTTCTTTAAGTACTGGTTACTTACTTATTGGTTGTAGTTAAACCAGCAGGGAAATCTGCAATGTTTGGCTGCGAAGGGTTTGCTGAGGTTTATAACCCCACTAGATAGATCAATCACCATCAAAAATTTCGAATGCTCTTTCCCCATACGCACCGCGGAGGGTATCTGATTTAACCCAGAACTTTGACATATAACCTGTTTATTAGAAATCATGTCCCACCACCTTCCCTACCACAGCCCATGTCCTTGTGATGAAATTTTTTAACTTGAACAAACTAACCTCGCGTTAGGCTCCAGATATCATCGTGTTACCAGAATAATTTGAGCCAATGGATCGGATTTAAGATAAAAGCTTACAAAATTTTTTACCTTCAATACTCAGCCTTTCTGCATTAATTTTTTCCCTCGATCTTCTCTCTCAAGTAATTAAACTGGAGGCTATTAGCTCACCTGATATGATAGTTAAGATCGTATTCATTGCCAATGTTCTTTCTGTAATATTCAGCTAAACTATCTTGCAATTAAATCGTCTCGGGTATCCAGCCGGATGGTGTTGTATAAACACGACGTTTCGACAGCTAGCTATGCTGTCTTCATCAGGTATCAGGTGTCTTCTAGCTGTCGCAAGCTGACCGTCACCATCAGTCTAGGCATAGTTAGTTGCGGAAATGTCGCTTTATACAACACCATCTGGCTGGACACCTGAGAGGGTTTCATTGCATCATTATGCCAGGAACGTCTCCATTCACGCCTATCTTATCACCATCAACAAGACTGCTTTTTATGTGTGAAGTAAGATGTGAGGCCTCCAAGTATTAGATACGACGTTAAACTTAGAATTATCACGACATACGTGGAAGGCGCGTTAACATGAAACTGTCATATTTTCTTTAAGAACCTTCGAATTTCCTTTACTTTGTTTAATTTTTGTACCAATTGTTAATTCAGTATAAAACATAAGTAGTATTGTATAGGGGATATGGATTCACACAAAAGATAGGGCTGCCTTGCACACCACCACTCCCAGGTCACGTGTCACTCCCCACCACCGTCCCCTGACCTTGTGACCCTAGTAGGCTGCCCACAAAGAAGGTGTCCTTCCCCCTCCAACATGATCAGAACCGAAGCCACCTCTAGATTAAGGCTACCCCCGAAGTGGCTTGATGAAGGTGACCTTCCCCCTCCACCGCAGACCTTACGACACACCTGATAAATCCCTCCGACCGCCGCTCACACTCCAGTTGCAACCCAGGCATGCACGGATTCTTTTATCGAGGAAGTGTTTAGAAACCCCTCACCGAGAAATTTGTTGTTATTACGCATTTACCAAATACATTATATATCGTCAATGTATTATCTTCACGTAGTTTAAAGGGTCCCATTTGGTCAGCCAGAAAATCTAAGATTTAAGACTCCATGAGGCACCAACTTTTCCCGTTTAATATAAATCTGCCGAGTGATTCACAATGAACCATTCAGTGCCAGAGAAAAAAACGGGAGACAGAAATATGTCTGGAGAAGAACGGCAGAGAACATTGATCGAATTAAGAAAATGGTTACAAGGAACTGGTACGTTATTAGCATGGATTGAAGTGAACACCATGGGAGGCCATTCGAGGAGGGATGAATTCTGCCATGTCCTTTGGAATGAACCATCTCCGCATTCGCCTGGAATGATTACGGAAACATGGAAAACCGTACAGCGATACGAATGCGCATCCACCCGAATAGCAGGTCCGAGTATTAGCGCTCCCCTTCCCCCCCCCCCTCCCACGCTCGGTATTACGTTGCTGGAGCAAATGTGGCAATAATGCATCATTTCCTTCAAATCAGGAATCAACATACTCACTTCACGCTGTTTCAGAGAAAGTGGCGATAGCAGAACCAGGAGTGGTCAACGGCGGCGGCGGCGGTGGCAGTCTTTCGCGGCGACAGCAAAAGTGATTTGACAGCAGGAGCACGAACCGTCTCCAGTCTGAATGCACTTTGTTGATGGTTCTCCACATTCGTCGAAGACAGATGCTGGGCTTTATTATAATTCCGCGCTATAAATAATAAATCTAAACTGAAACTTGTAACTGAATGTACGAGAATAATTTTTAAAGCTACTCAACATATTATTTAATTAGTAACTTTAAAGAGAACTCACTAAGATAATTTGGCGGTATAGTATTTATCACGTAATCTGGCCAGAGTAATCAGTATACGTACTTAAATAGATGGTCATTTTTTGTAACAAGGCGTGCTTGATTAGGTGTGTAATAAGGCTACCGTCTGTACTCGTTTTTATTTTCCTATTATGTTTGTAAGACAAATTTTAACCGTGAAACGGCTTCTCTCCTGCTGGTGCACACTGTTGGTTGGCTGGTAGGATAGCTCCACAGTTCGTACCGTATGTTAAACTGAGACAAATGTGACTGTATAACATATCCATTCTTCAGTTAAAATGCGTTCTATGCGGTCAGTTATAGCTAGATTTGGGTGCAACACTCACAAACACGCAGAGATCTCCGAGCTCCGGTTCTCAAGATCAGGGGGTGATTGTTGGGGGGAGGGCACATGACCTGGGGGTGTTTATCGGGGGACGGCCCTACCTTTTGTGTTGAACCATAGCCCCTATACAATATTACTAACATTAATCTCTTTTTTTCTCGAGCTATATAAAACCGCTAGAATTTATTCATTTTACTTTGAACGTCCATAAAAATTCCAGTTTTGAACCTAGGCACTCCACAAACGTCCACTGTTCAGTTTTGCAATTTTTTTAGTTTTTACTTCTTTAATTAGAATTTTATGGGTAACAGTCTTCTACTTTAGAAGCAATGCAAATAAGAGATTGTTGTCTTGCAACAATCGTATTATATGTTAATGAATGCTGGTGATAGCAAAATCATATTTAACATAAGAACGAAGTTTCTATCGGCGTTGAGAGTTTATGAAATGCTCTGAGGTAACTAGTCGAGTTATGGAGGAGATAACATTCACTGTCACCATCTTCACCAGTAGATGGTGAAGATGGCGTCAGTGATTGTTATCGCCGAAATATCGTGTGATGACACTTCCTTAATTCGGCTAGATCCCGGCTTTGGTAGCGTACGGGCAAGAGTGCTAGCTCCACGTGCCGAAGGACGCCGGTTCGAATCCGGCCGCGGGTATGGATGTTAAGTGTTGTGTGTCTGTGTGAACGTCCTGTCCTTCCTGTGGTGTCCATACTTAGAAGAAACAATATATAAACACTGGATGACGACTGATTCACTGGAAGCTTTAATAATCACATTGGCCTTAGCTGCCGAAAACCATTAAAAAAAATGCTTCAATCATACTTTATTAAAAAGAATCATCATACTTAATTTTTGGTCGGTATACTGTACCAAAGTTATGCGGAAATACTTTATTTCTGGTTAAACATGCAGTTTATGGAACGGAATGCACTTTTTAATTTATTTGTAAATCTAGATTTATCATGTGGTAGGACTTACAACATTTTGAAAGTAAACCATATGCATAAGCACTTAAAAATGTGTGTTTAAGGCAATAAATACCAAAATTTAAAAATAGTTTTTTTTTATTCATAAAATTTTTACATAATTATATTTTATTTCTTCCAAGTTGGCAAGACTAGACGGTACTCACCAGTATTCGTCATAGGAGCACTTCTTGCTTTTTTTTTCTAAGTGGTAAAGTTTCTATGACTACGTACTGCGCCTTTTTCATGGTTGGTGAACTATAGTGATGACTTGTCACCATGTGTGCACACCATGTTAGGTATGGCTATTCATATTAAATGCTTTTTGTGAAATGTATAAGGCAGAATTAAGCAGATGAGATCGTAAGAGCGCCTTGAGAGAGTAATTAGAACTACATCGACCACAAGGATTCATCCTGGGATCGTTGTTTGTTACCGTTCCCAGTATGCCACTATACCGTACTCGAAACTTTTATCACCCAAGTTTGTTCAATACACCTTGTCAGAGATTGTGGAAATGTACTGATTTGGTCTATTTGTTTTTGGAGGCCTATGGATACAACGAAAAGCCTCACAAAGCGTGCTATAGTTGAATCCTGATATTAGACTACAATTACTATTTTATGAAGTTGTTATCCGTCCCACTCTTTAATTTCCATCTGCGCCTAGAAGCGGCAATGGTATCCTTCAGCTCGGAGGAAATTTAAATGTGAGCAGATCACGGGCGGGGAAGTTCGTTCGTGAAAACTGCGCGTCGAATCGCCGCAGTCTTGCGAATAACAGGCGAATAAAGATCGGCTCCATCGGCGAGAGCGATGCACGCGATTCGTCCGTTTCTCAGAGCGCCCGCCGCGGAAGATTACAGAGAAGCCGACGAGTTAGAGAGCTATTACTTCACAGGGTCGGCCGCATTAATTCCATTTGTCTAATGGCGCTTAAAATTGCACCGACGCGTCGGGATCTCGCGAGCCCGCCGCGAAATCGCTCCGACCATCGCGGGCCGGCGCAGATTAAGTCATGAGCGCGCTGCACTACATACGGCATGGCAATTGATTACCGAATGTCACTATCATTAGTCGGGCATCTGGCCGGACGGCGGCGCGGCGAATGCGTTGGTCGCGGTGCGTACGGAACCTCTTGAACCCGTCCGGGCCGCACCGCGCGGGCTGGGCCGATTAGAGCCCGTTCCCATGACGACGACCTCACGTCGCATTCACACCTGCGAGCCTAATGGATCCAAATTGGCACTGCCGAGGGACGCCTGTCAGTCGTCGCTCTCTGCCGGTACGGATTAACGGCGTCGCGATACATCGTTTGTCATCTCAGAACGGTGTTTCTTGTTTCCTGCCAACACCACATATTGGAATGTGTCCCTCAACAATCTGAGGGATTTTCCTCTAATCTGGATATTTCGAAGAACATCATAGATCAGGGGTTCCCAAAGTGGTTGATACCGACCCCTTAGGGTCGATAAAAGTTCTCCAGGGATCGATTAATACACGGAGATTAATTAATGCTAATCAGGATCAATTAAAAGGTCTAGCGAACAATATTAATGATCCTATAAAAGTGAAATTAAAACTCATCCTCTCAGTTCCCATCTCTTTGCAAAGTTATGTGAAGAAAATGATGAAACTTTCAACCAATTACTTTTGCACACTGAGTTAAGGTTGTTGTCAATAGGTGGTAGTTTGCAGAAGCCCATCTGAAGAGTTTTAGCAAGGTAGATCCATCGCTATGTGACAAGTTAAAACAGTGCCAGAACCGTCTGTTCTACTCAACAGAGTTTTATCCGAAATTTATTTCATGTATCCACGAGATTGTTATTATTTTTTGAGATTATAACAGCAGTGGAAAATATCTCATTTTTATGTTAACGTTATTTGGTGGATTTTGCAACATATGAGAATTGTAACCTAGTTCGTTGGGTTGTTGTGCAGATCTCCGCATTGTTTAGCATTAGAAATGCCAATAATGATTAAATCTTTATATTAAGTACTTAATCAGAGGGTTGATAAGAATGTAAATATTCTATGAAGGGTTCGACTGGATAAAAAGTTTTGGAATCCCTGTCCTAGATTCATTCTCCTATCAATACTTCTCGGAAACGTGTCGTTTGTTCGGGATCAAGGGATCTGAACGATTACAGCTTTCACTCCCACATGGAAATGGAAGCTGTCTTAAACTGGATAATACATTAAGCATGTGAAGCAAGCGCGCTAGCTACTTCGTTGCTGGAGCAGGTCATGTGATAGATTTTTTCTTTATTCAGCCTAAAGGCTTTTAGCATATAGGTCATGAAGTCAGTTGACATAACAACGGATGAAAACCAGGATGTATTATCTTCAGTCAAATTTTGCACAACCTACATACCGGCGTTGGTCCTTTAAAAGACAGTGGCCAAACTTATTCTAGTTTCATGTCCCCAGACTTCTCATTGTTAGAATTACGTCCATGTCGATAAGCCGTAAGATCTTAAATTGAAAAAAAGTGTTGACGTTGAAATTCAGCACACGTCCTATACGATTTACCTCCAAAAATCTTAAATGGAGAAACGTTATTTCCATTCTGAAAAGTTCTATTTCATCAACTTGATTTTTTTTGACACATTTGATTTATCTCACATTGGCGACCTCTCAGTAAAGCTTATTACATAGTGAAATCCTGGGAAACAAATATAAGCAGAGTGAATTCTCCTTTATTTCCCACGGTTATTTAAGTTAAAAATGCTGGAAGTTATTATTTTATCTTTAGATGATTGGCATCTGTATGATAAGCTCTAAATTTTCTTTACAAAGCACTGAATGTTTTTTCAAACAAAACATAGTGTGCGTCTAAGTATTCGCGTTAGTGACTACGGAAAACCGCCTGTAAACTGTAATCTGATTGGTGGATATATCAGGCCCTAGACCTGAATCATGTACCTGAACGAGTCTACGAATCTACTGTGGCGACTACATTGACAATCGACCCTTCTCCACCCTACACTGTTAGCTATATGTCGCTAAACAGGTTTATATTTTTTTACAACTACGTAAACATTCACTATTACAGTGGAACTTTGTTTCCTGGGATTCAATAGCAGAAACTGGTTTGGTGGCTTAATGGGGGTAAATGTTTGCCTACAAATTGAGAGGATGGTGGTTTGAGACGAGGAAACAGCCGGATATTTTATAGGCCCGTAATTTGTCCTTTACATTTGACGAAACTTAAACTGTGTGGGTGAATTAAGTATCCACGCTAAACTTGTGGTATTGTTAAAAGAGGCAGAATGGTTGAGACCTTTTTAAAACATGCAGGATAGGTTAATTTGTTAATGGAAGGAACAATTGAATGAAACGAAATGCAGGGGAAGAAAAAAAAATTGAAATGCATGAAGCAGCTATGAGGACGATAGTTAAAAAAAAAAAGCTTATGGTATTATGAGCAGCGAGACCCCGACGGGTAATTCGGCCGCCGATTAACAGAGTTTCTATTTGCCGCGTATGCACCTCTGTCGTGGCTACCCTAACCTAACCTGGTAGGCACCTACAGTTTTACGTGGAATCCGAAACACATAGCGATCTCGCGTACTTCATAAGTCTTTGTCAGAGAGAAAGGTCAGTTTGTAAGGCCGTAAAAATTCCAGGCAAGATCAGGATTCGAACCGATGACCTTCCGTTTCCCATTCGCTCACCTTAACCAACCTATCCACCAAACCATTACAGAACGTAGGTACTAATGGCCATATGAAGATTTATAGGCTAGTTCGAGAAAAACATAGTTGGAATATTGCAGCAAATCTGTCTATAAAATGTAGGATACCGGCTTAATTTAGAATTACATAAACTGCTACTGCAAGTTCAACTAAAGAGTTATGAATAACACGGTCGAATTACTCTTAATGATCTCTCTTTCGTTAAAGTCTCTCGGAAATATATACGTAATTTCACCTGCGCTGACTTGATTTGGTAATCAAATTAAAATGTTCTATTTCGATTAGTAGTATTGTCATTATAAGCGACTAGGTGTGGCTGTGGTTTCTCTCCTACGCATATTGATGCTTCGGTTAAAGATCGTTCAGGAAATCGAGGTCAACGAAGCGCATCTACAAGGACCATGAAATTGTAATAGTGCGTGCTGGTTTGTGCCTGAGGAGGGTTAATACTCACAAGTTTTCGAGCCTCAGAAAGACCAGACTGTGCTGGGTGTACACAATGGCAGCCATTACGATCCACTATGGATGTCAGATACATGAAAGATGGTCTATCTGTTTTGTTAGAGCGATCAACGAGCCACAGTCAAAGCGATAACCACCGCTTAGGTGAATCAATAGAGACGAAGCGCTCAGACCACGAAATCGAATATTGCAGTTGAACTGGTCAGAGAAAATTGGAGCCCGCCAGTGGACGATCGCGGCAACGTGACTTCGTCGTGTGTCGATCCACAATCCAAACGAAATTAGATTGAACTCGTAACTAAGAGAAACTGATAATACAAGAGTTGGTTGATGGGAATTCAGTGTGTGTTAATTATAGATTAATATTTGCACAATCACTTCGTCGCGTAATTCCCTGACGAGACGATTTCCAACGCCAGAAAAATTTGTCTCAAGTCGTTGAGGTAACGTTGTGTTTAATCGCCATGCGGTGAGTTTTCTACCTTGACACGGTGACATAACTATTAATCAAATCCTCACATTGATTGAACGCAGCGTTTTGAAACGAGTGCGGCTGTGGGTATTGACCCGGAAACCTACCACTACGCAAGTACGGGTGGACTGGAAAGTTATCAGTCACCTGCGACAAGTGATTCAGTGATTAAGGTGTCAGAGATCGTAAGATCACCGGTTCGAATCCCGAGTCTCGGCTGGGATTTTCAAACGCCCGTAAGCCTGCCTGACTTCACCTCTGTCACTCCTTTCTTTGTGTAATGTGAAGTACGCCAGAACGCCTGAGTCGTTTGGATTCGACGTTCGACGGGTTAAGCTAGGTGGCTACGATGGAGACGGATTCCGCAGTGGTTAAGAAACCCTCTCACATGCTCATTATCACCACATGCACCTTTACCCTTTACCAGCCGTAACTCCAATTTTCTTTTTTTCTTTTCTTTCTTTTTTTTTAAATTGCTTTCGGTGTTTGCGACTATTTAGCCAGCTCCAATTTGTTGTTTTACCAACTGTTGTATCAGGCTTTCATTGTGATATTGTGGGCACTGCAGTGAGGACAGCACAAGACGAACACAAAACTTAATTAAAACCACCCATGCCCGAGGCCACACATGAACCGACGACCCTTGCAATACAAGGCCAGCGTGCTAACCCCTACACTGGCAGGACTAGCAGCTTCAATGTTAGATATGCTACGTTACCTGTTCACGTTTGCGACACTATAAACAAATTGTACCTTAGGCCCTCTCCTCTCTAGGACGGCATAACGGTTTCGTGTGACCAGAGGACTTCTGATGTCAGTTCATCATCAGCTAATTGTTTAAACGACATAGATGGTTATTTCTGAATAACAACATGAAAATTCTGCGGCCTCTTCCGAGTTAAATCAGGTCAAATTATGTTGAAAGTTTTACTGACGAAATTAGATAGCGTAATCTGTTTACTTTAAAGTTATGAAGTATTTGGAATCTAGAAGATATTTTGATATATTCCTGCTTTACTGTGCACTTAATAAACGCAGATATTATAGTGAGAACTTTTCCATAGTTATCGCACACTGAAACATCTTTAACCTGAAATTCTGAAACAGGGCAAAGTTTGGTAAAATTTTGATATGAATATAGAGTCGAAGTTTCTGGAAGCGTTTAAGAGAATTTACTGCCTTCTTAGAAAAAATATATCTTTACTAGCTTTTTAGAATTGGTCTCTGTTTCACATATTGCGAAAAAAATTATTTAATGTTTATTCAATTTGACGTGGTCTGGTAATTCAATGGGTGAGATGGTAGCTTTTAAAACTTAAGGTCCCGGTTTTCCAATCAGCAGGTTTTACAGTGTTTTCTTTGTTAACATAAGCTATGTCAGGAGGCATCGTGGTTAGGATTCCTCGTTAAAATATAAGTCCCTAAAGATAGGATCTGTCCACCCAACCTCTTACAAACTGAATAATCACACCTTTTCGGGAGGATCCAACCAACATTCGTATTGTGGACATAGCGAATTCATTAAGCGTTGTTCTAAGAGTGTTGTTAGTTGTAGTGTGCTGAGTTTATGAGGAAAACGGAAGAACTTGATTTTAACATCCCAATTTCAAAAATAAATCATCATCATCAACATTGTAATAAGCGTCCACTTTGAACGCCCTGCGAAGAAGGTAACATAGAACTTTGCTACACAATGTGGTGATTGGGAACTGTTCACATCCATGTATCTTGCCTGGCATATTACGAATTATGAAAGTCTCTTCCGGGTCTAGTACTAGATATCTCAGTTTCGAGCACTGTTGTGACGTAAGAAACGATGAGATTGATCTTTAATTACTGTAAGACAATTATATAACAAGCGTAATCCTTCTGATCGGGCAGCTACGCAATGACTTTTATTCACGTTCTCGTCCTCAATTTGGGACGGTTTGAGACAGTCGTCTTAGACGAATGTCGCACTTTTTTCTGTAAACTGTGTTCAGGCACAATGTATGGCTATAATGTAAGGATCGTCTGTTATTCTTCCATGGTCTGTGACCTAACTTGTAAGTGCACTCGCCACTTACTGGATTACACCTCGCAAATTGCCTCGTTTCATTTCTGCCGTCGTAATGTAGACAAAGCGCTCTTCTGACGTCAAGAAGTGTTTTTGCTGCCAGTTCTTCACACCTGATTATTGCGCAGGGCGCTGACGCACGTGATATAATTTGGACGCTGGGGAATTTCCGTGAGAAGCATATACAACGCGATGTGCCTTCCATGCAAATCATCGATCTTCTGGCGAACAAAATGGAGTGTAGTTGGTGGGCAATACGTTGAGCTACTGTTGATATGTCATTGATGGTGTAAGGCAAGTTTTCTTGAAGCCTTTGATCTACTATCAAGATTGTCTACCTCTACATATACAACGCGAGTAGGGATTGCAATCCAGCAAAGCGGGACCCCGCATCATTAGACAGTCTGGCGGATCCCGCACAAAATTAAGCGGATCCGCAATCCGCAAAATGCGGATAAAACGCGTGTAAGTGCGTGACACGCTGCCCCACTCGGTCTCTATCGGATGTATTGCACTGTTTGCCTGTACCCTTGCAGTTGATATTTGGCGAGTGTGAACAAACGTTTGTTTTTATCAACCTTCGTCATTCGTAAGTAAATAGATACACTTTTACTTATTCATTTTCGTGTACACATTTCTGTAATTTGAGTTACGTTGCATATTTAGTACGATTTTCTAACTATAAAATTATTTTTTATGTGTTGCAAAAGTTATCTGAACTACAAAGTTACAGCTTTTTATTCACGGTTTCATTGTTCCCATTTTCTGTATTTGCAGATAAAGTTATTGTGACAATTTCCTTTTTTGCGGCTGAAAATTTGATTATTCGTTGATAGGAAACTAATGTTATCGTAATTTTAATCGCATACCTATTTATATAGCAGCTATCAAAAGGCAATTGTATATCCTTCGACTTATTGCTGTTTTGGCCGCTGCCTCTATGGGTTACTTTGACGAAAGCCGCCTGTTTACATGTGCCACTCAGGCTATAGATTAGTACCTCTTCTCCTTGTTATTATTTCGACTAAAGGCAAAAAAAGTTATAAAGAAGTTTTCAGGGTGTATCGACGAATTGTGTTGTAGGAACACCATACTTCGACGGTTGCCTCTGCCGTCTCCCTCACGTGTGAAATCTCGTGTTTTTACAATGAAATCCGGAATATAAAACCTATGAGAACTTCACTGCAATCATTCGCCGAGAAAGTCTCCTTTCTCATTAAAAAGTAATAATTTCCATTCTTAAAACGTCGTTACGCCACATATGTAAAATTGAAATACTTGACAGTTTAAGTTTTGGTGAGTAATTTCCTTAAATATCATTGAATCAACTGTAAGATCAATCAAGAAATCTGGAGATATAATAATGAATCCCACAAAAACAATTTTTGTAAAAAAAAAAAAAAAAAAAAAAAAAAAAAAAAAAAAAAAAAACCAGGTCTTGTGCTTGTGCAGTGACAAATATTTATGAAATCTTGTTCTGAGCCAAGTCTAAACTTTAAAGAGTATATTCACTTCACTTTGTGAAATGGAATGCTTTCTCTCGGTGTTATAGAACGTTTATTTAGAATTAAAAAAATAAAAAAAAACTCTGGCTACTTGGCCACTAAGCAAAACATGTTTTTAAATTCATGTGATGTATTGTAAGGCACATAATATGACCTAACACTGAATATTTTCCATTTTTTTTTAATTTATTTAAAAATTAATTAGATTAAAAAATCAAAATGTAAAACCTCGAAATGTACCTAACACATGCTAAAAAGTTTTAATATCATTTTCCCAATTAAAATATTGTTAACTAATAATTTTTATCATTTAACATTAAAATTGATTTATTAATTTAATTATTATTTAATTTATTAAAGTTTTAAGTAACTATGTTTTAAATATAAGCGTTAAAAAACTGTTTGCGCCAATCCCGCACGGATCCCGCTGGATTGGCGCAAATCCCGCGCGGATCCCGCGGGATTGAAAACACTGCATGATTGCAATCTTTAAACGCGAGTAAAATAAGGCTAAAAATATTATGATTAGATTTTCTATTACTATCGTTTCTTTTCATTATTATTTGTTAAATTGTAGGATTGCTCCCCTTCACATCCCATGGGTTATTAAATACAATCTATCCTAAGAGGAATGGTTGTCATATGTCTGTAAATCATGAAGTGTTTTGCTGATATGCTTTGTATATTTTCTTTATCGAGCGATATGGGTAACAGTTAATATTAGGGCTGGCCTTCGGGAGATCCTGGATTCAAATTTCTGTCCAGTCATCCTGAGTTTGGCTTCAACCTACAATTTCCAAAGGCGATGAATATTTTAAACATATTATTCTACTGGAGTTTGTCCGAAGTAATTGATTCACTCTGAAAAGCGAAGGTAAGTAGTTTTTTGATGGTACACTCATTCTGCTTATTTTAAATCTGAATCAAATAGAGGACCTAACTTCGTGAAAGCAAATAACACATACATAGATGATTCAGCATTTACTAAATGATTCACAAGTGTTTTTACAGACAGGCTTGTACTAGCTTTCTCCTTTAAAGATGGAAGAGGAGGCTGCTGGATCTGATATTTCACGTGTTGGAGTACAATCGTTGTGGCAGGACACAGTATTATCCTTTAAGATACTACAAAAGAACCCATCAGACTGGTTTCGTTTCTAGTGGCTTATGTAATGTTATATTCGACGCAATGGACTGCTTGATAGAGTACAAACACAAGGCGTCCAAGTAATAATAATAATATTACGCATTTCTCCCTTAGTCAAGGAGTAACTACATTTTTATAGGAGGAAATCTTTTATAGTAACAATACCATACTGCATGTCTAAGTTAACCATATTTGACCACTAAAACAGTTAAATTTTCACCTTCCGTATGTAATTCATTTTGTGAAAATATAGGTATTATTTATTTAGGCCACTTACTGAACGTTACCTAGAGTTAAGTTCAACCTGAGTTACGTGTCATGGCATATTAGCAAATATCAACCAATCAAAGCTTTTCTCTCATAATTTTCCGCCTTTTGAAAATTGTTCACTTTGCGACGCCTACCTTGAGCATTTCCAATCTCATAGGTTACAATGGTAACCCAACATCACACATTCAACTCACGAACAATGGCAGTATGTGCCCTAGCACTTATGTGACCGAGCGTGGTGGGTGAGCGGTTAACGTTCTGGGCCTCGCATTCGGGAGGACGTGGGTTTGAATCCCGGTCAGAGCATCTAGATTTGCGTTTTTCATGGTTTCCCCAAATCACTTCAGGCGAATACCGGGATGCTTCCTTCGAAAAGGCCATGACCAAATTCCTTCCCGTTTCTAATCCCCAATTCCTCCCCGCCCCTAATGACCTCGACGTCGACGAGGCGTAAAGCCATAAGTAAAAAAAAATGTGAGATCGTCAGATACTCGCCTACAGCTTTCTTCACATATATTGTCATGTAAGAAATAGTTGAGACCAAAGTACAGGGTGTTTCAAAAAGAATATACGTATTTCGAATGCATATATTTATTAAACTGTAAGACATACGAATATGAAACTTTACACACATATTTACGAACCTCAGAAGTTCAGATTACAGATGTTCAATATGTCCGCCATCTGCCACACGAACAATATCACATCGATACTCAAATTCCTCCCATACTCGGGCAAGCATGTCCTTCGTCACTGGTGTTACAGCAGTACGGATCCGGTTCCTCAAGTCCTCAAGGTTCTGTGGGAGTGGTGGTACATAAACGTTGTCTTTAATGAAACCCCACAGGAAGAAGTCACAGGGTGTTAAATCCGGTGACCGTGGAGCCCAGATGATGCATGCTAAGTCGCCAGCTCCTTGACGACCAATCCAACGGTTCGGTAGAGTTTCATTCATATATTCACGCACTTGGCGACTCCAGTGGGGGGTGCCCCGTCTTGTTGAAAAATGAAGTTGTCTTCGTGCAGCCTCGGAAACAAGCAGTTTTGTAACATAGCGAGATACTGCTGACCGTTAACCATGTTTTCATCAAAGAAGAATGGGCCGTAAACAGATGATCGGAATATCGCACAAAACACATTGACTTTAGGCGAATCTCGTACATGTTCAATGACCGCATGTGGGTTCTGTAGACCCCAAATTCGAACATTGTGTTTGTTTACCTGACCACTAACATGGAAAGTCGCTTCATCACTGAAAACGATGCGTTGTGCGAAAGTGTTATCATTGTCAATAGCATCAATAATCTCGTTACAAAATGCCACACGTTTCCGTTTGTCATCAGGACGCAGAGCTTGTAACAACTGTAACTTGTACAGCTTCATAACCAACCGACGTCTTAAAACACGCCAAATTGTTGTTGTAGGTAGTTGTAACTCCCGACTGGCACGAGTTGATTTTGAAGGACTACGTTGGAAAGCAGTTTGAATTCGTGCAACATGTGCCTCAGAAACACGATGGCGGCCAGGACTCTTTCCTTTACATACACATCCGATATCTACAAACTGTCGATACCATCTACGAATGTTACACTCATTCGGAGGATACATTTGGTACCTCAACCTGAAACGTCTTTGCACTGTAATCAGGGAATTACACTTCGCAAACTCGATAACACAAAATGATTTCTGCTGTGGCGTAGCCATTTTAAACATATGACGGTTACCAAGAATAACACAAGACGACTGACCTCTAGCGGCTATTAAATAAACTAGACTATGTATTCGTTTCTCCAATAGCCGAGCCGGGGCGCAGCGATCGATAGTTTGCACAAAAGAATAAATGTAATACGTATATTCTTTTTAAAACACCCTGTACTTCTAACCGCAGACGACCTAATTTAAAAACTTCAAAGAAATGGGGTAAATTTATTTACATAACATACTGTTTTTTGAATGGGGTGATTCTTTAAGCCGACAATTGTGATGCGGATGTTTCATTTGCTCCACGATATCAATTTTACTGGCAACCAAGCAAACAGAAATCAACAGCTTTATAAGCATTCGTTTAGAACGATTTTTGAAAAACAATGGAAAACCGTAATCCAGTTATTCGAACAGGTAATCTAACCAGTGTCCTTCCACGCCTCATGCCCAAACGTTGTTGTTCACTCGCGAAACTTGGTTTCTCTACACAGAGACATCTTCCACAACATTGACAACTGTTGTAAAAGACATTCTAAAAGTGGAAGATGTTAAAGAAACACGCCTTATTCTTTCACTGAGCAGTAATTTTCCTTGAAAGAAACTTATGTTACACTGATTCTTATGCAGTTATATTGCAGAATAAAGATCCTTGAAACTAACCTGTCTCGGAAGATGAAATTCCTATTTCAAGTTTGAAGACGGTTCCTTAAGTTCCTTAAGTAAGTTTAAGAGAAGCAGAAACTACATGACAGATATCTGATAGTAACTACAAAGATTGCAGGATCGAAACACTGACACTGTTTGAAGTCTTAGAATAAAGCTGTGCTTCTATCATATGCCACTGAACGTTTCCTGTAATGCCACAAAAATTTGAAGAGCAATAATAACATCTGTGGACCCAGAATCTTCAGTTATGCAATACGCTATAGTTATTCCCTATTTGTCTGTTTGAAGGGGTTTACAATATGATACCAGACACTTTTCTAATCATACCTGTTGATACCTGCAAACATATTTCAGGTAATAATTGTTTCTTACACTGAAATGATACGCTGAAATAACGAAGAAAATCTGCCAATTAGTTTAGCAAGATAAGTGATTGAAGACTTACCTCGCTTTACTTGTATCTCCAACAAGAAAGAAGAACTGAATGGGTAATCCTTGCATGGCTGGTAGACATCGCAAACCTTTTAAGTCAAACAAAACTAATTTGAAGATGTTTATTTAAAATTAAAACCTGTAATCATTCTTTTTTATGCGTGCTGACTTGCGATAGATTTTATCTTGAAACAGCGAGTATACCTAACTCACAGAATGCGCTGAAATCCATGTCACAACTAAAGCTTCCGTAAATCCAAACGTCACGACACTGATGTGCCATTTTCTCCATGATATTAATTTAAAACACAGTTTATCCAGGCAAACAAACCAATAGATTACATTAGCTTGTTAGACATGGCTCCAAGGAAATGTTTATATTTTGTTAAGATATACAAGGTACAAAGAAATAATAATTCAATCACTGAAAAGCCCAGAATGGCAGATAGCCAAGACTTGTATTTCATTGAGTGTAAAATTGCAACTCTTTAATGCGCTCAATCATATTATCAAAACCAGAGCAGTAACAAAACAGAAAATCACAACCTTAACAACTTAGTTGAATAACAATAAACATTGGTCATCGATAGATGACTACAATTTGAGTAAATCGGACTATGGTGGCAATTATCACTATTGCTTATACCAATCATTTAAATGAACTGTTTGTCCTCAAAAGTTAAAAATCTTTTAAATGCTTAAATTACTTACTTCTTAGTAGTTACTTTTTGGTTCCATTGATGAATTGTATGGAAGTTGGTGATACACTCTTAATAGCAGAACCTCCGTCGCCAAACATACAGGAACACCTCCTCCACTTCCACATATGTTGAAGGTAAGTACTGAAAAAAATGATATAAAATCCATTATTGCTATTGGTGTGCAGATCTAGGTAGGTAGGAAACATGGTAAGATCACACACGGGACAAAGTGGCAGGATATTTTCAATTCACAGAGATCCGCCTTAGTGGCGAAGAGTAGCGGAATATATGGCAGCAGATTATATCTTCCTTGAGGGTGACCGAAACAATCCCGTGAGAAAAAGGGAGAATTCCGCTGTACCTTCGGGAGAAGAACGACAGGAAGTCACTGACAGAAGTGGCAACTGGTCGCCATGATTGGAAGCAATCTACTATCTTACAGGATGTCACTATCTAACCGGAAGCTGCTATCTTGAAAAATGTCCACCTACTCTCTTTATCGTATTACTAGTTCATGAATTTCGTAGCTCAACTAGAACATCTAATAAAATTTCATTACAGAATAATTCAAGAATTTCATCGAGTATAACTTACGGAACGATTTACTGTAGTTTCATACAGCTTTCCAGACAGAAGGAAGTTTCACGTAATTATGATTCCTAGTTATCACGCAGTTCACAAATATAAAATCGTAGCCCAGAGATAACGAATTTTAATTTTGATGTATGGGAAATGAAACACAATACCCCCGAATGTGGTTGCGCGACTTAAGCCGAGTTCCCACGACGTCTTGTAACGAAGGCGGGATGGGACGGGACGGGACGGGACGAATACTCAACAACACGCCATGGGAACAGGGCCGCCTCTGCTGGCGGAGATGAGACGCAGCTACCCACTCTGTGTCGGTAAACATCACAGGCGTGTGTAGAAGTGCCCTGTTGTCATCGGTTTGCAGTAGCGATGTGTACCCCTTCAGTTGCTGTAAAGTGCTCTGTGCCAAACGACAGTAAGCAACGTGGTGGGGCGGTGGCGACGTGGTAAGCGCGCGCTCGTCCCTACACTTCGGCTAATGAGGCCCCGTCCCGTCACGTCCCGCATTCGTTACAGGACGAGCCTTTCATCTTCTACCGACTGGCGGTGGGTCGAAGCGGGACGTCCATGCTAGCATATGCGGCAAAGATGAGAGGCGTCTCATAACAGGGGCCGAGGGACACGCCATGGGAACCCCCCTGTAGAATGCCGCTATACTTGATCGGGGAGGAACAATGGGACCAGGATCGAGTCCTATTCTCTGCTTTCTAGGTGGTTTCTCGCAATCACCTAGTTGAATGCTGGGACGGCCCCCAATATCCGTTCATGTACTACACATTTCACAAACAAAAATACACTAATAACATAGACCACAGGTTATACGTTTCACAGACAGGTGGCAACACATGAGCCCCACCCCAGCCCTAGCTAGCAGCTAAAAGATTGTACCTTGCTTTAAAATAAGAACAGTCTCTAAAAAAGAATGTGACGAACAACCGGCGAAAGTAGAAAAGTTGAAATGACGATTTTATGTAATCTGACATTGCTGAGAATGAAAGTGTTTGTCTAAAGAGATCACATGTTCAGAAATCTCAGAAATTTTCAAGTGGCTTATTTTTTACTTTCTTTCAAAAAGAAAATTGGGACTGATGTAAGTAATTCGTACGTTTCTGAGCGATCATTGGGTTCAGTTCATTCTCAGAAAGAAATAGCATATTTTTAAAATTCCAGGTACTAGTATATTTCACAACGTTGAAAAGTTACGCCTTTATGGAGAACTGGGAACAGAATCACTGGCTGAAAGGAACGTACCCGATCCCATCCCATCTCTCAGATTGGAGTGCACACATTTAGCGCGTGCACTGCGGGTGGCCTGACTCGCCCGGGGCGCGCAACAGGTGTGGGCTGGCCTCGCCGCCAGGTAGATTTATGCGAGTGTAGTCGTAAAGTGGCGCAGTGATGCACTGCTCATTGTTGGCCGCGCCGCTCGGGGTGCCTTTGATTGATGGCCCCATCTCTCGTGGGCGCGAATTGTTTCCAGCGCCACACCGACCGCGCGTCCGACCAGTCGTAAAAGCCACAGCCCTCGCCGCGCTGTACCGAGCGTGCAGGAACGCGCCGCATACGCCAAGCTGCAACCAGGAAACAGTGCGTATCGTAACGCTTTGATATTCTGATCCCTCCCACCAGATACAGGATTTCCATGTCATTTCATTCATAAAGTCGAGGCGACCCTTCTGCATCGTTAACGGAAAATAAAAAGAAAAAACTTCGGAAAAATATAGGATAAAAAATAAGAATGTCTCGAAAGAAAATATAGATATGAAGATAAACCTAAATCTTTGAAGTATTTACTAGTAGACTACTTGTTAAGCAGATCTAACAAAACATGCTTAAAATTATGGTTCTGTGGTTTCCACAATAAATTCTTTTTTGTTTGTGATATCGGAATCAATGTGAAATTCTGTAGTAATGACTAATGTTAGACTCCTGTCCAGATACGACGTTGTGGAGCAGTATGATAGAAGTGTAGGGAGACCGAGGCTGGTTGGCATAGGGGGCAGGTTGGCCATTAGCTTCTAATTTTGTCCATAGTCTATGTGGAAGCGCTACTTATTGACCACATGACCTTCACAGCCTCATCTGCTTAACAACATAACAACAGAGTTCTCTAGTCGTTTGAGAAGGAGCGGTGATTATTGTAAATTTCGTTCGGTAAGTAATTTTTCTAAACTATCTTAATTGTTTTCTGTACCACAGGCTGTATGGGATAGGCTTTAATTCTGTGACACATTTGATTCATTGAACTAAGGGCTATGTTTTCCATTGCTAAAACATTAGTTGTTAGTAGGTGATAGTTGTTACTACAGCCATCTTTGTTACAAAAACGTATTTGGGGTAGGTCAGCCATCTGTGCCCGGGGTTGTTTGGAACATAGCCAAACCAACCCCAGTCATATATTTACATATTTCATATTGAGGGTAATAACCATTAATGATATGAAATAAATTTCGAACATTGTGAAACTTCATAAACTTTATTGAAGTAGGACAATGGGAACTTTGAATTTCATGGATAGTGACTATCTTTACAGGTAAAAATTGTTACTAAAAGTGCGTAACTACCAGAAGAAAACTGAAAGGGGTAAAACTCCGAAGGGCATATACTATAAAGCTGTTTGACCGCACATTGAGGACGGGAGAATATTCAAATCAGTTTATGAGGAGTTCCAAATGCCGGTTCGCAGTTTGGTCCGCTACTGTGGTAAAGCTAGAAAAGATAAACGGCAGCTTGGGCCAACGACAAGAGAAATTCCACAGATTGGCTACTGGAAGAACCGACGTAATAATACAAGGTCCTGAATATCAGTTGAAAAAGAAATGGATTGAATTGTAAGCCTATTGTGTAGTGTGTTTTATCTCCTCCTAAATTTCAGGTTAATACCAATAACTGAAATCGTTAACTTTAGGTTCCAAAATCTGCGTCTCAATCAGTTTACTGTTTCATAGTTTTTTGGATTAATGTTAGTAATAATTTTCTTTATAGGTTTTATCTGAATAACAAGAAAGGGACCTTGAAAGCTACTTGTTAAATGCAGCCGACATATAATTTGGCTTTTCCCCTAAAGAAGTAAGGAAATTTGTGTGTGTATACAGCAACGTGAATAACATAAATATTCCTCAACCATGGAAAGAAAAAAATATGGTAGGAGCAGATTGGTTTTCAAATTTAATCAAAAGACACCCTACTTTATCAATAAGAACTCCGCAGGCAACTAGTCTTGCAAGACCTTCTAGTTTCAATAGCACTAATATTAACCTATTTTTTGGGAAGTTGCGCCCTACTTTGGACAATCTCAGATTAACCCCCGCTGATATCTACAATATGGACGAAACTGGGACAACTGCAGTTCAAAAACCCAATAGAGTAATTGCTAGGAAAGCGTTTAAGCAAATCGGCGGAATCACTTCAGTTTAGTAACATTGGCCATTACAGTTTCTGCTAGTGGTAATTCTATACCCTCTTTTTCGTATTTCCAAGAGAAAATTACAAAGATCGTTTCTTAAAAGATGGTCCACCTGGCAGTGCAGGAGATGCTAATCCACCAGGGTAAATGGTGGAAAAAAAATTCAACAAGTTTGCTGAACACTTTTTCATTCACAGCAGAAGCTCACAATAGCGGCCTGTGCTTTGGCTGTTAGATAATCACGACTCCCATCTTTCAGTCACAGCATTGGATTTTCTTAAATAAAACGGGATAACCGTCCTCTCATTTCAACCACACACGTCTCAAAAGTTGCAGCCCCTTGATAGAACTGTTTTTGGGCCTTTGAAAAAATATGTAAACAGCCAATGCGATGCATGGATGACAAACAATCCCGGTAAAACTATGACTATATATGACATACTTGGGATTATCAAAACTGCTCTTCCTCTTGCAGTGACTCCATCAAATATCACTGTTGGGTTCTTAGCCACGTGAATCAGTCCATTTAACCCTGACATATTTCTTGCAAGGGCCTTTCTGCAATCTTACTGTAGCGATCGGCCAAACCCTTCCCTAAATGAAAATGCTGCAGAATCTTCCACTACCTCACAAGACCCGTCGACTTCAGCTCATGCAGACACTAATACCTTCAACAACACTGAAAATGTAAATACTCAAGGTTCTCCCCATATCCTACATATCACCTACTTGATGAGACTACTGCCGAAGGCACCTGCAAGAAGACAGCCTACGAGATGTCGAAAGAAAAGGAAATCAGAAGTATCTATCGTGTGGACGATGTATTGCTACGTAATCGGCAGATTATTATGTGAACAGTGCTGGAGTACTTTTGGTAGACTGTGTGTATGTCCCGGAGTGATATGATGTGCTATAAACTTTGTTTGATGAACTGCTACAGAGTTGTGCCACATCGATGGTTGAATGATTAATTACTGAAGTTGGACTTACTAATTCACAAACTTATTTATCCTCGAAACTGCATTCTTTGGTGACAAAGTCTAATTTTCCTTGTGTCTGGTGGCTTGCTTTGGATTATGTAACGTTCTGAAGAATAAATCTTGATGAACTGTGGAAACTAGTTGGTGAGTGTGATTTCTCAATAGCTTCCCTCATGTTCCTTTGAATGTTATTCAATTAATGTATTTAATTAGTAAAGCTAACCAGACTGGCGACCGCACGGCAATCGAAATAATGAGAGGTAAAAGGGAGCATTGAACGTTCCGTAAAGCAACATAGCTGTACAATCGCAACGACGAACATTAATTTATATAAAATATTACGTTACAAGATGAGGAAGCGTCTGGTGTATCTTAGTTTCTCTCATGCTTGCCTTCTGCCTGATATTCGTAGATTTGTAATTAAAATAAAATGAAAATGAGGTACAATAAACTTTATTATTTACTTAAAGCATTTACACTAATTCCTGATCTGTTTTCTTTCCTTTTATTCACTCAACTTATTTTTATGAATCGTTTGAGGAGGGCTACGCCAACTAACCCCGGTGTGCGTGCCAACCAACCCAGTGTACGAGGACGGTTGGCCAACCACGACTTGCACTGTTTGGTGATTTCTTGCAGCCATACATTTAAATATTACGATCGTAAAAAAATATAGAAAGTAGCCTATTATTTGCAGATTACATGGATATTCAAAATCTAGACGGTGTTCGCAAAATTAGCTGTAAAAATTAATTTGTGAAAACCTATGTCAACCATCCCCAGTCCCTCTATTTAAAATTGGACAAAAAAGAATGAGTTTTCTGTTACTGTACAGTCATTTTTACTATACCCCTAGAAATCACTTAAAATCAAATCAGTATTTTAATGTTGATTAATTTCCTATTAATCTCATTTATTTTTCTTTCTGTGAGAAGGATAACTGCACAAACAAAAGGCTTCTTTTACTGAACATTTCATTTCAGCCGCTTCTATTTTATTTCAGTTATATTTATTTTACATCTTCGTTTTAAAACAAACAGGATTGATTAATTTTGTTGTGCAGACATCAGTCGAAGGTAAGAAACATAGAGAAAGATAAGGATCACAACGTATGAATCAAATTATTAAGTGCACATGTTGTGGTGGTTGAGCTGCAATGAAGAAGCTCAAGATAGAAAGAGACGAAGGATAGCATCCGATTAGTTTAAATACTGATGACAGGATCTAGGGGAAATATTTTGGAGCCTCAAAGGCTTTCCAATTTTAGATTATAACACATATGCCAATCAGCAGAAAATTTGGAGACATTGCTGAGGCGCCATACACCAGATAGGGGAGATTCAAGAACAACAGGGCGGGCACGAATAGGCACGCGCGTTCTCTGACTGCGGTTTTAGACACATTTCTGCAACCATCAACGCAAATTTCGGGACGGTCCCAATCTCCGTCTCATAACTACATGTTTCACAAACGAAAATGCACTTACAGTTATCAGAACTGAAAATAATTACACGTCTTACAGAGAGATGCCAACACTCACTTCCTTAATACTATAGTATGACCTGGCAGTAAATATAAAATGCTTCAAGACGTCAGAAAAGGCATGCGGCCGTAAAACTATAGCTCCAAATTTGACCATGCCAAGATGAGTTAAATTCATAAAAAGGCTTCCGAAACCGAAATGGGGAAAAGGTAGTGAAGAATAAGATGATGCCCATTCTTCACTTGAATGGAATGAGAAGCGAAATTACATTAAGCATTGCGATACTAACGCAAGCGATGATGTGATTACATCGGTAAAGATATAAATATAAGAGTAGGACCAGCGTGGATGATATTGTAGGTGACTGAGACGAGATTTTACAAGATAAGCCAAATAACTATTCTGCAGTACCGACATGAAGTTCTGAAGTTTACTTTTGAAGTTGAAATTTTAGGAAATTGTTTGGGAATAATGTTGATGGCTATGGTTAAAAAAAAAAAAAAGTGGGGAAGAGCAATTGTTTGATAGCAGGCATCTCTTATTGTTTGAAGAGCTGTTACCAGAACATTTCAGGTGAGCTGAAATGTGTCATTTAGACTCATCGGAAAACGAAGCTGATGCCCCACTAGTGTGAACCACGTCTTCGCAAGTATCTGACACTACCAACAAGAGGTAATACAATAACTATTATCCTTATATATTACCTTAAAAAGCTTCATTTAAAACTAACTACGAGTTTTATATATTTTTTTTTTTTTTGCTTCGTCAGTCTTTAGACTGGTTTGATGCAATCCTCCATCCCTTCCTATCCTGTGCTAACCTCTTCATTTCTACATACCCCTTACAACCCACGTCCTCAATTATCTGCTTCATATATTCTAATCTCTGTCTACCTCTACAGTTCTTACTCACTGTTCCCTCCACTAACAAATTAACCAATCCAGCATGTCTCAAAATATGACCTAAAAGCCTGTCTCTTCTTCCTGTAAGCTTCTTCCATAAACTTCTTTTCTCACCCATCATTTCCAAAACTCGTTCATTTCTTACTTTGTCTGTCCACCTAATTTTCAGCATTCTTCTGTAGCACCACATTTCAAATGCTTCAAGTTTCTTTCTTTCCGATATTCCTAAAGTCCATGTTTCGCTACCGTAAAGTGCTGTGCTCCACACATAGAGTTTTAAGAAGTTCTTTCTAATTCCTAGATCAATATTTGAAACTAAAAGGTTTCTCTTTTTCTATGAAGGCTCTTTTTGCTAGTGCTATTCTGCTTTTAACATCATTCCTGCTTCGGCCATCGGTTGTAATTTTGCTTCCCAAGTAACAGAACTCACTCACTTCTCCTATTGCATCAGATCCTATTTTTATATTTAATCTGCTATTATTGGTGTCATTTCTGCTACATTTCATCACTTTTGTTTTACTT
>CM061920.1:340130592-340281181 GCA_031002005.1 Vandiemenella viatica
GGGTAGTAGCGACGCCATCGAAACCAACTACGTCCCCGCTACCCCACGGCACCGTCCTCTTCCACCACGGCACGGCCATCCACTTCTTCCTCTCCTTCCCCGCCCCCTCCACCACTCCTGCCGTCTAACCGTTGCTCAGGGACAGTTACAGCGCCACCACCGACGCCACAACCTGTCGGTCGCTCCGACACCCTTCAGCCGCAGCCTCTCGACCACCTGCGGGGACCATCTTCAGCGCCCCCCGTACAGCCCCCGGCCATCGACGCCGACGAACCGATGCCGTTAGCTCCACAACCTGCACCACGACGCAGGTCGGCACGCATCGCCAGGGGAACAGCTCCGTACTCCCCCGGAGGTAGCCTTCATAGTCTGCTCCAGGGCGCCGCGGCAGACGACCTCGCAGACGTCGCAGACATCGCTTCCCCCCCCCCCCGGAGGGAGGTATGTTCAGTCTGCCAGTAAAGGCCCCTGCCAGGCAGACCTCACACACAACGCGCCTGCACGCCGGGATACATATACGACTCCAAACAGGCGCAGAGGCATCAAAACAAACCAGGAAAATAAATAGAATCATCTAGAAGGCTAAGTGGGACCTTTTCTTACAGAGGTCGCCGTACTACCACACAACGGAATTCCTGCGCCAGGCCGCCTATATAAGCGTAGCCGGCAGCTCCACCGCAGTTCCAGTTCGTATTGAGTCGCCGAACAGGTAACTTCCTGGTCGGCTCGGTACAGTTTTCCTCAAGCGCGGTTACGTTGGTTGTCAGTATAGCTTGTTTGTCGCTGGGTAAAGTTGCCCGGAGCGCAGCGTTGTACTGACATATCCGGCTATTCTAGCGCTTTAGCAAATTTGTCGTCAGACGGTAGAGATCCACCCGACCCCCCCTTTCCGAGGCTTTAGGGTGATACCGTCCCACGGCCCACTTCCGCGAGAGGTGGAACCCCCGGACGCACTGTGTAGGGTTGCTTCTGGTTCCGGCTACCCAGCGGTGTTAACAAGGAATCAGAGCGACATCCCACTAGGATATACACGTGCACGGAACGCGATAGGCGTTTCGTGCACAACATGGCTGGTAGACGGGCGTCACACTCGGAACGGGCTACAGATTGTGAAGATAATTTGGCTTCTCCTTCGGAATCTGAAATGGACTGTTCAAGCTGCGATGAATCCTCGAGCTCTGATCATGAGAGTCCGCCACCACGACGGAAAAAGGAATCTCCAGAAAACAGAAGAGAGTATTACCTGAAAGAATTTCCGAGTCTCCCCGAACCCTCTGACGGGTTTCAAACAGCAAAGGGTAAGAGGAGACGGAAGAGTACTCCCAAGAAAAAACAGAAAATAAGTAAAACTGACTCTCAGATTGAGTTGCGAAATAGATTTACTCCTCTGGAAACAAGCCAACCTCAGTAGCAGTCATAGAGAATGTCAATACCTGTCAACAGACCACAAATGAAACCGAAACTACACCTGCAACAACACCAGCACAGAGGAGTGGTAAAATACCCCCTGTAGTAATCAAAGTGGTGAAAAACTATTTGGAATTGAACAAAACCATCAAAGATCATCTCACAGGAGGACTGAAGGTAATCTATAGTGGGGAAACCTTGAAATATTTTGTGGACAATAAAGAAGACCATAAAATTTTAACAACATTCTTCAAACAAAACAATATTGCCCACTTCAGCCATCAAATGCCTGATGAAAAACCATTGAGAGTAGTTATCAAAGGACTCCCGCCATCAGTTACAACTGAGAGCATAAAAGAAGAGCTCACCGAAAAGGGTTTTGAGCCACTGGAAGTGCACCAATTCAAGAAGAGGGATCAACAGACTAAGGAATTGATTCCACTAGCTACCTTCAGCGTGGCATTGAAACCGGGACCAGAAGCTGAGTCAATCTACAACGTTCGCGCTCTATTATATACAAGAATTAGAGTAGAACGCTATAAGAATCTAAATGGACCTCCTCAATGCGTCAAGTGCCAGCGCCACGGGCACACTGCGAATTACTGCAACTTTCCTGCAAGATGTGTAAAGTGCGCCGGTTTGCATCCGAGCAGAAGCTGCCAAATCCCGAATAGCCAAAAGGCAAAGTGTGTAAATTGCTCAGGTGATCACGCAGCCTCCTGGAGAGGATGCCCGCAATACCAGAAGATCGTGAAACCTACAAAGACAAACAAAAAAAGAAAATGAAGACTTGAGACTATTGAAGAACCGTCGAACCAAAAACGCAGGCGAAATGGAAATTCAAAACCTGGATAAAACCAAAGCTGGAAAGAAGCCAGAGACCCGCAAACAAAAGATTAGTGACTATCATTCCTTCGCAGAGACCCTAAAACGCTCCAGAGGAGAGAACAAAAAACCACATTACTCAGACGAAGAAGAAGACTCAGATGACCCTGTAGACTTCTTAGACATGAAGAAATTACTCTACACAATGAAAAGAACCATGAAAAAAGTAAACAGCGCAAAGGACAAGTTCTCTAAACTGTTTGCCTTTATGGAAGGTGTTATGGCGATGCTCAAATAATGGCCACAAATCCACAATCACATCGTGACCTAAGCATAACAATATGGAATGCTAATGGAATCAAAAACAAGAAACTTGAACTCCTAGAATTTGTCAACCGACATAATATTAACGTTATTCTGCTAACTGAAACACATCTAAAGCCTAACGATAAATTCAGCCTATCAGGATTTCAGATACATCGCACTGACAGAATAGGCCAAAGGGGCGGCGGCACCGCCATAGCAATCAAGAAATCTATAACGCATACAGCCATCCAACCTTTAAACCTAATAGAACTAGAAGCTACAGCAGTCAAGATTCACTCTAAAGAGGGGCACATTGTCTTAATCTCAGCATATCTCTCTCCCAACAGAAATATCTTTGAACACGACCTTGATGAATTAATTTCGAAAGGAAACAAAATCATCATTGGTGGAGACTTAAACAGCAAACATACAGCTTGGAACTCCCGCTCAAATAACCCAAAAGGGGAACGTCTTCTCCAACTTGCTGGCAGGAGGAACATAGACGTCCTAGGACCTACGGAGCCGACATATATCCCTAATTCACAGCGAGCACAACCTGATGTCCTAGGACATCGCAACTACTCAAGAACATCACTCATAGAGTCCAACTCAAGTCTATGTCGGATCTATCGTCTGATCACAACCCGGTGCTAATAAACCTCAGGAATTTTATCTTATTAAACCAGTCACCAAAAGCACCAAGGAGACAGATTTGAATCTTTTCTCAAGATTGGTCCATAACAAGATTAAGGCCTACCGTCAACCTTTCAACACCAGAATTGATAGAAACGGCCATCAGTCATTTTACCAACGTAGTTAAGGAGGCTGACAGAAGAGCATCAATTACCACCACACGCAACGATGAATATCAACAAAGACTACCTGATATTCTTGAAGATATTAGGTATTTACGGAACCGCTATAGACTACTCTGGCAACGTTTCCGCGATCCAGCCGACCGCCGTAGATATCGCCATTACTCCCGCCAACTCACCGCCCGGCTGAAAGAAAGGAGCTCAGAAAGATGGGAGGAAAAAATGTCTCAACTAATGCTGGAAAATAGGGAGGCGTGGCAACTAATCCGTGCCCTTCGAGAACCACGCGAAGCCACTTCTCCTATAAATGGCCCTGCAGGTCAGTGCTTCCTTCTCTCATGGGTAAAGCAGAAATCTTGGCAGACATTTTGCAGCTCAACATACAGCAGCAGATTATCAACTGACCCCAGCTGAAGAACTGGAGGTGACCACATCTACTCAACGAGTTGCAGAAAACTTAGCAGACCACCTTCCGACCAACCGGAACTAACAACCCCCAGGGAAGTAAGAGCTGTAATACGAAAACTAGCCACCAAAATCTCCAGGTATGACGGTATTGGCAACTCCCACCTTAGCATCTACCAAGAAAAGGGATTGTACTACTTACCAGAATCTTTAACGCCTGCCTGCTTCAACACTACTACCCATCGATATGGAAAACTGCAAAGGTCATCGCGCTCCAAAAAGGGGTAAAGATAAGCAAAACCCAAGTAATTACAGACCGATTAGTTTACTGTCTGCTCCTTCCAAAATACTAGAGCGGCTACTGCTAAAAAGAATCAATACCAGTTTGGAGTTTGGACACACCATCCGACACGAACAATTCGGCTTTGAAAACCGTGTAGGAGCCACAACCCAGATAGTGCGACTAACGGAGCATATAAGCAAAGGTTTTAACTGGAAAAAATCAACTGCTGCCGTCTTTCGTTGACATAGAAAAAGCCTACGATAAAGTCTGGCACACTAAATTAATTGATAAACTATATCATCAAACAGATATTCCGGAATGCTACATCGCACTTATTGCAAACTACCTAAAAAATAGAAAATTCTTCGTACAAGTTGAAGGCCAAAAATCTGCAACTCACATAATTACTGCTGGAATTCCGCAAGGCTCGGTAATTGCGCCTACTCTTTTCAAAATCTACATTAACGACATACCCTTACCTCCTCACGTACTTATGGCTCAATTCGCTGACGATACGGTCATCTACTCGACCGGAGGAAACCACACACGTAATATCCAAAACGCTCAAAAAGGCTTGGACGCTTTTGATAAATGGTGCAGAGTAAATAAAGTCAAACTCAACCCTACGAAATGTTCTGCAATGTATTTCTCAAGGAAAAGACCAGTACTCCAAAAACAGCTAGAAACAATGGGCCACAAGCTTCCATGGGTGACAGAGACTCGATATCTGGGCATAATACTTGACAACAAACTTCTCTTTCGTCAACAAGTGCTAGACCGGAGAAAAAAAGGGCTAGCAGTGATGATGAACCTTGCACCGATCCTGAGGAGCGACAACCTAAATTTATCAACCAAGATCCGCATCTACAAATCAATCATTGTTCCCTTCATCTTATATGGTTGCCAAGCTTGGGGAACGACCAGCCACTCCAACAGAATGCATATTCAGAGACTGCAGAATAAGACTCTCCGAATGATCACACGGGCAAGTTACTTCACTCCAACAGCGCTCCTCCATGACGTCACAAATATTCCAAATATCCATACATAAATCTTCCAATCAACTGAAAAATTCTTCAACAGAGTAGAGGAAGCCCGCCACGAAGTTCCAAGACTAGAGTCTATAGGTACGGTTGTACCTATGACCTGGCACAAATACAAGGTGCCATTAAGTATTATTATGAACCCTGTGGATTCCTGAGTAAGTGTAGAGAGAAAGTGAAATAAATATGAAACATATATAAGAATACAAGAAGGGGTTCCTATTAAGGTCCAACCGACCATAGCCTGGTTATCCCCTAAAGTGTAACACCAATGAACTCAAAACCATCAATCTGAACATACAGATTAAGCTACAAACAGTAGCGGGACTGTTCATTAAAACCGTTGAGGTAGTAAATAAAAAAAATAAAAAAATCCACCGACAGTTCCGACCTGACCGCTGAACCAGCGTCAACTACGGAAGTAGAAGCCGTCACTCTACCCCGGATCAGGACCAGGCTACAATTCTCGACGGTCATCTGATACTGTGCCACAATTGTTATGGTTTACCAGTGTTTGTGTTCAGAGTAATAAACCTCAAGGAACCGTTAAGTGTAGTTCACTTCAAGAATAATATACAAAAGGATGGAAAGGGTAGTAGAAGAGATAATAGGTGAAGATCAGTTTGGGTTAGGAAAAATCGCGGTACAAGGGAAGCAATTCTGTCTTTAAGATTAATACTTGAAGGGCGGATCAAGAAAAACAAAGATACTTTTATGGCATTTGTTGATTTAGAAAAAGCTTTTGATAATGTTAGGTGGGACAAGATGTTCAAAATTCTAAAGAAGTCAGGTCTAAAGTATCGAGATAGAAGAATCCTCTATAAAACTATATAAGAATCAAGTGGCTGTGATAAAAGTAGAGAATCACGAGAGACATGCATCAGTTAAAAAGGGTGTGAGACAAGGTTGTAGTCTATCCCCGTTAATATTCAACTTGTATGTAGAAGAAGCAATGAAGAAAGTCAAAGAAAAATTTCCATGTGGCATAAGTTTTCAGGGAGAAAAAATCAGTATGCTACGATTTGCTGACGACATTGTCTTGTTAGCAGAGAGGGCTGAGGATATTGAGAAATTACTGAATGGCATGAACAAAATACTGAAGGAAGATTTTGGACTGAATATAAATCAAAGTAAAACAAAAGTGATGAAATGTAGCAGAAATGACACCAATACTAGCAGATTAAATATAAAAACAGGATCTGATGCAATAGGAGAAGTGAGTGAGTTCTGTTACTTGGGAAGCAAAATTACAACCGATGGCCGAAGCAGGAATGATGTTAAAAGCAGAATAGCACTAGCAAAAAGAGCCTTCATGAAAAAGAGAAACCTTTTAGTTTCAAATATTGATCTAGGAATTAGAAAGAACTTCTTAAAACTCTATGTGTGGAGCACAGCACCTTACGGTAGCGAAACATGGACTTTAGGAATACCGGAAAGAAAGAAACTTGAAGCATTTGAAAATATGGTGCTACAGAAGAATGCTGAAAATTAAGTGGACAGACAAAGTAAGAAATGAACGAGTTTCAGAAATGATGGGTGAGAAAAGAAGTTTATGGAAGAAGCTTACAGGAAGAAGAGACAGGCTAGTAGGTCATATTTTGAGACATGCTGGATTGGTTAATTTGTTAGTGGAGGGAACAGTTGAAGGTAAGAACTGAAGAGGTAGACAGAGATTAGAATATATGAAGCAGATAATTGAGGATGTGGGTTGTAGGGGGTATGTAGAAATGAAGAGGTTAGCACAGGATAGGAAGGGATGGAGGATTGCAACAAACCAGTCTAAAGACTGACGACAGCAAAAAAAAAAAAAAAAAAAATGAAAATGAGGTACAATAACCTTTATTATTTACTTAATACATTTACACTAATTCCTGATCTGTTTTCTTTCCTTTTATTCACTCAACTTATTTTTATGAACCGTTTGAGGACTACGCCAACCAACCCCAGTGTGTGTGCCAACCAACCCAGTGTACGAGGTCAGTTGGCCAACCACGACTTGCACTGTTTGGTGATTTCTTGCAGCCATACATTTAAATATTAAGATCGTAAAAAAATATAGAAATGTAGCCTAGTATTTGCAGATTACAGTGGTATATTCAAAATCTGGACGGTGTTCGCAAAATTAGCTGTAAAAATTAATTTGTGAAAACCTGTGCCAACCATCCCCAGTTTCCCCTCTATTTAAAATTGGACAAAAAAGAAAGAGTTTTCTGTTACTGTAAAGTTATTTTTTACTATACCCCCTAGAAATCACTTAAAATCAAATCGGAGTATTTTAATGTTGATTAATTTCCTATTAACCTGATTTATGTTTTCTTTCTGTGAGAAGGATAACTGCACAAACAAAATGCTTCTTTTACTGAACATTTCATTTCAGCCGCTTCTATTTTATTTCAGTTATATTTATTTTACATCTTCGTTTTAAAACAAACAGGATTGATTAATTTTGTTGTGCAGACATCAATCGAAGGTAAGAAGCATAGAGAAAGATAAGGACCACAACGTATGAATCAAATTATTAAGAGCACATGTTGTGGCGGTTGAGCTGCAATGAAGAAGCTGAAGATAGAAAGAGACGAAGGATTGCATCCGATTAGTTTAAATACTGATGACAGGATCTAGGGGAAATATTTTGGAGCCTCAAAGGCTTTCCAATTTTAGATTATAACACATATGCCAATCAGCAGAAAATTTGGAGACATTGCTGAGGCGCCATACACCAGATAGGGGAGATTCAAGAACAACAGGGCGGGCACGAATCTAGGCAACGCGTTCTCTGACTGCGGTTTTAGACACATTTCTGCAACCATCAACGCAAATTTCGGGACGGTCCACAATCTCCGTCTCATAAACTACATGTTTCACAAACGAAAAATGCACTTATCAGTTATCAGAACCTGAAAATAATTACACGTCTTACAGAGAGGTGCCAACACTTCACTTCCTTTAATACTGCATAGTATGACCTGGCAGTAAATATAAAATGCTCCAAGACGTCAGAAAAGGCATGCGGCCGTAAAACTATAGCTCCAAATTTGACCATGCCGAAGATGAGTTAAATTCATAAAAAGGCTTCCGAAACCGAAATGGGGAAAAGGTAGTGAAGAATAAGATGATGCCCATTCTTCACTTGAATGGAATGATTAGCGAAATTACATTAAGCATTGCGATACTAATGCAAGCGATGATGTGATTACATCGGTAAAGATATAAATATAAGAGTAGGACCAGCGTGGATGATATTGTAGGTGACTGAGACGAGATTTTACAAGATAAGCCAAATAACTATTCTGCACAGTACCGACTTGAAGTTCTGAAATCTGTTTAAAAATTTTCCTTTTGAAGTTGAAATTTTAGGAAATTGTTTGGGAATAATGTTGATGGCTATGGTTTAAAAAAAAAAAAAAAAAAAAAAAAAAAAATGTGGGAAGAGCAATTGTTTGATAGCAGGCATCTCTTATTGTTTGAAGAGCTGTTACCAAAACATTTCAGGTGAGCTGAAATGTGTCGGAAAACGAAGCTGATGCCCCACTAGTGTGAACCACGTCTTCGCTAAGTATCTGACACTACCAACAAACAAGAGGTAATACAATAACTATTATCCTTATATATTACCTTAAAAAGCTTCATTTAAAACTAAACTACGAGTTTCATATTTTTTTTTTTTTTTGCTTTCGTCAGTCTTTAGACTGGTTTGATGCAATCCTCCATCCCTTCCTATCCTGTGCTAACCTCTTCATTTCTACATACCCCTTACAACCCACGTCCTCAATTATCTGCTTCATATATTCTAATCTCTGTCTACCTTTACAGTTCTTACATTCGACTGTTCCCTCCACTAACAAATTAACCAATCCAGCATGTCTCAAAATATGACCTAAAAGCCTGTCTCTTCTTCCTGTAAGCTTCTTCCATAAACTTCTTTTCTCACCCATCATTTCCAAAACTCGTTCATTTCTTACTTTGTCTGTCCACCTAATTTTCAGCATTCTTCTGTAGCACCACATTTCAAATGCTTCCAGTTTCTTTCTTTCCGATATTCCTAAAGTCCATGTTTCGCTACCGTAAAGTGCTGTGCTCCACACATAGATTTTAAGAAGTTCTTTCTAATTCCTAGATCAATATTTGAAACTAAAAGGTTTCTCTTTTTCATAAAGGCTCTTTTTGCTAGTGCTATTCTGCTTTTAACATCATTCCTGCTTCGGCCATCGGTTGTAATTTTGCTTCCCAAGTAACAGAACTCACTCACTTCTCCTATTGCATCAGATCCTATTTTTATATTTAATCTGCTATTATTGGTGTCATTTCTGCTACATTTCATCACTTTTGTTTTACTTTGATTTATATTCACTCCAAAATCATCCTTCATTATTTTGTTCATGCCATTCAATAACTTCTCAATATCCTCAGCCCTCTCTGCTAATAAGACTATAAACTAAAACTAAATACCTACCGTAATTTAACTAATTTTGGTTAATTTTTTACAACGAAATGAAATAAATGAGTACTGTAGAACTAAATAATTTTCATGGCAATTCGAAAACGAAATTTATATCTCAAATACTAATAGGAAGCGATAATTAATTACTGAATAATAGTTCTACAGTACCGACCGTAGCGAAGTAACACTAGATTTTGCAGTTCCTAGATGATATGACTAACGATATATACCAATGACGTCTGAAGCATCGGTCAATAACATACACTTACTATCTCTCCGTTTCTTTTTTTTCAATTATTTCGAGCTGCTGTATTTACGAAAAATTCGTACAAGAATACATATCGGCACGCATGTTATACTATATCACTTTCACTAAGTCTCCAGGCCATAGTTACTACTGAACAATATAAATCTAAATGATTACTCAGGTAATGAAATAAACAACGCGGCATAACCCGAAAGTCAATTAATCATGAATATAAATCTAGCTAACGAAACAATGAAACCTGGAAATTGATACTATATTTGTCAGTTAAGAAACTTTGTATTAGTGTCACGGCGTCAGTTATACCATTAAAATGATAATACACCATCCAACACACTGTAGTATCCGTAAGGCATGTAACCAGGCTCAAACACTACAATTCGGTCGTAAGGTTCTCGCATGTAATCCTGAGAGATGGTCTTTCACACAAGTTAAACATTTACAGTACACTGGTAACTGCAAACAGCAAGGGTACACAGATGCCGTACTGAAGATGGAAGTGGCTATGTGGTTATTTGGTTCACTGCGAAGTTTTACAGCTTGCATGTGAACATCCTCTTTATGAGTTCTCTTACAACTACCTCTACCGTCAGTGTGATATTACAGTCCAGTGTTATTATGAAGAAGCGAAATTAGTAAATACAACTCGATTAGAAATATTGCGGCATATAAATGAAATAAAAAACTATAAAGGTTATTATTATGGCGAGAGGAAATCCCGCTGAAATACGCAGATGCAAAACTTAGTTATATCCTTCTCGACTGCGGAAATAAGGATGGAGTGGCTGGTGGGGGGAGGGAGAGGGTGAAGAGTTAAACTCCGGGTAACTTTGCCTATTGCCATGCGTGGAAGGCATGGGAAGCCTTTCCGGAATAAGCATGGGCCTCAACCCGAAGATTGGTTGGACCCTCCCGAAAGAGGCATACTAAGTCTGGTGTCAGAGGTTGGACGGCCAGCTCGTTTTCCCCTTACCTAACCTAACCTGGTAATCCTACCGGGTAAGATGGACCTGTAGTTTAACGTGGAATCCGAACCACGGACGTACCGGAATATGAATAAAATATTATCGTTACTTAATTTATTCTCTTAAATTAATGGCATTAAAAAAAAACGAAAATATACTCCTAATATCACGACATTTCACCTACGGAAAAAAGTATTGATGAGAACATCTTGTATATTATGTTATTGGATTCAGTTGGAATCTGTGATCAAAGCCAGCCGAATTAATGACATCTTTCGTACTCATTTTACATTGAATGGAATCAGGTATAACAACAACTTATTGGCGGATTAGGTGGTTAATAACTATATTAACTTCCTCTATGGATTATACGTCTTTATCATAAAATAAAATTTTCTTAATATTCGGGATTTCTATTTTTCTTTTTTTCGCTTCGGGCTTTATGCCACGTCGATATTGAGGGGCGGGAATGACAATGAACGGAAAGAAATTAGACAATAGGCTTTTGAAAGAACCATCCTGGTGTAATTTTATAAGCCACAGAAAATTGAAAACTGGGTGGCCGAACGGAAAATTGAACGCCCGTTTTCCAGAATTCCAAAGCTGAGGTTACCACTCACCCACTAGGCTCGCTATGGGGTTTATCATTTCCAGTTACCTAGGTAAAAAATGTCTACAATATAGACAAAAATCAGAATTCTTTACTTCTCCACGAAAACAGTCGCTAAATAACTGCAGATTGAGTAACAACAAAAATAAGCGTAAGGTATTATGAGTTATCTAAATAAAAAATTAAGATAGAAAAAAAGGTGTACTGGAGTGATAAATCATGGACGGAACGCCTTCGCAACCTTATTTGTTATCTGTAATCAAACTCCACGTAAGTACTAGCAAAAATTATCAAACAGTTCTTTTGCTGGGTCACAATGGTGAAGAATGCATAGATCTGTTACCTGAGACACTCAACTAATTGCAGGATTCTGAAACTGTGACATTAAACAGTGGTGAACTGCACTTTGTGTTTTCGCCAGAATTATAGTTGTTTGTTCAAGTGCTGTGATCGGGGCTGGAACCAGCGTCCCTCCTGACTCATAACGAACACGGAGACACGGTCGCAGAGTTTGTGTGCGGCGCACTGCAAATAAGGGACGTCGTGCCAGATAAAATATGTTAACACCGCACTCTTAACGCAAATATTCAAAACACACAGTGGGGCCGTAGACAAACGCCGCCTCGCCGTTATATTTCTTGTCCGCGGGTGAGAACGGCTGGCAGCACGTTTCATGTTTATACATTAAGACGCGTGCTGGGAGACGCTGCGCTCGTGCTACCACAGCCAGAGGCGTCAAAAACCTTTCCTGCGAGGTATCAAGGAGGGAGCTTAGTACAGTGCTCTTATTACGAGTCCAGGATATGCAATGAAAACATGTTCGGTGGCACTTACTATTAAAGCGTCGTGATAAGTTTTTATACGCCTCGTTGAAGCCATTAGAGGCGGGAAAGAATTAAGACCAGGTACCGGAAGGAATTCGGCCTTGCCCTTTTGAAGGAACCATCCTCGCATTTGCCTGGAGTTATTTGGGGAAACAATGGAAAGCCCAAATATGGATGGCTGGACCAGGATTCGAATCCTCGTCCTCCGGAATACGAGGAAATAGCGTTAACGCCCACCTACAACGCTCTGTATTACAAAAAAGTGCAGTCACGTAGTCATTTCCTTTGTTTTTAGTTTTCTATACTTGTGTTATTGTTTTTATTCTGTTGTTTTTTGTATTTTAATGAATTTACTTAATGCAGATGGGTTTTATTTTTAATGTGTATGTTAGATCTTACACATGAAAAAAATATTTCCGAAATCGCGTGTATGTAATCTTAACACCGTTTTGACTGTACTCCACATTATGAATGACAAAAAACCAATACAGCTAACGTTAAATATCTACGCGTTATAACGGACTGTAACAGAAGTGGTATTGGTTTATATGTTTGCCACACAAGTTTACCTTTAAATCTATATAACGGAAATAAGTAAACAAAAATTGTAAGTTTGTAACTAGCTCCCAAGCCCTTCACAAATGATTGGACGGATGGCGTTTTATGCCAATTTATTTCTTCCATGTATCTTAGCTAAATGTGATTATTACTCCACCTCGTTCAATTCCACAATCCACTTCATGTGTAAAATGTAGATTTAAAATTATAATTGGTTTCCAATTTTAATTTTAATGGGGAAATACCGAACCACTACTAAAACCTAAATAGGTAACTTAAATTCTAAAGTTGGTATAATGGCCATAGAGAGAAATTTGAATGTGTCATAAATGATCAAGGAGAAAAATTCAGTAGTGCTATGATTTACTGATGATATTGTCATGTTAGCAAAAGAGATTAGGATCTTGAGCAGTTCCTGAATGGCATGAACAAAATACTGAAGGAAAAATGTGGACTAAATATAAATAGAAGCAAGACAAAAGTGACGACATATAGCAGAAACGATATCAATAACAGTGGATTAAATATAAAAATCGGAACTGATGAAATAGGTGAAGTAAATAAATGCTGTTACTTAGGAAGTAAAATTTTAACTGATGACCGAAGCAAGAATGATGTTAAAAGCTGAAGAGCACTGGCGAAAAGAGCCTTCTTGAAAGAGAGAAATCTTTTATTTTCAACTACTGATCTAAAGAAATTTTTAATGGGAACCGGAAGTTCCTATGCTGCCCGTGAAAAATGACAAAGTGTTAGGAACATTTATTGAGAAACTGTTGTATATACTATCTTGAAACTTGGAAAGCAAATACAGTGGTTCTGTTTTAAAGTTGAGGGAAGGAATATTTTCTCATCTTTTCTTGATTCTTTTGGATGTTTTTTTAAACATCAGAATTTGTTTAAGAGCTTGATATTTTATTAACTTTCATATTAATGACTTGACTTATTACAATAAGCCTGTGTTAAAACGTAATTTTTATTAAAAATAGTAACACACAAAAACTTAATCTCCATATCTTTACTGCTTTTTGAGAAAATGTTTCTTAAATTTCAAAATAAAAAAATAAATCTAATATTAGTAATAACTCCACTTCCAGGATGAGTATAACGAAAAATCTAAGTTTCCGTCGAAGAGGAAGGTTCAAACGAATTTTTTGTATCAAAAATAATATTCGATTTTTTTAGTTTTGACCCACCTCTGGTTACCCTTCAAAACTGAATGTGTGGAGCACAGCAGTTTATGGTAGCAAAGCATTGACTTTAGGAATACCAGAAATAAGTAAGATTTAAGCATTGGAAATGTGGTGCTATAGAAGGATGCTGAAAATTAAGGGGACTGAGAAAGTGCGGAATGAACGTGTTTTGGAGATACTGAGTAAGGAGAGAAGATTGCGGAAGAGTCTTACGGAAAGAAAAGACAGGATGGTGGGTAAAATTTTAAGACATGCGGAGTTGGTTAATTTGTTGGTGGAGAGAATAGTCGAAGGTAAGAACTGTAGAGCAAGATAGAAATTAGAATATAAGACGCAGATAATTGAGGACGTAGATTGTAAGGGGTATGTTGAGATGAAGAAGTTAGCACAAGATAGGATGAGATGGAAAGACTGATGACAGGAAAAAATCATGATTTAATCACAGGTATTGTTTTTCTACAGGGTACGGACAGCTTGTAGTGAACACTTAATTAAAGTCTCCCATTCTCCAAGTGCCGTGCCAGTCTCGAACAGATGAGCCTCCGCTCGTGACGCCAGCTTGTTGGCCCTTTCCCTGTCAGGGCAAAACATTTTTTCATGTTGGTAGCTAAAACTCTCTTTCGTTAAAACTCTCTTTCGTTAGCTGAATGGTAAGTATTCCTCACTATGAAGCTTGTAAATCATTTCGTTTAGAGAAATTCTGAATAAGGGCTGTTGACTTCACAGAGGTCACAAATTAATAAAACATCAAACAGATTGCATAGTACGTTTTATTCTGCAAACAGATTTTCAAGAGAAGTTGAAGAACAGCTTTCAGAGTAGTGGTTAACTAATAGCTGCCAAATCAGAGCGCGATAAATAACTTCAAAATTGTAACCGAGATCGAAGTATCATGAGTAAAATCACAATAACATCATTGCATCAGCTTTTTTGCCTTCCTGCACTAAATTTTACATCATTCACAGTTTAATTACCTAAATTAATTAATGGTTAAGCAATGATATAATTTTTTAAATATCGTTTTATTTTAATTTATTAATATTTATGTAATGAATACGACAATAAAATGCATTATTTGAGAAACTCTTTTCTTCATAATAAAAATCACAGATTTTTTTCGTTTGGATGGTAAACTCGTAATACCAACTTCATGGACAGTGTTAAGGTGTAGGTAGAGCAAATAAAACACATATTTAAGTTTACCCTCAGTTTTCCGAATATTTATTATCAGTTATAAATACTACTGAAAATAATTTGTACACATTGTACAACAAATATCATTAACATAAATAGTAAACATTTCTCATCGCATTTTTAAGCCATTTAAAAAAAAAAATATTTTTGCTTAAATGTTTTCAATATTTATAGAATAACTTAAAGCTATTTTCGAAAATTTATTCAGGTTTTTCATAATTTTATTTGTTCTCCAGTCTTTTTAGCTGCCTTAGAATTATGGGAAAGAGAGCAAAATCAGAAAAGTGTGTTTGTAACGGTAAAACTCATTTTATTCATAACTGCCCCAAGAATGTAAGTCGACAAGCTTACTGCTCTCTAGTAACTATTATTAGAACAGGATCTCGGAAATAAGTTTCAACATTATGTTTTGATAGTTGTAATTTATTGAGAATGATAGCGGATGTGAAGTGTTCCTTCCAGCACAGCTTGACTTCTGATGATGTAACTTCTAGGGCGAGAAAAAAAAAATTCTGAAGGGAAATTCTCAATTCCTGATATCACTTCTTGTAGCGGGAAATACGAACATTGTGACAGGAAACACTGATATTAAATTAAAAAATTCTAATATTGTCGAAGGAAAATAAAATGTCCGACCTGGGAAATTCAACCTACATCCAAGTGCCCTTAAGCTTTTTAGTCATATTGCAGCCATATTCAATCCTCTCTTGTTCCGGGCCCAGTCGAAATTTGAATTTCACTGACTGGGCGTTTAAATTGTCCACATCAAAATATTAATAATTTGCTAGAATATTTGAATTTACCATCACAGAATGTTAACGCGACATTTGAATTTTTCGCGCGGGTCTTTGACGTCTCCAGAAATTAAGCTATGCCATAAGGAATCCTTCAGCACGACAGGTTTCATTTTTCAGGCATAAATTTATCTTCATTACTAAAAATATTTTTGAAATTAAGTTTGCTTTCTTAATAAAAAGAAGTAAGTGCAAGAATCATGTAATGATGGTTGATTTTATTTTCTTATGTTTATCTGCAGGATATTCCCATTATAGGTGTCTATAGGAGCAACGGTAAAGGTTTCTGTATTATCACAAGATGTGTAGTTGGCTTTCTGAACTATTTACTGGCTGAGAACAAGATTCAAGCTGTACGAATAAGTGGCTAGTAAAATAAACTGTAAGGTGATCAATAAGCAGAGCCTATTTCTTTCTGTATTATTTTTGACAAAATTAATATCTTCTTCACTAGCCCAGCTTAAGTACACTTGATTTATCGATGCACTAACAAACAATAGTTTACCACTTCCACTAACGAAAAATATAGAAGTGACATTTTCATACATCACTGAACGTTGTAGTCATGGACGGAAATTCTTTAGAGCTGTCACCTAGATTCAGTTGCTGTTACTTAATAATAGCACATAATCACTGCCGCAATTTTCGTCCCATTAGTTGTCGATACTGGCCACAGTTCCCGTTGGACGGTGAAGTCTTTGTACTGGTAGGAGGGTCACGATCTAGCAGTCAGGTTGAGAGGCGTCATCCTGGCTGAAGAAACCTGCCGCTGGGTTTCTCCACCTTCGCCGCAGCCTCTTCCTCCTCCACCACCACCACCGTCACTACCGTCTTCGTCAACGCCCTCTTCCTGTCCGGGCAACGACGATTCCGACGTCGACGAACGCGCTGACGTGTCACCTCGCTCACCCGACCTGACTGACAGATCGATGGGCTCCTCTTGTACTGGACCCAGAGACTGGAGTAGCACCTCTGGTGTCTTGTCCGACGTGGGCAGTCTCGGTGGTGGAGAAGGCGTTGACGAGGAGGAAGAAGACGAAGAGGAGGACAACTCCGTCAGTGTCAGGGCATTGCCATCGCGCTCAGCCGCCGTTACTTGTTGCTGCTGAGGCTGCCGGAAGTGCTTGGGAGGCGGTGGTAGTGACTGCATCAGCGGCAGGAAGTAGTTGCTGCGGTGTTGCTGGTGGTGCGACTGGAAGGTTATACTGGGAGACCCCCCTCCACCACCACCGGTCTGCAGGAATGGAGGGGCCAGGAAGGGCATCGCGAAAGGCGACATCTGAGGGTGCGACGCCATGAGGAGAGAACTCCGGGCAGCCCACAGAGCAGCAGCAGTCGCATTTGCCGCAGATTCCGCAGCGCCGTACGGTGACTGCGGAGGACGCTGTGGAAGACCTCTCAGAGCAAGTGGCGCCGGAGAGGCTCTGTGGGAAGGTAACTGTTGTTGGTGATGCTTGTCTGGCAACACCTTGTTATTGTTGTCGGCGTCGGCGAAGTGTCGCAGTCTGGGTGGGTCGCCCCACAGCGGTGGCGACATCCCTTTGATGGCCACAGAGACCGCAGGTTGCTGAAGTTGCGAAGGTGGCTGCCCTCCCTGTTGGTGTTGTTGCTGCTGTTGCTGTTGCTGCTCTTGAAGCAGGCAGTGGATCTTGAACCAGTTGGATCGCCGGCCGTATCGGGAGCCACTCTTGGACATGCCCACCATCAGACACTTGCGAAGGCGACACGCCTTGCAGGACGTGCGGTTCTTCTTGTTGATGACGCACTCACCATTGTTCTTGCACTCGGAGATAGAGCTCAGGTTGTTGTACGTGCGGCCGAAGAATGACTGTTAACAATAACAAGAAAAAATTATTTATAGCCTACAATATGAATCTATAAACTATTTAAAACACTATAATTCAACATTTTAGCACATGTTTCCACCATCCTTAATTATCACACATTTCTACTGTCTGTAAAGGATTACTCAATTTATTTTACCTAAAATTACATAATTATCAAGAAAACTATGACCAAAGTATTACTTCAATTAACACTATTTAAGCTCTTACAAAATTTAAAGTTATTCTGAGGTGACTCACATCTCCCCAAAATGGTATTTAAAAACAGGTAAACTTTCTGGGTATTAGTTTTTCACAAAAGCTTATTTTTAATCAGCTAAACAACAAAACGTTATCTAACATTTTCACTATTTCTTTTTACTGGTATTAGAACTTCGAAAAAATCTCCCTTACTGTACATCAAGTTTCATCTGGTGTTGTAAATGGTATTTGATTGAATGTAGGCACAAAAATTAAGTAGTCAGATAACAAAAGAAAAACAAAAATGGTGTAGTGTACGTCCATTTATCTTATCTTCTTCATAGCATTTCTCTCTCTTAATAAAAAACTTAATACATTCCTTTCGAAGATATCATGACATAACGATCTTCCAGGCTATCACCATAATTTACAATACACAAAATTTTTTGAAGAAGCAAGGTTGAAAATTGTTTACAGGATAGTGAATTTCTAAAAAAAAATACAAAAAACACTCTGTCACTAATCATAAAGTACTTGTGTTGAGAGTTCTGCAGATACAGTATCTACATCATTCAGTAGAAGATTCGCCATCAAGTGTTCTTGGAATGCGGAGAAATTTGTGGTTTAACAGTGAATATTGGTGCAAAGATCTGGTGATTAGGCATTTCACTGTCCAGATACTCTTGAGGGTACTATTTTTTTGTAGCTAACACGTGTTCGTCTGTTTACCTCAAACATGCAGGTGGCAGCTTACAGTAAGAGCAATATTCTACTCTCCTAGTCCCGGATTTTCATGCTGAAGCAATAGGTGATCGTTTGTCATGATGGGACTGTGATGTTTATAACATTCTAGTGTGAGTGAAATCGACCCTTGGTGTTGCATCCCGCAGCGAAGTCGTAACGCGTGACATTCAGAGCCATCAATTTCACACTCGATGGCACAAATGATGAACGGGACAGCCGATAGGTTTGGTCTGGGACACTGAGTAAGTGTCGTAAGTGAAAGCTGCATAAAAGAATAAACTTTAGAAAGTGAGAGTCATTTGTTTATTGACTGGTGGTTTCATGTCAGCTCTTGACGCCGTTACCCCTAACCCCAATTCATTTCTTCTAATGTTTTAAGCAATTCGGGGTTGTTTTAATTAATGTTGACAGGGCCTAGATTGATGTGAAGTAAATTAATTTCTCAATTATTTCAGCCATTGTCGAATGTCTGGATTTATCGGCGTAACGTAGTGTTGTTTCTGGTCAACGTTCTATTTCATGTTCTAGTGATTTTCATTACTAAAGACCTCGTGTCATGAGTTGCCAGTTTAGTTTGTCGATCACGTTTAAACAACTTGCACCAGCCAGCAGGTATTATTGTAAAGTGTGGCCGTTCATTAGTCATGTTATATTTCTACTTGTGGTTGAGAGTTAAAATTCACTAAGTTTTGGTATTCGTTTGGAAACAAAAAGTCTTCACGTTATTTATAAGAGTTAATAGAAGGAACTTTGTATGCATTCAAAAAGTCATTATTTATAGATATATTACACCATGAAAATTTCATAAACCACATGATTATTTAGGTGGAAGGATAAGACACCTGTCGCTCTATATAAATGAATACAACGGATCAACTAATTAAATATCACCAACAGGTAAAAGGAGAGATCTACTTTGTTCTATCATTGGTGGTTTTATCGTCTTGATATGTCCTCCGATATCGACAGATCGAAAATATGTATCCAGTGATCGATTCTCCCCGTGAAGTAGAAATTTCATATGCTGTGTCTGTTGTACTACGCAATATTTAGCCTTGTGTCCTGGAACTATAATTAGTAATCCAGGTAGACTATAATTGCTGAGAGACTAACGTTATCCCGGGTTAGACCAATAACTATTCCAAGTACATCCTGAGCTTATGCCCAAGAGGCACCAGGCGCGCACAGCCGTTCATTGACAAACCATCTCTCAACTTGATGACATGTGCATTAGAATTAATCTCTCTGTTATGTACCACATACTTACTTATGATTGCCAAACAACACCTGTAGTATTATGATTTTCATTTCCATACACTTACATTTAGCTCTATCCATTCTCCAACGGCATCTCTCACGCATTGTTAGGCGAGGCACTACCAAAAGGTTTCAAGGAACTGCATCTATTACAGAACATGTGAATGTCGCTCATAATTTAAGGATGCTAATTTCTTCCTACCTTCTAATACCACAGCCGATTTATCAGAAACATATTTAGTAACTGTTCTTTTAATATACCTATAAATTTCTAATCTCATATTTCATGGTGGATTTTGATTTTAACAAATTCCTTGCTTTTCGCAAAAAGAAATAAAGCTCTATTCCAAGTCATTTTTGTTGTTTTATATACCATCTTCCTTTTTTAACTTTGTGAGAGTGAGTCAATGGAAGCGAACACAAACACAATCCAGTAACCGAGCGTGGTGGGTGAGCGGTTAGCATTCTGGCCTCGCATTTGGGAGGACGGCGGTTCGAATCCCCGTCCGGGCATCCAGATTTGTGTTTAACATGGTTTCCCCAAATCACTCCAGGAGAATGAAGGGATATTTCCTTCCAAATGCCATGGCCGAATTCCTTCCAGTTCCTAGTCCTCAATCCCATTCTGCCTCTAATGACCTCGACATCGACAAGGCCAAAGCCATAAGTAAAAAAAAAAAAAAAGTATTAAGCGATATAGTGACTCAGTTGGTTAGTCTATGATTCGAACTGCGATCTCGTCAGAAATTGTTACAAGGCCTAAAAAGTTACGGACACATCTGAGAAAGCTTTTTATTCATGTCGAATACGATATGACGATCCGAAGTTCGGATTCCACGTAAAACTGTAGGTGTACTTTATCCGGGTAACATCACAAGGATAGTGGCTAATGGTGTGGAAAACTGTTACTATGTCGACAGAACAGTATTTCCAGAACTCTCAGCCAATAACGCCATAAGCATTTACTTCTATTTTACCTCTTTTGGATGAGCTTAACTGTTTGTATTACTTTTTAGTTTGTGGTAATAGTATTACCTAGCCGAAAGCAAATAATACAGTTGACTTCTGTTATTGATACCCTAAAGCCTCGTCATCAATTAGAAGGTTAAAATACGGATTATCCGAGATCCATTTTAATTAGATGAATTAAATGCATGTCCCGAATTGGTATCTTAGTAATTCTAAACTTTCTAAATCTAAACCCGGAAATAATGTGTGCAGACGACTGTATATGATGGTGGAACACGGGAGGGCATGAAACTCAGAGATAGTGTTGCCCAAATGCAAGAACAAGACAAGACTTGGCCAGTCTTGGTCTTGGTCTTGCATCAATACACCTGGTCTTGGTCTTGCAAAAATGCAAGACCAAGACCAAGACTGCAAGACCAAGACCGATTTTGGGCAACACTACTCAGAGACATTATTAGGAGCGTTATCTTGAACTCTGGAATGCAGTCTGTTGATTAGGTGCTATGCCTCCTAAACTGTTGGCCAAGTTTCAATTGATGTAAATTTATTTGCAACCAGATTGTGCCCTGTAAGGTACCCGAACTATGCCATTGGATTTGTAAACAATGACGTAGCGTCAACCGGTTAGTCTACTACCTGAGCTCTATGCTCTCTAACTGTGTGTATCGGTTCAACTCAGTGCAGACACGAGTGTCAGGTGTGCCGTGGCTGCCGGTAGTGTCTTCATTGCGAGAAGCAAAGTGAGCAACAAGTGTCCATACCATCACCTGCCTCCGCTTTTCATTAGCACGTCATCGCAAAAACCGGCCGAGCCACAGCGAGTCGCGCGGAATTCATTTGCTTTAGGAATTAGAATGTCACCGCAGGAAGCGCGCATGACATTGCCAACAGGTGGAGGCAGCTTCGTGGGTAAGGTGTCACATCCTGATGGTCTGCTACACATGGTGTCAGAAGAATTCGACACTTCGTGGCAAACAGAAATTAAAGCACGTCCAACGCATGCACCTTCTCTTCAACAACTTTGTGCAATTTTCATTGGAACCTTTCTTCTATGGAACAGATTCGCACCTATCTTATCACTAATAAAGTAAAGTAACCTGGTTTACGAATCTTCAAAGAAAATCGGTTGTACAAAGCTATATGGCGAGTTACAGAAAATATGATGGTTTTAAAAGCTATTGATAACCAGAGTGTTCTTATAACACGAATGTGTAAAGCTTCGCCTCCGGAAAATCACTGACACTGAGAGAATTACAAACGGCCTGTCCGTTCAGATATGCCGCGCGAATAGTGAATTATTATTTATTTTTGTCGTTGTAGCCAGCTGTGAGATACGAACACAGGTGTAGACCGTGAGTTTTCTTTCACAAACTTTCCTCTTTTTCTTTAATTTCCGTCCAAATCATCATACCCCACTTTTCCCACGAAATCACTGGCTGTACATTAATCGAAACGTCCATTAAATTCCAAACTGTAATTTTTGCATTTAACGAAAATGTATACTAAGTTTCTCGTTTTTCAACGAAACATTAAAATACAAAATACATCATACCCTATACTATAACGGTCCTCAGACCCAGACCTTTAATGAAATTGTATTTCAAGACTTATTTGTAGCAAGCTGTTAGGTGAACAAATATGGTTTTGTATATTTTTCTTGCAATGCATAGTGTATTTGTGTAAATGTACTTTGTTTTATGGAAAGAAACTAATTAAATACTATTTAATATGTTGCAACGACAGTACCATGCATGAAACACTGGTTAAAAATGTATAATTCCAAGTATTGAGGTGAGCTATGGTGTTTAGAGGACAATTTGTGGCAGTTTGAACTGATTTATGTGGATAATTTTGTGTGTAAATATCTTTATTTGACATTTATGTTCATTTCATAATGACTGTGAATGGTTTTTTAGTAATGCTGATTGTTTTTAATGTGATTTTAATTGTTTAGCTATCGTTAAAGTTAGAGAAACATCTGTCAGAAGTCTTTGAATTATTCTGGAATTTTCTGTGAAACCTATTTAAACGATCGGCAGTGACGAGTTTTAGGTTTGTTTGAAAGTTAGTTGAGTTTTGGTATTGAAAAGGATAATCACTGGAGCATTTGTTTACGTTTGTACCTAGTATCTTTGGAATCCGATATCTTTAAAGGAAAATAAACAAATTTGAATCTGAATCTTTTTGGACTAGTCATTTCATGGCGAACCCGACAGCAAGAAAGAGTAATAAGCGAAATACCTATCACTATTTTATCTGCGGAATCACGAGCTTTAAACTAATCGAAAGCCTTTAGGAATCTGAACAGCAATTCTAGCGAAAATCGCGTTCAACAAGAAAACGTTTTTTAACTTCTCGTCTTTTGTACATCACATAAATATAAACAATAGCCTGTTGTGCGTTAAATGAAACATGCCCATACCCGATCAGTAGATTTGTGTGAATTGTGTGCTTCGAAAAATGATACTAACTTAGTAAATTTCTCAGTTCTCCGATCACTATAAAACATACCCTAATTAAACCTTGGGACAGATGGGTTATATATAAATCAAAACCCATCAAAATTCAACTTCAGTTTATGCTTCAATCGATTTAAACAAAAAATTATCCTTGGTTTCTCTTTATCTTTCGACGTCAAACAAAAAATTAAAAATATGCCTACCTATTATCGTCGTGGAACAAATGGATTTACTCGAAAACCCAATCCAAAAGCGACCAGTAGTTGTCACATGAATCACTTTCAACGAAGAACTGACACTAATTTCTTTTAATTTCACAACTTCTCGTCGTCACATCAAAATAAAACATAACATATTTTTACCGTGGAATTGAAGACTGTACATTTTAGGAACTCCCATAAAAATTCGACAATTATTTTGCGTGATTAGAGTTAAACGAGAAACTGACAGTATTTTATTAAATTTCTTAGCATTTCTACATAACATCAAAATGAAATATATCTTATTACACCTGCAGGAACAAATCTCATTCCTCCCAAGGGAAACCTCGGAGGCGGACTGGTGTAGGGTCACTGAGAACCTTTTCAGCCGAACTAACGTGAGGGTAGGGAAGGGCGATGGAAGTCAGCCGTGGCCTTTGGAAAGAACCATCGCTTCATTCGCCTGTAGTGTTTACGGAAAAACCACCGAAAATTGCAGTCAAGGTGGCCTGACAGGGATTCGAACCCATGTCCTCCCGAATGCCAGGTAGGAGGGCGAATTCGTCCTCCTCCTAGCAGGGCTGTCTATTAAATGAAACCCGGACCAACCGCGACTAGCAATTTTTTGCGTGAATTACATTCATCCAATTTGCAGACAGATAGGAGCATTATTTTTAAGTTGCTTCCTTCTCTGTAGCTCATTGATAATATCCCTATCTCATTTTTTAGTGTATTATCTGAAATATTCAGACTTTTTCCCTGTTACAGTTTTATTATACGTATAGATTATTTGACAGCCATTTTGAATGATGAACGTATTAGCCCTCTTAGTCATGAGTACTGATCTTCGTGGATTTCTAAGGATGTGAAGGATAGTCACCACGCCTACTGTAGCGCCAAATCTTAAGTGTTGCCATCTGCCTGAGATTCGTGAAACTTATGTTCTCTATGATAGTTGTATTTTTATTTGTTAAATATGTAGTTCCTTAAGCGGAAATCGGGGACCGTCCTAGAATTCGCCTATGTGAGTATCATAATCAGAACGGCCTGTACGCGCGGACCAGGACTAGAAAGTTGCCGTGTTGTAGCTACCCCATCTAGTATGCTGGAATCTTAAGACGTGAAGCCACATTGGCAAGTACTTTCCTTAAAGAGATAAAACATACAGATTCTTTGTACATCAGTTGATGATAAAATTAGTTTGGCAGAATATATTCGGGATATGGTAGAAAGTGAGTTCAACGTATTAAATTTATTTAAAGAATGTGATTATGGAATGTAAAGTGAGTATAGGATTATTACGGGTATCGAACAGAGGAGTTGAGGGGTTTTAAAGCAGAGTAGCTTCATTTTTTCGTGAAGTTACCCCTAAAACATAATCAGTAACTCATACGATAAACGGGTTGGCAATCAATGGACGGCAATAGGCATGTTAAGAGATTAGTGGAAATGTACAAGATGTATATCAACGATGGAGATTATTCGGAGAGAGAAGTAATAGTATTAAAGAGGCATGAGATAACCATGATCATAACCTAGTTCTTGGTTTCTGTTTGTACGTATTGGAATGAGGTATTGTAATTATTTGTAGGACAGGGACTATAACTTCTTATCAGAAGGAGCTGATGTACAGTTTACTCAAATCAATGAAAGAATTCTAAATGAAAATTACGACTAATAGAAAAGTAGTTGTTTAGATAAATTGCTGTCAGGACAAAAGCTTGACCGCATTTTGGCTTAAATTAATGGAAAGAAGGTATTGTCTGCAACGTAATAATGTAGAAATATGGATTCAAAATTTGGAAATGGCAATAACCGCACAACTACATTACCAGGAGAATTCTAATCTGATGCCTTAATCTTTTAGCTTCGATCAGCTTTGCTACGGCGGAGGTCAAACGGCACACCAGACGAGAGCACGCCGTGGTTCCTTTCCGAGGCAGTGATTAATGACGATTATTGCGATGAACATTCCGGTGAGGTGAGAGATTAATGGCCTCTCGGCATCGGTTGTGAAGCGGTAAGGTATTTGAAAGCGGCGGAACATATTTCACGTTGAAAATCGGTCGCTAATTTGCTGGGAGAGAGATGGTGGCCGCAGACCACAACAATGGGCGCGTGGCGAACGCGCGCGGCGTCATTACTTGCTGGCTTACTCGGCGGCTCGCTGCCGACCGCAGAGCCCCAGCGTGCCTGCGTGAGAGCAGTTTTTTTAATTGTATCACAACCATAAACTGGAAGGAGATGCAAGAACTTCCCCGCACTCTGGGTATAATGCTGCCCCAGAAGATTTAGTGTCTGTGTGTAAGATCAGTTCCCTCAACTAGAAATATCCACGCCGGCGTTCCACAAGGCTCCGTTATAGGCCCTCTGCTTTATAGTTTGTACACGGCTGACGTACCACGGACTGAGCAAGTGGACACCGTGCTATACGCGGAAGACACGGCCATGTTCACGCGTAGCATCAGGGCGACCCACGTGAGGACAAAATTACAAAGAGCCTGCAGCAACGACGAAAGTTGGGCTAAAAGATGGCACATAGCTTTCAACGCCACTAAAAGACAAGCCATAATAATTACCAGAAGAAACGTGCCACATTTACAGCCTGTGACAGTCTTCAACGATGGAGTCCAATGGACCAGGACAGCAACCTATCTTGGCGTGATGCTTGATCAAAGACTGACTTGGAAGAACCACATCAACAACCTCAGGTAGAAAGCTGAAGGAAGGATGCGGACATTGTATCCCATCCTCAATCTCGCAGCTACCTTACCTGCAGACCTGGCAAATTTATTAGACGCACTACAGTTTTTATGCAAATTTTGATTATTGGCTAACTAAACAAGTTTTTTAATAAATAAATTGCAATAAAATTATTATTTGTATTCTGCTTCATGATACAGGTGATATAACAAGTAAATAAAACACAGTATTTGTAGAAAATATTTTATTTCAAATAATCACAACAAAATATTAAAATATTTTGAAAATGAAAACATTAGTTTTAATATCTTGTTGAGCATGGGCGCCGGGAGGGGGGTGCAAGGGGGTGCACTTGCACCCCCCTGGCATCCCGGGTCGCCCGTAAATTTGGGCCGATAGGGGGGGGGCACCAACGCAGCCCTGGTGCACCCCCGAAATCCTGCCGGCGCCCATGTTGTTGAGCCTCCTTTCGCAGCTATGAGAGCCTTAATACGACGCGGCATGCTGTTGATGCAGGATTGTACAATGTCCTGCATTTGTGGATGATGATACCACATATGGATGATCTTCTCCAAGAGCTGCGTTTTTGCCATTCCCTCTTCATGAATTCCTATACATTTTCTATGGGGTTCATGTCGGGACTGTAACCTGGCCAGTCCAACAGAGTGATATTTTGTTCCTTCAGAAAGGTTTTTACCGACCTGGCTGTGTGACAGGGAGCGCCATTCTGCATAATAATAAATGGTTCCCCATTCGGGAACCATTTTCTGACCTGCGGTATTAACTGTTTTAGCAAGACTTCTTTGTACTGGTCTTGCCTCATTATACCTTTAACCACATAAAGACGTCCTGCACAATTGCCACTGATGACAGACCAAATCACCTTTGTTGGGTGTTTTGCGGTCTGAATAATGCAGTCGGGATGGAATTTTTCTCCTCTTCGACGGCGCACATGCTGACACTTGTTACTTAAAATTTCAAACATGCTTTCATCGCTGAAGCATACCTATAAAAATCAAGAAATTTAATTAATATATTATGAATAAATGTACATATCATCTATCATATTGTAAATAATAATTTTAAAGTTAAATTACCGATCTCCAGAAGTCCACATCCTTATCACACCACTGTTTAGCCCACTTCAAACATTTTGCTTTCATTGTGGCTGTTAACTTGGGTTTTCTAGCAGGTCGACAAGCCTTGAAATCAATATCGTTCAACTTTCTGCGAACAGTGCGTTCAGATGCATTCACATTAGCCTCTTCCAGTTGAGATTTTATCTGTTTCGTTGTTGCAAATCTGTTTTCTAGACAAATTCTTTTGAGAAATCTTTCTGGCCTTGGGGTGAAAATTGGCTTTCTTCCACATTTATTCTTCCTTCTGGGGCTCAAATCACCTGAATCAATTTTCTTCTCTATGCGCCTCACGCTAGCGTCACATAATTTCAACCTCCGCGAAATTTCCCGATTGGAATACATTTTTGTATTAACGAGGGCTTTGACTTCTGCTATTTTACATGGTGTAATATCTCCTCTTTTACCCATTTTTAAAGGTCACAATCAGTAATATCTGGTTATTAAACAATCACTTGTGATGTCGATATTACACAAATGATGATAAAAGTGAACAAAGAAACAGAGCAGTTAAACGCGAGAGCGCCACTGAACAGGTCCGTACCTGTACACTGTACTATGCACACTGATAGCCACAATAAGTAAACAATCCAATGCCAAATAACAACAGTAGACATAAAGTGCCCTAAATAACTGTTATAAATTTTATGATGAATTGCATGAGAAATAGTACTCAACATGTAATTATTACAAATAATGCTAAAGATTTGCAGTGCGTCTAATAATATGGCCAGGGACTGTATATACATCACTGGTCAGACCGGTATTAGAATACGCTGCTGTGGTATGGGGAAAACGCCGCGAACACGCACATCAAAAGGCTACAAACGGTGCAAAACCGGGCTATACGGTTTGCGTACAAACTCCCGAGGGATACGCCTTCCGTTGTCTTGCACCAAATCAGCGGACTACAAATCTTGATACAAATATTCAAGAAAACAGCCACCACATTCTATGACAAGTGTGCGCGGTCGGAAACCCAACTCGTAGCCAGACTCGGCTCATGCACACTACAATGACAAATTTAGGTGGCCGGACCACCTTCTCCTTTAATGAAATACATAGAGTTGACAACTCTGGCCATCCACACCGATATTGAAATTCCTAAAATGAACCTAAACTGGAAGGAGATACGGGCAAACGTAAAAACTTCCCCATACTCCGGTAACAATGACACCCGGGTAATGTTGTTAGTGGTGATAGAGAACTCACCGTTGCCTATACGACCTGCCTAACTCCCATTATTTTCCTGATATAATTTTAGGAAATTCTTTCCTAACATTTCGTATATTAAGCGTATATTATAGCAAATCGATCCACGCAACGTGTTTCGCGAACATCCTTAAAACACAGCCTCGTATTACAACCTCAGAATTTGCTCCTTCTCGTAAATTGCATACTTCAGCTTTTAAAGTAGATAAATTGTTGTTATCTACGACTTAGTTCATGATAGTATACTCGTACTTTCTCTGTTACCGTTTAAAGTACACGGATGCAGATATCTCTCTCCTAAAGAAAAAAATAGTAAATTAATTTCACTCTGTCATATTAAACCACAACTCCACATAAATGTTAATATACTTGCTGAAGATTTCAAAAAATGTGATTGTCACCAAAACAGAGGTGTTTCGTATCTTTTGAAAAGAAATATATCAAAACAGATTAATTTCGTATTTGATTCTATTAGACATCATTCAGGATTTTGAATTTTGAAAACCGTTACTTTACCATAATGTTTACGAGTCTGATATCGTTAAAATTCCGATAACTTGTCTTGCAACTAGAGTTACTGCCTTACGCGAGAAATCAGGCTAAAATCTTCCCCCAAGAAAGTAATTGGAACCCCTTCTGGTTTTTTATAACTACGCCTAGTGGCCTACTGTCATGAACAGTATGTACGTTGTTAACATTCGTGCCTGGAATTCAGGAGAACGCGGGTTCAATCACTGTACAGGAATCTAGTTTTCGATTTTCCATTGTTTTTCCGAAATCACTCCAGCTAAATTTGTGGATCATTTCTTCAAAAGGCCATGGCCGAAATCCCTCCAGTTTCTTGCCAAAAAATCTCTCCCGTCACTAATAAGATAAATTAAAAAAGAGCAAATTCGTTGTTATGTTCGATGGATTTGGAATAAAACATCGATTCGGGGTGCGAAAAAAGCACTGTCTTACTTGAAAACCCTAAGTTAGTGTAAGCATAGTATCTTGTATTTTTTTTTATTGCTTTACACCTAGTCGACGCCTAAGGTCATTAGATGCGGGATGGGACTGGGGACAAGGAACAGGAATGAATTCGGCTATGGCCTTTTTGAAGGGAGCATCTCGGCATTCGCCTCTAGTGATTTGGGGAAACCATGGAAAACCCAAATCTGGATGCCCGGACGGGGATTCGAACCCGCGTCCTCCCGAATGCGAGGCCAGAACGAGAATCTTTTAGCGGTTCCCTTAGAGTGAACTTTCATCAGATTGTCCGATTCTCCTCTCCCCCAATTCAAGAAGCAAATACAACAGCATTGTTACATCCATATCATGTTTCTATAGAACTTATCACCCATCTGATTTCTTTCTTTCTGTCGATCACTATTTACAGCGTACTACTTATAAAATTGAGCGATTCAGTTAACGCAGAAAGATCGTTTTCTACTAACCAACATATCTTTACTATTAAGTACCAAAACGACAGAAGTTGCTTAATTGACTAAAATATCGTGGAATAAAATACTTCATAGTTCTAATTGTAACCTTTAATCCACACCTCCATGAGGAGTCCAAGAATCCATTACATGAGCAGGCAACAAGCTAGAAAAAGAATATTGTGATCTAAAATAAAGGGAATGAACATTGAATGATAGTTAACAGAAAGTTTCATTTCGAGCATTCCCTGTGCTGGACCGCCTGATTATAATCAGCTGACACAATTGTCTTTCCAATTATACTGTTACATGATCAATAAAAGTTGTATAATAGACTGAGGTACAAGAATAGTACCAATTGAATCCTCTATTATGATGCGCAGGCAGCCAATCATTAACTTGGGGAGTGTCTTAACTGATGAATAACGCGATAATTCAAAAAAAATATGTTGGTGTCGACTATCAATGTTATGATCTGATTGAAAAATTAAATTAATGAGAATTTAGTTTATAATTCTTAAAATGGGATACTTTTGAAATTGAGTCTTTGGTACCAACCAGAGATCTTTATGCCTTACCATTCAGTAGGATACTCACTACTTGTTTTTGGATTGACTAAATTTTATGTGATTTATTCGTTCAGATAATTGTCAGAAAGGAAATACATTTTTAGTGTCAGCAGAAAGAAATATAGTGAACGTTTGAAAATGCCGATCCACGTGACTAGCGTTTCTTTGGTATTCATGTTTGGTAACAGTAAATACCATAGTATTATAGTACGTTCAGTTAACAAAAGCGGCTCAAGGTCAGTCTGCTCTATCCCCCCTCCGCCTCCCATGCCCCGGGAAGTTGAAAGAGTGCCACCAGACAAATTTGCCACTCGCTGGTCTGGAGGCGATGGTCTACTTAGAGGGTTAGACAACAGGTGGGAATGGTGAGTTAGGAAGAGGGGCAAGGGGAACATGACCTTGAACCGCCAGTAGAAGGTGAACAGAGTATAGTTGAAAGTACAGTAGCCAGCTACCTCACCTTGCAGCCTTCGCAGGTGAAGGCGCCGAAGTGGAAACCAGCGGCCGGCTCTCCACACACTCTACACAGCTGGTTCATCTGAAACATAACAGTAAGATAAGGGAAAAACACTGATAAATAGTTCTAAGTGAGGAGAGAAGCATTATACTGTAGTATGCCAATATAGGTAGTTTATGAGATTAGTGCTTGGTGAAGGTATGAAATGTTAACATCTTGACATATTGTTTGATGTCAAACTTAGTGTGTTGATAAGGTGGGAGTTTGCAAAAGTTCTGCATATACTGGAGAGGGTGATGAGTAAAGGTAGCAGCGAAGTGAGGAAACTGGGATACAAAAACTGTAGTCTGGTTTTTACTCGAGTGTTTTGGATTACTATATTATATAAAATAATATGAATTTGAAGGATGTGCAAAGGTGGGGGAGCTTGGTTTATTTTAGAAAACTACTGTATTGTATTTTACAGGAACTGCGTTGGTGTTTGCTGGAAGATAGTAGGTGAGTGTGGAGAATGCTATATTGGTATAAGAAATTCGTATTATGAGACCTACATGGACTTCGAGCGAAGAATTAACAGTAGCTTTTAAAAGAGGATAGATGATTATAGTAATAAACTAGCACACGATTTCAAGTGTTTTTCATTTGTGGGTAAGGGAGTCGGAGACCGAAACAAATTCTTGGGGGAGTTGAAGAAATTTAAAGGTCACGGGAATCTGGGGTAAATTTCTGCCGGAGTATAAGCTTCATCATTTTTTCCCTCTCTTTCTCTTTTTCTTACAACCCACATTCTCAATTATCTTCTTCATATATTCTAATCTCTGTCTTCCTTTACAGTTCTTACAGTTCTCACAATATGAACCACCATGCTGTCTCTTTTTTCTGTGAGACTCTTCCACAAACTTCTTTCCTCACCCATCATTTCCAAAACTCGTTCATTTCTTACTTTATCTGTCCACTTAATTTTCAGAAGCTTCATGTTAATCAACCATAATAATGAGACTTAGTACTGTGTGAATGGTACAGCCGAAAAAAAAGAGCTATGACATTGCCTTCCAGACATTTCCGAGTCGATGTATACTTGATAATTGTTAATTAGGTAAAACTTTATTGTCTCAACATTTTTCCACCCAGAACGAATTATCAAAAAGGAACTAAACTACCATCACAACTAATATTGAAACAGATTTTATCCTGGCTGCAGTTTACTTATAAAGCTGCCACCAGGGAACTCTACAATGATGGTAAAATGAACCGGCGTGGGACGAATCTATGTGTATCATACCCATTGAGTCTTTAGGTAAAACAAAGAGGTCTGGTGGCTCAATGGTTACAGTGGTTACTCTAAAACATTAGGTTCCCTGGTTCAAATCGTCCTCAGACCACGAATTTTTATGAGTTCTGCTTGTGCTTTGGATTCCACGTTTAGTTGTAAGTCCAGCTTCGACAGAGGCGGAATGTTCCGCAAATCGATAAAAGACAAGATCATCCGAATTTACTTAAGAAAGCATGGTGTTCATTCTCTCCAACTGCACATTATGTGTACCATTCGGACTATGCTGCGAGACGATTTTAGGAGCAATAAGACTCTGGGCGAACACATAGCCTTCTGGTTATCAGCAATACCACCAAACGGAGAAACTGACAGACATATCCAGAAACGTATAAGCATATTACTAGAGATGCATTTCCAATACGCGTTATTGAAAGGCAACATGCCGAAGGATACTTGCACTATAATATAAATGTCCCTTAATGTGTCTCCCATTGAAGGCTTAAAATCGGCGATTTCGTCTGCAGTTTTGCCGTGAGAAGATGGAGAGAGGGCTCCATGATGAGGATGCATTTTCTTTAGTGATAACATAGTTTTTCTCTCGACTGAAATAACCTATTCGTTTATTAATGTCAAATGAACATATCGTAAATTCTGACTTCACTGTTAAGATGCAAACACTAGAATTGGCGCCGCAATGATGTAGGGAGCAATCTTCTTTGTGTCTCAACTCTTCCTTGTCAGTTATCATCAATACGTCCAATAAATTCTACAGCTTTATCTACTTCCTTTGCGACTGCAAAGGGCCATTTTTCAACAAGATAATGCTTGTCCACATACAGCACTCGTTTCTAACGGCTGCCTACTTAGTGTCGATACCTACATTGGCTCACCAGATCTTCAGTCTTGTCACCTGCAGAACACGTATGGGACTTACTGGGACGATGGCTTTAACCATCAACGTACCTACATATTTGGAGCAACAGTCGTACCAACTACGGCATAATCTTCCACGTCACTACTGTTATATCTTCTGTTGTGCCCACGCTAAGGGTGGAGTAGCAAAATATTAACTGGACTTGCAAATTCCACAAGTATATGATGCGTTCGACTTGGTATTGTAATTAGTTATCTCTATCACTATTTCTACTAATTGCATGAAGTTTTATCCAACTCCGGCCTTTATTTCTGGGTTCGTAAATCTTTATAACCACGAAGTCATTAAATAGTTCAGCATTTCCAATAAAACTTAATCATTCTAATCCATGTATCAAAATTCTTATCCGTCGTTTCATTTCAGGTGTTCACGTTATTTCTCTAACGATCTAATAAAGTCATGAAACAAGCGTGGATAACAGACATGACTCAGATGTTATGCATACGTCACTGGAATCAGTTTCTTGAATGGAAACTGTATTATAGTTTGATTTAGCAGATCAAGTATGCACGTAACATGGTTTCGTCGAACTTATGTGTTTAACGACTCGGTGTTAAGTTTTTTATTTGAGCACACTTGGATATACTTATCAAGGCAGACATTTGGCAGTTTTAAATTTGCACCAAATGTCTTAAAATATTTCCCTATTTTCGAGAGTTCTATTCGGTAGAATTTTGATTTCAGTTAATATTAATTTAAAAAACATTCTATTCATACAGTATTTTAATGGTGTTCATGAGTATAAGGTGCCCAAAACTATCCGCTAATATTTTTTATGTATCCTACCAGACTAATCTAATACACAAACAAATAAAGCATGAAAAGGAATAAACAATGGAAACAGTTCAGAATTAAAGCTGTACACGACCAAATTTTTACTAGTTGAAGTGTTTTTTAAATCGTCTGAACCAATTGTTCAGCCGTACATCTGGCTGGACAAAATTTGTACTAAAATATTCGAGCGGGGTGGATTCCGTTTGGAAGCAGCACAACTGCTAGATTACTCTGCATGTCGTGACTCTAGAACGTAGGTCACGCAATAATTCTCATGGCCAGAGCAAAGTCGTTCATCTGGTATCAAGCATAGATTGCTGTGACCATTTATTCTCCGGGACCTTTGACTTCTTGCTTTCTGTGGTGTTTGTGCAACTACGTGAGTAGTTCTTTATTGAACTGAGGCACCTGCGTTCTGGCTGATATTATAACATAGGGTGGGCTTGAGACGGCTTTTATTTTTGGACTGATATCTCAAGTCAGATATAGTATGGTTGTTGAATATTAATACCCTTTATGTCTTAATGAGAGCCAAAGGCATTGTTTTGGCATTGCAACAAACGTAGTGGGTACGAATATTCAGTTGCTGAGTGGCACAAGATTCGCTGTGTCCGATTGAGCTCTCCATGTTGCACTAGCCAGGTTCCGCTAATGTTGTTTAACAACCACTTTCTGTCTGATGTACGAGAAATGTTTTCAGTGAATCAGAGATTGGTTCGGGGTAACTACATTGAATCTGTGGTGCTCCAGGACAATTTTACTATATATAGAGTTTAGATACATCAACCTGTGTTTGACGGGGTCTCTTCAATATCCTGTCTTAAAAATTGGAGCTACCTGGGAAGTTTTCTGTCACATGGCAGTTTCTTATATACTAAGATTCCAATCACTATTGGTTCAATTACAGTTCTGAACCCTGAAAACATTCTTAGTTTAATACTGTCAGTATCGTGTGCTTTAACCATTTTTTGTGCTTGTAGTAACATGGATCATCGCTGTTAATGTCATTAGAGCCATGAGAAGATTGGGGACAAGACATTGAAAGGAATTCGGCCGTTAGCTCTTAGAAAGGAACCGTACCAATATTTTCTTGGAGTGTTTCTGTAAAACTTGGAAAACCGATATCAGGATGATTGAACCGGCGATCAAACCCTCGTTCTCCAAAATGCGATGTCTGGTCCTTAGCTGTTCACCCTCATGCTCGGTATAACCTGTTTCAATATCCCATGTTACTTCCCTATATTTGAAAATTCTGTTTCACTGTGGTAATGGTACACCAAGTTGATGCAGGAATATTGAACCTACAGTCTACATGTTTGGCTGTAATAGCCTATGGAACTGAGGCAGTGAGAGTGTAGTTTGCGAGAAGAAACCGTCTGCATGGAGCAGCTTCGTTCTGGGCGTTACTCGTATCGGCGGGTGACTGTTTTGGCGCACTGCATGTTATACATATATCACTAGCGATAGGCTCCGTAGATATCGATTCCTGTCACGAGGAACATGGCAAGCGGTTTACAGGTGCGTAATTCTCGTATCTGGCCGCGTATTTCAGCCGCATAGTGTGGTATAGCAGCGTGAGCTGAAAAGCCTTGGCTTCCATTGTGCAAACAAACAGCAAATATCCCATTGTACGGTCAACATGATCAAGTCAAAATTGTCTGCTACACAAAAAATCTTAAGTTCATGCAATAAGCATTCAATCGAAAAGAGAACTTTACTTACTATTAATTCGTTACATAATCAGCGGAACACAATGATATCGAACATCAAAAAATATTTAAATTTTTTTAAAAATTTTTTTAAAAAAGTTAAACTACAGACTTTTTATTTTACTTTCTTATCAAGGAAAAATTTCGCTTGCGATGCGTCGAGTACCACACTCATACTGTCAGATAGTAAACAACCCAGCCGCCTTGCTGGTTTCTTCAATGTTTTTTCGTATACATTGTGTCGTTTTCGATATCCATTGGTCTTACAATCGATCTGCGGTAAATCTTAAACGAAATTAAGCATGTTGTCTCCTGTCATATACAGTACATTTTGTCCCTAAACGGTTATCAAAGCTTTAGTTTAACATGATTTAAAGAAAAATATACAGCTACGTATCTTTTATAAAATTTAGGTTTCTGATGTAGTATCAGTGCATATCAAAATGACATTTGGAAAAAAATAGTTATTCGTAGTTAATTTGTGATACATAGAAATGTTTCAAAGAAGAGTAATTTTAAAATCCTTTTATTTTACACACGGAAAAAATATTTTAACAACACGTCCCTCCTGATAAAATGTACATCTACATCAATACTCTGTCATTCACAAAATTGTTTTGTTTTAGTAGAGAAAATTAGTATATTTGAAGGATAATATTATCTCAGAACATATAAACCTTCAGATCTCACATTGATTCATTCCCTTGAAGCCAGGGGAGTTTACATTCGAAATAATTGGTAGCAACTATTCAAAAAAGAAATAGTTACTATTTACGAAAATCAGTCCATTACGAGTATAAAAGATAAACAATCTAAATTATAAAGAGTCATTCCACCTGAAACATCAGTACTCTGTCATTCACAAAATTGTTTTGTTTTAGTTGAGAAAATCAGTATATTCGAAGGATAATATTATCTCAGAACATATAAACCTTCAGTTCTCACATGGTTTCATTCTCTTGAAGCCAGGGGAGTTTTTATTCGAAATAATTGGCGGCAACTATTCAAAAAAAAAGTTACTATTTACGAAATTCAGTCTATTATAAATGATAAACAATCTAAATTATAAAGAGTCATTCCACCTGAAAATGTTTGAACGATTGTACAGAAAAAATCAGGTGGCTGAAAGGAAAGAGACATTTGTACTGCCGATCAGTTGACCGTTGATAACAGAAAGTTAAACGCTCCCATAACAAACTAGGTATGCCTTCCTTATAATAGTATTAAAAATTTTAAATTCTGACAATATCAACTTCATCAGAAGAAACATTATGACTGTTTTTGCTACTGCCAAGTAGGTACCACAACCCGTACGACTTTCATTGTGACAAACAAATGCAGGTCATCCATATTTCAATTTTTCATGATTTTCTGATAGGATTTTACTTAATCCCCTGATGATCTCATTGTATGACAGATTTCTTCTTTTTCCTTAACGGCGGTCTATTGAGTGAGCAATTTAGCCATCAAATCTGTTAATTCCGATACTGACAAGCCGTTATTGCAAAATTATGGCAACCATGTACTGGTGAAAAATATCATCTACTGAAACCACTAACGCCCGCCACCATTTTACAAAGCATGTGGCACTGGAACGTCAAGATATTTAGAATGAAAGCTCATTTAGCCATCACGAGAACCAGGCAGCATCAACACCAACAGTTACCACCGGTGACAGAGAACGTGAGAATTTCTCGGGCGTTACGCGAATTTTTTCGATATTGGTTTCAACACCACGCAGTTCTCGACGAACATTTTTGATCCGCAAAAACTTCAGTATTGCCATTAGGTTATCGATAACAGATAGTTCGATTCAGAACTGTTCTATATATTTCAATGTAAAATGGATTCATATCCGGCAAAGGTGAGTGTTAATATTAGTTTTTTTATCACCATCATGCCAAGCGGAAATAGGATGTGGAACTATGTAATGAAGTAGTTAAATTGACGTTATAGTGGAACTGCTACGTAAACAAACAAGCAATCCAGATGCTAACGGGGTATCAGCTGACTTTGCATGTAAGCGGGTTGTATATTTTTTTCGTAGGGGCTAGCAACTCAAATTACGAGGCATGTTTTTTTTATGTAAGTACCGTTTTGAAATTTAAAAAAGACGTGCAAATATATATCAATAATTTTATTTTTACATGAAAGCCTGTACCTTACTTTACTTTTATACATAATTCCCTTCAATATTGAGACACTTGTCATAAGGTAGTACCAGTATTTGAAAACCCTCCTCATAGAAGTCTGCCGCCTGACTTGTTAACCACTGCATCACAACTGTGTTGACTTCGTTATCGTCTTCAAGACGCTGACCGCCCAGGTGTTTCTTCAAGTGCAGGAACAGATGGTAGTCACTGGGCGCCAGATCAGGGCTGTACGGAGGATGATCTAGAGTTTCCCATCGAAAAGATGTGATGAGATCTTTGGTCTGATTAGCCACATGTGGACGGGCATTGTCATCCAGCAAAACGATGTCCTTGCTCAACTTGCCACGTCTTTTTTCCTGGATTGAACGGCGCAGATTGTTCAATGTCTCACAATAAGCTGCTGCATTGATTGTCTCATTACGAGGCAGAAATTCCACAAGCAATACTCCTTTTCTGTCCCAAAAAACTGTGCACATGATTTTCCGGGCAGAAATCGTTTGCTTGAATTTCACTTTTTTGGGTGAATCTGAAAGCCGCCATTCCATGGACTGTTGCTTTGATTCAGGTTTGACGTAGGTCATCCATGTCTCATCGCCCGTAACAATTTGACTTAAGAAATCATCACCATAGTTGTGGTACCGCTCAAGGAAAGTCAATGCACTGCCTAAACGTTTGGTTTTGTGCACATCCGTTAACATTTTCGGTACCCAACGTGAGCACAATTTTCGGTAATTCAAGTGCTCGGTCACAATGCTATACAAAACACTACGAGAAACATTAGGAAAGTCATCACACAAGGAGGAAATCGTAAAGCGTCTGTCTTCTCTCACCTTATTGTCCACTTTCTGCACCAAACTTTCATTAACGACCGAAGGACGCCCACTCCGTTGTTCATCATGCACATTTGTGAGGCCATCTTTAAATGCTCTCACCCACTTTCTCACCATTCCATCACTCATAATGTTTTGTCCGTAAACTGCACAGATCTCACGATGAATATCGATCGGTTTTAGGCCTTTAGCACAAAGAAATCTTATAACAGCCCGTACTTCACAGTCGGCAGGACTCACGATTATCGGAGGCATCTTAAACACTCAGTGAACAACGTAAACAAGGGAGAATGAGACTTTAATGGCGTCAGTGCGTAGGCGAGAAATGCAGGTACCCAGTGCGCATGTGCGGATCGCCGACCGTAGCGCTGCAGCCACGGTGTGACAAATCGGGACTTACTTAAAAAATACGCCTAGTACATGGTGCGTGTACACGACGTAAGTGAACCTGCGTGCAATTCATGCTGATGCTCCTTTGACATCTCCTCAGACATGTTCGTATATTCCGCGTTACGTTAAGAACCAGACAGATGACATTAATAAAATTTGTTTGAATCCTACTTCGCAAGAATCGAAGAGGATTATGCCTGAGATAAGTCGAGGTTGAATAGTAATAGATAACATGAGCCAGATGATATTTTTGAAGAATATCTCATGTATTCCTGCAAATTCAACCTCTACTTATCATTTGTTTATTTAATTCCTTTATTATAAATACGTTTAACGATTTAATCCATACATCCTTGTGTTTGAATCAGTATAGTGTAACATGTTTTCATAGTGTTTGTAGCTGTGCCCATTGCAAAGTTTTACAACATAAAATCAAAGGCATCATAAAAACCACCCACGACAAGGGTTGCAAACAATTGTCGAACCGTCTAACTTAGTAAGATTCATAATCTATTACATGTATTTAGGAGGACAAGATAAAGAGATAATCTAAATACCGGACCAGAAATTGTAAGAAGCTGACTGCCTACCCTTGAGTGCCCTCGCTTTGTGTAGAAATATTAGGGCAAGACGCCGTAATAGTCGTAAACCCAGTCATCATACTTGCAGTTCCACTTTGCCTTAAGTCTTTGTACAACCTGGCGAGCTCTGTTCTGCCAATCAGCTCTGAGCAGTTCTTTGGTAAATTTAGCTTAATCTATAAACTATTCCTTTCGGAGCCACCGTTTTGTTCACATGTCTGACATCCCAATCTTTCTTGGGAGTCAGTATGAAAAGTAATTCCTATTTTTTTCCGCGATCTATTCATGTTTAGGGCTTTACGCCGCCTCGACATAGAGATAATTAGAGGCGAGAATGTAACAAATGGCTTGGCATTAGAAGGAATTCGACCATGGACTTTTTTAAGGAACCATCCAGGAATAAATCTGGCGTGATCTCAGGAATCAACCGACAGCCAAAATAGACCGCTGGATTCGAAACGTTCTGGCCTCGCATTCGGGAGGACGCGGGTTCGAATCCCCGTCCGGGGATACAGATTTGAGTTTTCCATGGACTCACTCCAGGCGAATGCCGGGATGCTTCCTTCAAAAAGACCATGGGCAAATTCCTACCCGTTCCTATTCCCCAGTCCCATCCCACCTTAGCCGTCAACGAGGCGGAAAAAAAATTATTGCTTCCTCCTAAACGCCATGCCAAAGCGTAATCGCTCACCCACCGGCTTTTATCTCCTTTCTTGGGCCAACCGCCCTCAGTTCTCTTTTTATCCTGTTCTGTCCTGTATCAAAAAGGAAGCCAAGCTTTGTATCAGGACATCAATCCACCGTGTAGCAAGCTGCTGACTCAGCTCTAGAATAACACTCAATTACTGCCTCTGTTCATTTATTTATATAATATTCTCACTGTTTCTTTAATGTATTGTTGATCTCTGTTAACAGTTGATGGATTGCAGGGATCTAACCATCATCAGGTGTTTCTCAACGTCTGATACATTATGAATACAATGATCCTGCTGAACCTCAAAATTCCTACGAACAGGTTGTAAATAACATTTAACAAGGAGAGAAGCTAATTTTTGTCTTGTGCAGGCATTTTATTCTCAGTGACTAATTTTGTTGTGAAGCCCGTCACATCTTGTTGACCAAAATGTTTAAGAACCATCTCTAATTTAAGTGTATTTACTGTACGTTGACAAAGCTTAGGATAAGCGAGTATTTGATGATTTAGCTAATGCAACTGCACTCAAATTTTGCTAATTATACGCCAAAAATAGAATGACGCTTCAATCCTTCGGTCTTCCCGCTCACTAATTCATATGTAGAATTCTTAGATGTCTAAATTCTGAATATGAAATAATATCATCTTCTTCTGTTATCCCTCCCCCAGATATCTTTTTCCATCAATTCCTCATTCCTTTCCCTTCAGTAAGAGTTTTCAACCTGACCTCGGACTTACAATTACACCATCGTCGCCTCAGGCAAACGGCAGCCGAATTTTCCGTCTGCATGTTTTTTCTTACTAATTTGTTAAGCTCATTTCATTTCATGGTTCTATAGCTTCTATTAATTAAGTTTTCATCTCCTCTTCTAGTCTCATAATACGACACTACGATATCTCCTTATCTATATGTGCGATACATTTACGTCAAATTAAAGCAGGACTCATCCATAGACAAGAATTTTGTCATTCATCGTATTATCGCTGGTAATCACATTAATTGTATTTTTTTAGTCAATTGTTCGGGTTTTTCTCTAATTTCATTTGGCCGATCAAGTCACACAGCCACCAGCAGCTTTTTAATGTATGTTGCAATGATATATATATATTAATTACTTAAAGTATTTATCAGTATCCAATCGAATGTCAACACAAGACAAACATAGCACTCAATTAAAATCGTGCATGTTCTTGGTCGGACTCTTAGCATAAGAAGTTAATATGTTAGCGCACGTTATCTCTGTCGACATGGGTCAGGAGTAAACAGTCAAACACCTTTCTTAATTCTTATAATATCTAAGCCACAGACACAACAGTGTCAAAATCAGAGGATTACAAGTTTCGAGGGAGTAGACGTCAAATGCTTACTTGTGTAATACCAAATCCGCAAGTAAATTAAAACTGAGTTTTACGAATGTTTAGTCTCCAAACCAAACGAAAAAATCATTTGGAACCTTAAGCAAATCGATATGGTCCTCCGAAATAATATCAGCAAATTACATAATGTAACGTATTACTAGCCTCAAAGCCCATAAAAAGTGACGGATTGAACGGAGTGTTCTGGCAAGTCATTCCTTCACGAATGCTTAACTAAATAGAACAGTTGTTAAACAACGTGCATAAACTCAAGTAACATCTCTGACCGTTATAGCCAGCCAACGAATGCTGTCAAGCATGACGTCACAGGCTTTACGGACACTACTACATGATGACAGAAACCTTATCCATATAGTATTGATTAAATCTTCAAGAGACAAGTGGAATCCAGACAATATCACGGTTGGGCGCTAGAGACAATGTTTTACTGTTATGTTGCATACAAACAGTGATTTCATTATAGAAGATCATTCATATTAAAACTAAAATATTTTTTGATATAAAAGGTAGTTTAAAACACTTCATAACAGTAATTTCAAAATAATTAATTATTTGAAGACTAATAATATAGAGTGAAATTGCTTCAATAATGTTGAGGACTCGTCACACACATTTAATTACAGATTCATATTTAAGTATCAGATGTGAGAGTGTTATGTTACAAAGTTTCTTACACCCGATATTACATCTGGCGCAGAGCGGTCGTTTCCGCAAACCCCAAAGGATAAACAAGACAGCGACCAGGCTCTGTGTGAAGAACGTATACACATCGTTTCCGTGTTTATCCTGGCGACAAGGAACGCGGGTAATGGGTCATGAAGTGCCCTAACGGAACGCTACACGCCTCCCTCAAAACATCCCAGAACACTGACTTCTTCGTAGAACACACACGATGAAATTATATTAGATTGATAGTCAGGGTAACAAAACGTATTTTCAAACGCATTAAGTTTAAGTGTACTTTTTCCAAGCCATCTCGCACGTATCCTGCTTACTGAAATTTTCATTAAAAACCTCTGCTAAATACGTGTTACCAATTTACATTTTCTTTCATACAATCTTGATGTATTAATTTTATTTCATGTTTAAGATTACTGTCAAAATATTCTTTGGTTAAACATTTTCCCACAAACCTTTCACGGTCACTGTGTTAAAACACTGCGGAATTAGTTGAAATCTGGCCTTGACTGAGATTAAGTGCCTGAAAAAAAATTATCACTCAGACGAGAAGGAGCAAATGAAATTTCACGGGTTCAGAGATTGCGTGATAATATTTCATTAATTGCAAAATCGAGTAAAATTTTCAAAGAATTTTCCAGGATGAGCCTACTTCGGAGCCCTTTGGCACGGATGCATGTACTGATTCGGCTGAGAAGGGAATCATAAAGCCGTTGTATCCTGAAGCGAACTAGTCCACAACTACTGTAACTGGTCGTTTATATCCTGGACTGGATCTGGATAGAGTTGACGTCCGAGCTGGATCCACACATGTTTTATTGAAGACATATCTGGAGATCTTGCTGGCCACGGGAGTACCTTAACGTCATATAGAGACATGAGCCATGTTTGGATAAGCATTGTTCCGTTAAAAATGGCACCAAGATACTGTCGTATGAGAATTACCACATGAGAATGCAGGATGTCCGTGACGTACTGTTCTGCCGGCAGAGTTCCCTCAATCACTGCCATGCAACATTCTGTGTCATCCTGCCCCATTGGTTGGAGACTAACAGCAGCCGGACTTACGAAAAGCTGTCACATGCGTAGGTGGCCGCCAACACCACAACACAAACGACTGCGTTTGGAGTGGTGCCGTGAACTGGTAGCATGGACTTATGATGAATGGAGTCGCATTGTCTTCAGCGATGAATCGTGGTTCTGAGCTACCTCGGATGACTACCATCGGCTAGCATTACGGTGACTGGGGAGAGGTCCCATTCTTTCAATGTTATGGAGAGGCACAGCGGTGTTATGGCGTGGGGAGCCACTAGCTACGACTTGAGGTAACATACGCATGATAGGGATTGAGCGAACTTTGACTGTATAACGGTATGTTACGGACATCATGCATCCCCGTTTGTTACCTCTCACGTATAGTGATACAATTTTTCAACAGAACTATGCTATCTCTATGAGCTGCCGTGTGATGTTGATGAACTCCCGTGACCAGCAAGAACCTCAGATCTGTCCCCGATAGAACATGTGTGGGATCAACTTGGATGGCAAATCCGTCGCAGCGCTGATATCAAGAATATCAAGAACCAGGTCAAAGTTGGAGACCAGATTGCCCTGGAGATGATATAACTGCTTTATAACACACTTGCCAACCAAATCAGTGCATGCCTCTAGGCCAGATGTGGTGTAACGTCATATTAATAAGTTGGCTCGTACTGTCAAGTTCGTTGTAAACATGAATCGATTTTATTATCACCGAAACAACTTCACATAACGTCTCAACATGTGAAGGTTCATTTCGTTTACTCCTCCTCTTCTGGGTGTTTTACTCATTTTGTCAGGCAGTATAAGTGCCTAGCTTAGTTTAACATATTTTATTGAATATGACTCATGTATTTTTTCTGACTGAGTGATCGAAATAGTGATTCAATCTTGTGCATAAAATAAATCGTGTATGACACACGTCGTTTCAACAAAATCAGTGTTCATAAATCTTAATTTAAGTTATTGAACTAACAACATTTTTATACAGAATTCATTTGATACTAAAACATAGTATAGCTTTGGTTGTTACTCTAAATATCCGAAAAGTTCTTCTTTGAGTCTTAGATATCTGCTGCAACAGAAACGTTTTTACAATATAAAAGCAAAGACATTGTGTGGCAAAGCAGTACTGAACCTTTACTTTTTCGCGCAGTCAGATTGTAGTCAGCTAATGATATATAAATTAAAACGAAATTTGTTTGTTGAATATAGTTCTATTCTTCATTGGTAGTAGCGGCATTGATATTGATAACGTAGTTTTGGGATATAGGATCTTCGATGTGATTAGATACCGCAGTTAATTTGTTGTTAGTCTCATACGTGTAAGCTATTTTGATGTTTCTTTCCAAGGAAAGAGAAGTAGTACTGTTGAATTTATTAAACGCAGTGTCAGTAAGAAAATGGTAGAAGTAATAAGCTTTATAGAAAAACCTGAACATATATTAAGGCTCCATTCTAGAAGCGTAGCCATTTTGCTGTCGCTCCACTCCTTGTCACAGAGTTATAGATCTGAAAACAAAATAAATTTCAAACTTTCACCAGGTATGTGTTTCGTTGCATCAAATATTGAATTCCAAATCTTGTAAAATTACAATCTATATGGCATCCATAAAAATTATTGAGGGAAGGGGAGGGGTACAAAAAATTCTACTATATCATATGACCCAGCATGGTGGGTGAGCGGTTAACGCTCTGGCCTCGCATTCGGGAGGACGGCAGTTCGAATACCCGTCCGGTAAGGATTGCAATTCCGCAGTGTTTTCAATCCCGCGGGATTGGCGCAAACAGTTTTTTAACGCTTATATTTAAAACATAGTTACTTAAAAAGTTAATAAATTAAATAATAATTCAAATAATAAATAAATTTTAATGTTAAATGATAAAAATAATAGTTAACAATATTTTAATTGGCAAAATGATATTAAATTTAGCATGTCTTAAGTACATTTCAAGGTTTTCACATTTTTAGTTTTTTAATCTAAACCAATTTTTAAATAAATATTAAAAAATTGAAAATATTCAGTGTTAGGTCATATTATGTGCCTTACAATACATCACATGAATTTAAAAACATGCTTCAATGTTATTAAATGAAACTACTCACCAACAATTAAATTGTCAGGTATTTCAATTTTACATATGTGGCGTAACGACGTGGTAAGTGTGGAAATTATTACTTTTTAGTAAGAAAGGAGACTTTCTCGGCGAATGATTGCAGTGAAGTTTTCATATGATTGTATCTCCGGATTTCATTGTAAAAACACGAGATTTCACACGTGAGGGAGACGGCGGAGGCAGCAGTCGAAGTATGGTGTTCCTACAACACAATTCGTCGATACACCCGTGAAAACGTCATTATAACTTTTTTTGCCTTTAGTCGAAATAATAACAAGGAGATGAGGTATTAATCTATAGCCTAGCGGCACATGTAAAAATGCGGCTTTCGTCAAAGAAACGCATTGAGGCAGCGGCCAAAACAGCAATAAGTCAAAGGATATACAATTGCCTTTTGATAGCTGCTAAATAAATAGGTAATGCGATTAAAATTACGATAACATTAGTTTCCTATCAACGAATAATCAAATTTTCAGCCGTAAAAAAGGAAATTGTTACAATAACTTTGATCTGCAAATACAGAAAATGGGAATAATGAAACCGTGAATAAAAAGCCTGTAACTTTGTAGTTCAGATAACGTTTGCAACACATAAAAAATAATTATATAGTTACAAAATCGTACTAAATCTTTAGTAAAGACTTCCAAAAATGATTTGTGCCAGCTAAAAACTTGTGCACCCGATAAGCAATGTTTCCCATAGGCCTGTTTCAAATGTTCAAGGGTCACACTTGCGGATTCCCCAAGTTTAACACAAAACTTGATTGCACAACGTTGCTCTAAATTCCGATGCTCCATTTCCGTAACACACAACTTCACTGATGGCGCTGGCAAAAATAATGTGTTGGCTGGACGGAGTTGACACTCCGACTGAGCGTGTGGAAGGGATGAACAAACCGGTCTACCACAGACCGGTAGACACAGCGTTGTCAGATCGTTCGCAGTGTTATCAATCTTATTACTTTTCTCACAAACTTCATATATCAGACTCCCTTAATTTAGTCAAAAATTCCAATGAATATGATTTCACAACGATTTACATAAGATAATCGGTTTTGGATCAACAAAACACATAGCACGTGAAAATGTTAATCACCAGTTCACTCCATTTAAGTGTTACAGGCCTGTGCAGACATAGGAGCAAAATCAAAGTATTCAGCGGCAACAGATGTGAGAGGACCTGTCAGTCGACACGGCGAAAGAAATCTTCAGACAACGGATAATGTCTGGCTGGTATTGGCGGTTCGCGTAACTCAATCGGTAGTGGATCTCATCTTGACCAGGACGTGCCGGGATAATATTCTCAATGTCTGGATCATCTCTCCTGCGCACTAAACTTGCTGCACAATGAATAGGGAAACAGAATAGGAAGATGGCATGAGAGTGACGGTGAAGACGTGATTTCCACCACGGTGAAACAGGTCTACAGAATGGGAATACAGATCTCTGCCTCCGCTGTGTGGTCTCCTATGACATGATGACAAGATTTACCTTTTTGCACAACAAACCCTCCCGCTTGTTTTAAAAATATGCACCTTCTGCTTCTAAACGTAAGTCGTTCAATGAAGGTTATATTTTATTGAAGACAGAAACTTGCTTCGAACATCACAAACATTGCAGGTTAGGGAGCGTGCACAAACTACGTGGCTCAGTCCAGGGGGGGGGGGCGGTTAGCTAGAATGCTACGCTGGGCTACGTGGGGAGAGGGGGGGGGTTTCCGAGCCACGCCACGTAGCTTTCTCTTTCATAACATTTTTCACAGTTAAAATGAGGAACAGAACACACAACAGCATGTGAATATTTATTTCCCTCAGTTAATTTTCTCCGTATGTAATTTACTATAGTTTGACAAGGAGAAACAGTACAAAATGACTTCTGGAGTCAAAAGGGAAGAAAGCTACATGCTACTTGGGGGGTAGGGGGGGGGGGCGCAAGAGGCAAAAGCCACGTAGGGCTACGTGGGGGGAAGGGGGGGTTCACAGGAGGCCAAAATGGAGCGCTACTTGGTTTATGCACGCTCCCTTACTTTTGTGACTTGACAGTCACCATTTTTAATCATATGACCAATCGAACACTGATTATTTTAAAGCCAGTAAAACAATTATGTACAGACCTTTCCACACTGCTGCAAATATGTAGATACTATGAAATTACGACATAGAACACTACCAAGAATTAATCTATGATAGTCAGTAATAATACAGGTTTTATTTCTTTGTTCCTATTTTGTTGTATTAACACTTTACAGAAGGGGGAGTAGGTTTATTAAATAATAATTATTCTTTTTTTTTAAGCTTAAATGTTTCCATAATGCTTCGCATGTCAAAGCAACCTCCAGAGCCAACACCAAGATATAACACACTAACTTCCTTCTTTTGTTTCATTTTACGTTCAACAAAATACAAATGTAAGAAGATATATTACGGAAAGTATGAAATATCATGGTAAACAAATTCTTTTTGGCGTAAAACTGAGTATAAGGTATATAATCAATATAGCAACGTAGCAAGTAAAATATTGCCATCTGTCTGCGACTGCATTAACGATTAAACCGTTAAATATGTTTTATGCCAGCGGTACGACACATTCCCTTTTGACACAAAGTACCTCTAGTAATAATCAAAGGATGAGGCTGTGTGTCCATAAGGGGACGACATAATAAAACGCGGTAAGTTATTAGAGAGGCGCAGGTATGCTGACAGTTATACAACGACACCACGGAATAGGAACTCGTCGACTGTGGTTTCGTTTTTTATGCATTTAAAAGATCATTTACCACGTACAACGTTTCTCAACAATACAACAGTCTTTAGATTATCGCAGTCATAACCTATTGTTGAGTTAAGTCATAGGTATAATGGTCATCGCAAAATAAATTTGTTATAACTATGAGTTCTTACACACTGCTTGTGATTTTTCACGGTTTCAAACACAGTAATATAACAGCAGAAAAATTATTTTCATTGCTAACGGAACATTCATAAAAAGGTACCCGAAAACAAACTGAAGTTTTCTGTCTATTTCGCGTAAAACAATCAGGCACCAGCATATGTTTTTTCTGCCTTATCATGCGGTTCGTACTTGAGAAAAACCGTTAAATAATTATAAAGAAATCAGTGAAGATCCAGTGAAGAACTAGATTAACTAAAACAATCCAAATATTATTTTTAAATTGTGGAGAGAAGATTATATATACTTCGCTACTTTTTTCCTGCACTCTTTAGGAGACAGCAAACTACTCTAAATTATGAAACAATTTTCCGTTCACTAATTTAAAGAGGGGATAGCATTTTTATGGTTATTTCTCAAATAGTTACGCAGATTGTGGAGTAAAAAAAAATCATCTACCTCTCACTAGAATATCTATAATTATTACAACTGTAATGATTTTCAACTCTATTACATTAAACTTCACGCAATAATCGTGTTAGATGTTGTAAGAACTAAATTAGTATGCAACTTAAAAAAAGAGTCCTGGTCAACATAATTATTTTTGTATTTAGAAATATTCCCGATCTTAATTTGCTTTTTACTTACCAGTACTCATTTGTTAACGAGGGTAAATCCTCTGATAATTATTATAGAATTACCTACTGTATTTGTAGAATATTTTTTTGAATGAAGAACACGAATAACCGTATGAAAAGTAGGGCCTACTTGACGAAGTTGCCTAATAATCAACGACACATTTAAGCACTTCACTTTCCGCCATCGAAACTGACGGCACGATTTCACGTTGGATTTCGTATTCACCTATAAGCTTGTGTCCACTTTTATATATTTAGTTTTTTCCACCTTTCGGCCTCGCGTGTCATTACAAAGTTTCGTAATTCCGTACCACTGAATTCGTATCTGCCACATTGCTATACGAGTACCATCAAAGGATTCAAACATACATTACGAGATAATTTCAGACAAGAATTAACATAGAGTGAGCGTCCATGTTGTTTAAAACACAACAAAATTTTTCCTCAGCATTTCAACGAACTACGCAAAATAAGTTCCTATTACAACAGAAAGTTTAGAACATTAACCCTTTCGTGGGCACATTTTTCTGAGCTTATTAGAGGTAACAGTTGGGGGTTCAATCACTTGCTATGGAACACCTATTACATACCACGCAAAAACCAAAAAATTTTAGGCACTGGTTTTTTTGAAAATTTTGGAAAAATTTTTCTTTCAAAAATTTACACTGGAAAACAATATTAAAAAATGTATATTATTGGTAGATGTACCTTTATTCAAAAAATATTAACAAAAGTTACACTACTGAGTGTTATGGAACAGTCTGAAACATGGATCAACACACAAAGCGACATTGCAATTTGAGCACATTATTCTTGTTCTTCTTTCTTCTTTTCTTGTACTGCATAAAAGGCAACGCCTATACTTCACAGTTTTCTTTGGAAGATGTTCACCCACATTTGACAGTCTGACTTCATTAGGAACACTAATACTGTGTGCTTTTTTTTAAACGAATACAGGTGGACGCCCACGTCGTTTCCTTGATGAGAATCCTGACAGTAATTGTCTTGGTAACTGCAGATATACAAAAATAGCCACGAAGTAACACCAAAAAGACGATTTCCTGACACGAAACTGAGCCCAAAAAACAAATAATGCACCGTCAATTGTTGTCAGTGTGACTGCTGGCAGCAGCGGGAATTTTCGCGTGTTTCTCATACTAATATACAGATGGCAGCACCAGCTAGATGTGGGAATGTTGAGTCTCTTGGCCCCTGGAAGACTTTAAAGTATGTGGGAAGCTATCTTCCCACCGCCCATGAAAGGGTTAAAATGTGCTTGTATCAGATTTGGAAGGATAAACAGCGTTATGGAAGAAAATGCAGTTTTCCGATGTCTCAGGCTAAGTTAACTGCTCTTGGGTGATGCAAACTCTGTTATCGAAATACCATTTGTTAATGGCCGTTGTCTTTTTTCCTAGTCTTGCGTAGTTCGTGAACGAACTAGTTCGGAAGAGCGCTCCCACGAGTGAACTAGTTCCCAGATCTCTCGCTCCTTAGTTCGTTCGGTCCTTTCCCGAAGACCAACTTTTGTTTTAGTTTATTATCTAAAAGGTAACACAGTTCGCAGTGGACACATTTCACTGAAGAGACAGATATAAAAATAAAATAAAAAAGTAACTGTTAAACATTAATAGTTATTGCAGTAGTCAAAAACGGAAATTTAACATGGAATATGAAAACAAAACACACTTTGATCCCATTAACACTTAAAGGACAATTATCAGTAACCACAACTATTATAACAAAGAAGAGAGCTCGTGAAGTAGCGCTAGCAAAGCGAGCGAACGAGCTGTCTTTCTGGAATTCCAGAGCGGAGCGACCTAGTTCGCGAACTAAACACAGCACTACCGCTCGCGAACTAAACTGAGCGGTACAGATCGCGAACTAAATTGAGCGCTACCGTTCACGAACTAAACTGAGCATTTCCGGTCGCGAACTATCACCATTCGCCGCTAGGATTACCAACATTTTTTCGGTTAATGGTAGAATGTTTTTTTAGAATAATCTATAAAAATATATTACACTTCAAAAATATAATATTTTACAAAAGAGTAGAAAAGGACAAAGGATATGTTTTTTTACTATTTTATTTTTTAAGCTATATTTTTTTGCACTTCTTGCATCTTTAACAATTTTCTGTCTACAGTAAAATTGTAATATGCTTTATCGCTTTCCGTTGTTAAATTAATGTCGATCAAAAGCTCATTTTTACTAATGAAATACTGCTCTTACTTTTACCTAGATTTCCTGTAATATTGTTATTTCAGAGTAAAGTTCGTTCACTTTAATAATCATTTTTTCTCATAAATTTAGAACCTCTAATATTGTCTCACAGCCACCAAATGAAACCTCGGGTTTTAAATTTAATTTTTGGATTTTCTATAGCCAATTGCTTTCATTAAAATCTAACTATTTACTAAGATACTACAGACTTTTATCAACGAATACTAGAATATTATTTTTAATATTATAACTTTCTGTGGAGAATTTGGCTTCTAAAGGCTTTTTCTTGTTTTCTTAACCAAAGAAACAGTATCTTTTTCATTTTTCTAGCGCTGATTTTAAAGCTGACATAATATAATACTTATCTCAGTCTGTTGGTTAACAGATTTGTGAAAGTTATGTAAAGAAATGACTTGAGAAATTCAAAAAGATTTTAACTTTTGTGTCTTCATCAGTTTCATTCGTCGCCAAAATATTGTGAATGTGTGTTGGATTATCCTCCCGTACACTAATAAGAAATAGCCCAATGACTTCCAATTTACTGGAAATATACGCACTTTCGTTATTGTTACCACTTTCTCATTCAAGGGTCACTGTCATTTTTATATGTCTAATTGTTAGGTATCACATTGGAAGTATTACTGTTACTTTTCTTAATAATATAGGTAATATTGTTTCTGTCATATAGTACTTAACTTGTAGCCAATAGTAGAATTATATTTTGTTCATGATTTCCAAAACTATATTTAAATAAAAAAAGCCGATTACTTATAAACGGGTATTTTAATTCGTCAAAATAAACACATTTATAATATTTTATAAGTAATGTTGTGTTGTTGTTGTTGTTGTTGTTGGGGTTTAAGGGCGCGTCGATGGCGGGGTCATTAGCGCCTTTTATAAGTAATGTTTCTTCCATGAACTAATAAATAAATCCATAAAAAATTAATATTCTACGAATGCATGTAAAGTAAATGGTAAAAACAGCACAGTTATTCAGTTTACCCATTTCTGCAAAGGACAATGAGCATTTTGGTTTATCGTCGGCAACTGATCATGCTAATGTCATTTGAAAGGGCTATTATTAAGCAATAACTTTTGTTAAGAAGATCATATTAAAATCCATTTAGAAACGACAAAAAATGATTATGTCCTAATAAAACTGACATAACAAACAAAATAGCGGGTGCAGTAGCGGTAGCAAGACGAGCGAATTCGAGACGCGAACTAAAAGAGCGAACTAGTTCGCGAGGGAGCTGAGAACTAAACTGAGCGCTCTTCTTCGCGAACTATAATGCCCAAGTCTAATACGAACGGCATACAGGCAGGTGCAAGGCAACTCCATTGTATAGAGGTTGTGTTAGGTGACAGTACAACACGACTGTACACACAGAAACACCTCACTTACTGTAGCCTATGGCCCCTGTACCAAGTACGATGGTCAACGCAATACAATTTAGTGATACCTCGCTGGCTGATCTCTAGTGGCAATAGCAAATGTTCTCACGTTTTATCAACTTCTTCCTCATAATGTCGCATCCCATGAGGTGAGTTAGCACATATACATACACAGAGTGTTAAAAATTAAATTGCGATTTATTGAAAAAGTAACAACAGAAAGTAATTGACGTGCTGTTACTTTAAGATGTAGTCGTTATTCTATTTAATACATTGGGGATGTCTCCGGTAGATGGGAAAAAAACTCCATCTCTAGAAGCTTTAATCCGTTTGATTAATCTTCTATCTGATAACATTCACCCACAAAACTGTATTTTAATCGTTTCACTAGTATCTGATTGCTTTCAATTTTGTATTGTAAGAAGATTAACAAAATTGCCTTATTTAGAATTAGATGCATTTCTGCTTCAGTCTGTTTCACATATCATACGTCACGGTAAAAAACGTAAAGGTGTTGTCGATGTGGTACAGGAATACATTTTTTCAGGACTCTAACTGAGTGTTATCGATCATAAAAAACGACGTTCAAATGGTTAAATCTGTGCCGCCATAGGCAAATGACGCCTGCCGCGACAAGTGACATCTACACCGAAGAGCCAAAGAAACTGGTACACCTGCCTAATATCGTATAGGGCTCCCGCGAGCACGCAGAAGTGCCGCAACGCGACGTGGTATGGACACGACTAATGTCTTAAGTAGTGCTGGAGGGAATTGACACCATACATCCTGCAGGGCTGTCCATAAATCTGTAAGAGTACGAGGTGGCTGAGGTCTCTTCTGAATGGCACGTTGCAAGGCATCCCAGAAATGCTCAATAATGTTCATGTCTGGGGAGTTTGGTGGTCAGCGGAGTTGTTTAAACTCAGAAGTGTGTTCCTGGAGCCATTCTGTAGCAATTTTGGACGTGTGGGGTGTCGCATTGTCCTGCTGGAATTTCCCAAGTCCGTCGGAATGCACAATGGACATGAATGGATGCAGGTGATCAGCCAGGATGCGTAAATACGTGGCACATGTCAGAGTCATATCTAGACGTATCAGGGGTCCCATGAAACTCCAATTGCATACGCCCCACACCACTACAGAGCCTCCACCAGATTGAACAGTCCCCTTCTGACTTGCAGGATCCATGAATACATGAGGTTGTATCCATACCAGTACAATTCCATCCGCTCGATACAATTGGAAACAAGGCTCGTCAGATCAGGCAACATGTTTCCAATCATTAACAGTCCAATGTCGGTATTGACGGCCCCAGGCGACGCGTAAATCTTTGTGTCGTGCACTCAGCAAGGGTACACGAGTGGGCCGTCGGCTCGGAAAGCCCATATCAATGATGTTTCGTTGAATGGTTCGCACGCTGACACTTGTTGATGGCCCAGAATTGAAATCCGCAGCAATTTGCGGAAGGGTTGCACTTCTGTCAAGTTGAATGATTCTCTTCAGTAGTCGTTGGTTCCGTTCTTGCAGGATCTTTTTTCGGCCGCAGCGATGTCGGAGATTTGATGTTTTACCGATCCCCGATATTCACGGTGCACTCGTGATGTGGTCGTGCGGGAAAATCCCCACTTCATCGCTACCTCGGAGATGCTGTGTCCCATCTCTCATGCGCCGACTATATCACCACTTTCAAACTCACTTAAATCGTGATAACCTGCTATTGCAGTAGTAGTAACCGATCTAAAGCCTGCGCCAGACACCTGTTGTCTTATATAGGCATTGCCTACCGCAGCGCAGTACTGTTAGTGTTTTTAAATATCTCTGTGTATGTATACGGATGCCTATGCCATTTTGTTTGGCTCTTCAGTGTATGTCATCGGGGATATTTAATCCCGAGTACTAGGAAGTTCGCTCTTTTTGCATAAGGTGTACATAATTGCAAATATTTTTTTCACTGTGTTATCTTTGCGAATAAAATAAGATGGAGCGTTAAAATTTAATAGTGATATTTACGGTTTTAAGTAGGTTTCAATGGTGCAGATTATTGTTTTTGTATAAACAGCACGCTCTGCTCTACATTTAGTAGATAGAAATCCAGTCGCGTACACGGAGCCACAGGCAGAGTCGGAAGCATTGCCACCTGCAGCAGCTCATCTTAACTAATAGCAGTTTCAATGAAAAGTTCGAATTATAGTAGCCAGTCAACAATGGAGGCAACAATGGAGGGAAGAAGCATCAAGCTACAATGGACCCCGGGGCACGTCGGACGTAAGAGGAAATGGAGCGGCGGGAACAATTAAATGCAGCATTTATAGAGGAGATACCCATCTCCTACACCGACTACCACCACACAATTACACAAATAGTGAAGAAGGGGTGGAACAGAAGATGGATAGTGGAAGAACCGAACAAAAGCCTCTGGTATAGAGCCATATCAGGAAAAGCGGAAAACAAATTATGGTACGCCCCCTTGAAAATAAAAAGAAGCGAGATAACAACAATAAGCAGACTGATAACAGGGCACGCACTCCTACGAGACCGAATGTACATTATGACGATCGTGGACAACCCGAAGTGCCAAGAATGCGATGACGTGGAAGACATATACCACTTTCTACTGAGATGCAAACAGTATAGAGACATAAGGAGAGAGATAATAGAAGGCGAACTCAGAATAAAAGGCATAACAGACCTAACACAAACCTTATCCATACCAACGCCGAAAGCAATAAAAGCAATACACAAATATGTAAAAACAGAATATGAAAACCAAGGGGTACACAATACATGATGATGGCTGAAATAGTGGAGGGGCTAAAGCCAATCAAAAAAAAGTCAGAGGAGTATTTGCACAGTATAAATTAACGATCTATATCCTGATGAGGAACCGTGGCAAAAAGTGGACCTATCCTCTCGTGTTTACCCACCCCTCTCATCAAACCAATCAAAGAGGAAATATTGTAATCAGGAGGAAACAAAAAAAATATGCGATTGAAGTGATCGATACTAGGTGGAAAGGCTGGCTACAAATATTCACGGATGGATCCTCCTTCCCCTCATTATTGACTGAGACCTTCATAACGCAGAATAATACTTCTCTTTTTTTTACTTATGGCTCTACGCCTGGTCGACGTCGAGCTCATTAGAGGCGGGATGGGACTGAGGACTAAGAACGGGAAGGTATTCGACCATGGCCTTTTTAAAGGAAGCATCCCGGCATTCACCTGGATTGATCTGGGGAAACCATGGAAAACCCGAACCACCGTCCTCCCTAATGCGAGGCCAGAACGTTATTCGCTCACCCACCACTATCGGTAATAATACTTCTCATCTCGGTTCATCAAGTTGTTTCGTCTCGCATAATAGAGACAGCACTTGCCCGTGATTTAATTAACTAACTGATATAAGTTTTAACACTGGCCAATTTTGTTTATTGTTATTCTTAAATAGATTTAAGGTAGAACTAGTGTTGTAAAAACATGAAAAAAAAACTGTGAAAAAAAACATGTTTTTATGGACATGTCTTTTTTAAATTTTTAAGGCATTTATCGTTTAATATGACTGTTTTAGGGTTTATACTAAGTACTTATCTTAATTTTCAAATCTACTATATTTTTCTGGTTCAGTAGAAAAAAAAATTACAAAAATATTGGCAACATTGACTGAAGTTTTCTTTTACGAATGAGGACTTCCCGAAAAGGCTAGGTTGCGTGAGAAGGAATCCCCGTTCCCCATTGTTTTGATTGATACTCGCTATTTGAAGTAGTGCTGCCAGGCCCTACAAAGTTATCTGTAGACCTATGAATCTTTTCAAAAAATTAGGAATTTTGAATTTATCAACGGTTTTTTGCCTCTTTTTATTAATGTGCTTTCCTTGTAATCGTATACTTGTTGAACTCGCAGCGTATAATGATACTGAGTAATTGTCAGTAATTATGAATGATTTCCTTGCAACCGTTGGCGTAAACCAATGATTGAAAACAAATAAAGCTCCTATTTTGCATGATAATAGATTTAAATTCAAACTTAAAAGACCGTAATACAGAACTATCGGCGCTGTCTTTATGCACAGTGTGTACTTTGCTCGTAATTTAAAATTGCAATCTCAAAAGCTTTTACATACAATACAACCAGTAAAACAAAACGAAACTATTTCTGAAGTTATGGATCTAGAGGAGACAAGAAGAAGAAACACAAAATTCCAACTCCGACCGAACTAGTGTTGGTAGTACTGATACTAGTGAATGTGGTACCGACGTAGAGGATGAATAAAAAATTATGTTACCTATATAGATACATTTATGAATCATTATGTAAGACATTATATGATTTAGTTAGATTTAAAACACACATATAAAATGTATGTTCCATAAATAAAACTGTAATTTATCAAATATATGGTTTTCTGAAGAAAAAAAATAGAAAAAAAAACAAGGGTGCTAGGTTTTTTTCGTGTTTTTTTTTTCACCAATCTGAAAAAAAAAAATGTTTTTTTCAGTTTGCAACACTAGGTAGAACTTCTGACACTTCCCTGGAAAATAGTGTTGAAGACACCTATGAAACTGAGTCTTGGCCTTTAAAGCTAAACTTCTGTATCCTGCTTATCATTCAAATTCAGCCTGCATCAAATATGTATTGCTGTAAGACGGAAATCAGACGTGAATAAAAGAATTCTACTCACTGTACCAAACGTAAAATGCTTCCAAAGTCGAGTAGGATTAACGTCTATACCTCTTTCTTTTTGTCCCAGTGTGGATAGAAACATAATTTACTATTTTCATTACGTGAGGATTCCATTATATGCGATCGTTTCGACCAAGTGTGAGAGCAATTTCGGTATTTCGAACAATGCATGTTGTCAATCTTTAAACCAATAATATTATGATTTATTGATTATAGATTAGGTACTCAATTTCCCAAAATTACAAATAATTTCCATGGTTAAATACACAAAAGAGTTATTATAGTTGGTTCCTACATTTTTTACAAATCTTTCAAAAGGCAAATATAATTATCAAACCCGCGAGTTGTTTCGAAAAAATTATTCACTATGTACAGTGATTCTGAGTAATTTTCTGATCGCAAAGACAATATCACCCTCTCGATATTAGTAAAAAGAAGAAACATCTTTCACAGAGTAAAATGGGTCCGGTTTTCTATTAATGAAGTCAGGATTTTGTAAACATTTTAGTTATTGCTACAGGCCACTGCATAAAGAAGCTGCAGATTATTTTTCGCACTATGCAAAATTCGCAACAGCTGATAATATTTATTGTTATAATTGTTGTTAAATATGTCAGCACTGTAACTTAAATGTTTAGAGTATTCTAATAAAAAACACATCGTGGGTTTATGTATTGTACTAGAGTTATAATGTACCTATAGGCCACCTTTTAAACAGAGTGAACACTTAGAGTAGGCTTTTGTAACCAATGTCTCTTCCTGGCGGGAGTAGAATTACAGCAATAGTGAGTTTCCCTAGATGGAATACACAATCTGGAAGGGTATAATTATTTGTAAAAGCTGTTTGCAACATCAAATATTTATTAATTTGAGTAGACAGCATTTATTCAAAAAAACATATAACATGGAATGTGCACTTCTTGGGAGGTTGATCTAGAGTTATTTTCAGATAGCATCGGGTTTCCCATGATTCGAATCTCCCCAGCTAAACTTCGCTCCGGACACGCGATCCCAGTTCAACATCTGCTGCGTGCACCACTACCTTCAATTACTTAAAATTGCAGTTAATATATTCAAACGCTTTAGACGTTTAGATCAACTATCTCGAGCAGACAGTTTCACACAAAATTTTCTGAAGAATCTTCTTTCCGTATATGTGAAATGTTACAGGCTAAGATAGCAGATACATGCCACTCTATTTACGTTCTCTGTTCGAATTTTGACATCATTCGTAAAAAAAAAAAAAAAAAAAAAAAAAAAAAAAAAAAAAAACCTTCTCCTGTCGTTAACATAAACAATTAGCTTCTGGATATTGTGGGCCATTTCCTCAATTGCAATAGGATCAATTTTTATGAATAATTTTCACGCCAATGCAATTAAATTTGTTGTTTATTTCCCGAACGCGTTTCCTTCATTCTCTGAAGCATCTTCAGCGGTTCTGTCTGTTGGGTATTTATACATGTGATTACATTTGTTCTATGTTACAATTTAAACATGAAAATTATGGTATATCCAGATTTGAGCTTACTTACATTTTTCATGGGTCACATATGCTTGTAATTGTAAAGTGTTTCAGCATCAGTTATGTTTGAAGCAGCAGTTTGCATTACAAGTGTTGGTTGCATCTTTATCAATAATTTCGTAGCACTTTCACTGCACTGTAATATATTGATTTCTGATGGCTTACATTTGTTTACTGTGTGGTGTACTGATCGGCAGGTTTGTTTATCGTTTGTCTTCTGATTTGTTTGGTGGGCGGCGCGCTTTTAAATATGTGTTTGTGCAAACGATAAACAAACCTGACGATCAGCGATGTATACCACACAGTAAAGCCATCAGAAATCAATATATTACAGTGCAGTGAAAGTGCTACGCAATTATTCTTAAAGATGCAACCAACACCTTTAATGCAAACTGCTGCTATAAACATAACTGTTGCTGAAACACTGTACAACTACAATCATATGTGACCAATGAAAAATGTAAGTAAACCTATATCTGTATATACCATAATCTTCATGTTTATATTGTAACACAGAACAAATGTAATTACACGTATAAACAGCCAACAAACAGAACCACGGTAGATTCTTCAGAGAATGAAGTGAAACGAGTTCGGGAAATAAAACAACAAATTCAATTGCATTGGTTTGAAAATTATTAATTTAATTTGATAAACAATTAGGTTCCCACTATTCTTGCCAGGAAGGAGTTATAGTGCCTGACATATATCTGTGATTCAGAAGGGGATAAAGGATTTAAAATTTTAATTAAAAAGTCACTGCACCTCTTCCTCCAATCGAATTCCACTGTTTAAATACTTAAAAATAAGAAGAAAAGAAAAGAAAAAGCCAAACAACCAGCCACAATTATTAGTTGTTAGATTAGGTTCCTTCCGTCCCGAAATTTTCATCACATTGCGTGTATCCCTCAATCATAGACGTATTTAAAATTGAATACTGCACATATAACATGGTACATAAACGAAACGATTACAACCACCTGTACCTTAGCCTGAGTCGAACAGCGAAGTAGACATCTTTTGATAGAGAACGATTTCCCTAAGCCAGTGGGATAGCATGAAGCTACTCTAGCGAGCATTCGCTTTGAGGTTATTGTGTAATAGGTACCTATAACTCCTTGATATTGAGTGGACTATTGCGAACTCGTGATTGTAATCAGGTTGTTATAAAGGCAGGTGAGGATTTAAAACTGTAGAAAGATGTTTCAAGTAGAGCAAACTAGTCCGGCAAAATAATAGCAGCTGAGAGATCAAATTAACTATTACTTTTGACATGATAAATCTTGTACTTTCTCCTGACGGAATAGGGTTTCTGTATGCTTACGATAATTTCCACATTTTGACTAAATGTCAGTGCTAATAAAAGGCTAAGCACGGTCGCTGTGTCACTAATTTTGTAACGCTGACGAAAAACGCCAGGCCTTAGTTACCGGATTAATTTCGACCAAAGATGTTACTGCAAAATTGAGGTTACAGGCATTATTTTACAAAAATTTTATTTAGCTAGGCAATCGCGAGCAAATAAATTGGCAGAAAACTGAAAATAAAAATATGTATTTCGTTTAAATCAAAATATTAATTAGTAGTTCATTTACATTCAGTTGATGTAGATATTTTTATATTCTCTGGTCCAAAGATATCTGTGTTACAGAAAACTAAAAGCTGTGTACCACATTTATTTATTAACATCTGTATTTAGCTAAGCAACTGCAAGGAAATGTACTGCAAAAACACTGCGCTCAAGCCGTCATTTTTGACGGTGTTACGAGGTATTTATATTCGATGTATATATTTCCCCTATATTCTCTGTCACTGTTATAGTAACCTCGAAGAAATTAACTGCCAGAAGTCTCCGTTCAACCCGTCATTTTTGACGGTCTCAGAAGCTAGTTTAATAATATGCTTGAAATTATCTAACCAGAACTTGAAAGCACGTGATTCCGTTTCGTGATGTCTGACTTTAAACTTCATCACGGAAATCTGAACGTAGTACAAACGGCCGTGCAGCGGTACAGGTTTCTCCCACGGTTCGCGTTCATCGTGCAAGGCCTGTTCCGTGGCAAATCAGCAAGATGAGGCTAAAAACCGAGCTTTTAATTCTGGCCGACGTGAAATATAACACAAGACGAGATCAAGTCAGCTTTAATCTGCACTGGCTCGCTTTGCGGAACTGGAGAGCACGCGATGCCTTCGCCGCACCGTCCTTAATGACGCATATTTATAAATTTATCTTGCTGTGAAGCTGCACACAACATTGTGGTAAATTTCCCGTGAAGGTCGGCATATTACATGCGATCTAACCGTGATGGCTACGCTTACGATGCATTTCGGCGCCTCAATCGCAAGCGCGTTTCTAAGCCGAAGACTGTCCAGATCTTGAACCTAATATGCGAGAGATATTACTGTAAACTTCTATAGTAACGAAGTTTAAAAATACAGCATTATACCAACACGCTAAAATTTCTCTGTGAAATGTACAGTATCACACCACGGTACCAAACTTCATTCTACAATTTATATTAATATGTGTATGTATGTTCCTTTGGGCCAATTAGGACCACGTTAAGCCTTTGTTTGGCTTGAAATTGCTGTGGATGTATACACATCAATGTTAAAAATAGGGCTGTGAGCCTTAGACGGACATAATGAATCATTTCTTGCACTTTGTCCTTTGTCTCAGGAGTGGTTGATGTCGAAGGTCTTCCAGAACGCTCATTCTCTTCCACTGAAGAGTCAATAGCCTAAAAATCAGGAAAATCACTCCAAAAGTGGTGTGGAAAAATTTGTGTGCTGGTCATCCGTCACTGGTACGGCTTTGGACTTCTCCTCCAAATGCTAGCAGTTTCTCTCAATTCAAAACGAAAAATCACGATTTCACAAATGCTCGCTGCTATTTTCAAGAGTTCATAGTAAAAATCTGAAGTACGCAATAAGACTTGCATAAACCGAACGATCAAGCATATTGTAACTTGTCACTCAGAGTTATTTAGCGACGTACATGCTCTCAACTATCGCTACAAGTAAGTACTCTATCCCGATTTTGTTGTACAACGTCAGTTCGAAAATTTTTGGATATTACCTCATCATCATCATCATTCTCCCCGGGTGCTGGTCACGAGCTCTCCCCACTTCTTCCTGTCCATGAATAGTTATTGTCCATGATCAGTCTTCCAATCAAGTCCTAAGTCTTTTATATCCTTATTTGGTCTATCCATTTCTTTTTGGGCCTTCCCACACGTCTTTTACCTTGGATGTTCATATTAAAGTAGGTCTTATCTTGAACGTTGTAAGGATTTAGCCACACTGATGTTTATACCCTCTGCACGACTGATTTCATTTCTCACTTTGTACTTTCGTGTTCTCTGAAGCATGGTACGCAAAAACTTCATGTCAGAGGCTTGAAGTGTACTATTGTCTCTTCTAGACAGGGTACATGTTTCCAGAGCATAAGTCAGTATGGGGATGTAATAGGTTTCGAATAGTGTATGTTTTCACTTTCTGGGAACTTTGTTGTCCCATAATAGAGTTTTCACCTTGTAATAGAAGATTGCTGCGTTATAATTTCTGTTTGTAATTTCACGTTTAATGGTGTTATCTATACGCAGCGTTCTGTCAAGATATTTGAACTGGTCAACATTTTTTTTTTTTTAACTGCTTTACGTCTCTCAACAGCGAGGTCTTTAGAGACGGGAAAGGATGGGGGGCAAGGAATGGGAAGGAATTCGGCCATGGCCTTTTTTGAAGGAAGCATCCCGGCATTTGCCAGGAGTGATTTGGGAAACCAAGGAAAACCCAAATCTGGATGCCCGGACGGGGATTCGAACCGCCGTCCTCCCGAATGCGAGGCGAGAACGCTAACCGTTACACCGCCACGCTCGGTGTTTTGTAGTTGTTGGTTGTTTAGGTAAATCTTCACATTTGAAATCCCTGTATCTGTTGCCATGAACACCGTCTCACTCTTTCTGATTTTCAGTACATACTCCTCAAACAGCTTGTTCCAAACCTTTAGCTTCTCTTGCACCTCTTCTGTACTTTCCCCCCAAAACATGTCATCATCAGCAAGGACTAGGGCTCTTCCTTCTTTCCCATACACTTCTTTGAAATTCTTCAAGATGTCATCCATCACAGCAATGAAGAGTAGGGGTGAGAGAGCACTGCCCTGTTGTACTCCTTGTCTCAAACCACTTGCTCTCTCCGTTGACTATTTGCACACAGGGTTTTGTGTTTGCATACAGGATTTTGATCTCGCTGATTAAGGATCCTGGTACCTTTCTTCGTTCTAGACAATCCCAAATTTTTTATCTTTCTATGTTATTATAGGCCTTTTCCATATCAAGGAAGACCATTATGATTTCCTTACCCCTTTCTAAACGTTTTTCAATTAACATTCTTGCTGCAAAGATCAAGTCTGTAGTACTTCTTCCTGGTCTGAATCCATGTTGCTCATCCTCTAATAAGACTTCCAGATGTTTTCGTAACCTTTTCTCAATCAATTTTTCCAATATCTTCAATCTATGGGAAAGAAGTGTGATTCCACGATAATTTCCACATTTTTTCTGTTGCCTTTTTTTAAATATGGGTATCATTATACCCATAGACCAATCCCCTGGGATCTTATTGTCCTTCAAAATTGTATTTAACAGCCTATACAACCACTTTATCCAATTCACCCCCGCTGCTTTTATCATGTCTCAGTTAACCTCATCATAACCAGTTGATTTACCTCGTATGCTCTTCAATTAACAGAAATGTGGGTATCAAAGAGTGCTTCACACAGATTATACTAAAAGTAATCTCACCTGTGTATTCCAGGATGTAACGGCACGAGGACGAAGATCATAAATACATTTCCGTTTTGAACCTAATTTCTACGATATTATACCTTCGGCCATTGCTGCTCAAATTTAGTGACCGACAATAGGTCTTCCACAGCTTACATTATAATGTATAGTACACCAGGGCGCTTCCGTGGTTCGGATTCCACGTTAAACTGTAGGTTCCCTCTAGGGCTAACAACGCTAGTTGCAAAACTGATGTGTGTACATCCACAGCAAATTTAAGCCAGACAAAGGATTAATGTCTTCCTAGTTGGCCAAAACGAGCATTCATACAAAATAGGTTTTGCATGCTAATGTATTCAAGCAGAAAACAAATCCTATGTCTGCCAGACAACCCTAACCTATCTCCTATACCACGTCTGATACTTTCATAGAGAACGTTGGCAATTGGCGACCAAACACACGGCTTTTATATATTATTTCTTGAAAATGATGATATTAGCCATTCCCCTGTGATATACATCGCATATATGAAAACAGTATTCAAAAAGCTAAACACTTTGAATAAGTGGTTCAGTTTTTCAAAATTAAGCGTATGAATCGCAATTTGTGCTTAGCATTACTTGTGTCATACATTACTCTGTATGTTAATCCTAAACAGTTTAGAAATTCAGCCACCCCAAGGACGAAATAGTTTATTTTATATACATGTAAAATGGGATTAATTTTGTTCATTATGTACATTACCTTGTTGTTTTTGGTGTTCGATCTTCTATTTGGGAAACCATTTTGAAATAACATCGGTATAATGCTCAACGTTCCGACAATCAAGGGAATTGTTCTCTTCCCTGTAGATAATGCATAATCGGTGAACAATTTTAAATTGCTACCGTGTATCCAATAACATCCAGGTCACCGCATTCGTCAAGTTATGAAATCATGTATCCTTTTATAAATTTAATTAGTACTGTACTGTCGGACCAATGTTAGGACGCAATAGGGTGTTGGATCGTTTCCAATATCTTTAGAAAATCCAGGATGACTGCGTCAGTTTGTGATCCTGCATCAATAACTTTCAGCGCGCAATAAGAAAATAGAGAATGTTGTATTTTCCCAAAACAGTAACTGCTTACTACAATTAATTTTTATCTAAGAATTCACAACGTTCAAGCTTACAGCATTCTTCACTACTGTACTGAAGATAGACGGCAATTCACGTTGTCTCTTCTACCTTTCTCAGATTTCGCTTCCTTTTTCTTGAAAGTCATGGATCAATTAGAATCGGTTACGTGAAAAACAGGTAGTACCAGTTCTGAGAAAACGGTCATATACCGTAACCACTTAGGTAGACATTACTTTGGAAATTGCACGCCATTACAAGTATTAGCATGTGTATACTATTAAGGGTGAAATTTTATATTTGTTAGTTATTTGCAAAGTAAATTATTCTAACTAAACAAACCAGTTCTCAGTTCTCCATTTCTCAAAATATTGCATCACCTCGTTTAAAACATAGACAAATCGCTTAATAAACTGCGTATAAATTTTTGATTCTCAACGAGAGTTACTCTCCTTTATGAAAAGAATGAACAGCGATCAACAACGTTAAGCCTCGAATTTTGTACCCGTTGCCATTGCACTTATTTAGGTCAACTAAATCAAGAGATAAATTTTACTTTTCTAAACTTCCTTACAATAGATGTTAGAGAGAGCTGTCTGTAATCATGGTATCTCGTGGATTCTTGAAAGTTAGAGTAACCTCGAGATTTAGATGACCCGTGGGAAAAAATTCGCGAATTCAATGAATAATAACGTTTGTGGTTTGTAATAGGATTAAAAAGGAATTGTCTCATTTGTAGCAATTGTTTATTTGTTTAGTGTAATAGGTACACAATAAAATACTTACAATGTATTACCAAACAATTAGTAAAGCTTTTTAACGCGTAAACCATATGTATGTCACTGACCTTAACGGAATGCAACTAACCTAACAAAATACACACAGAATATCCAGGTCTATGCGATATGTATTGCTGTGATCCTAGCCCGTGAGAAAATTTGGCGAATAAAATGTTTGCACAGGAATTGCATAGAAAAACAGAAATGTTTCTGTAACAGAAAAAGGTATACGAAAAGCTACTTAACGTACAAAAAACACAGTATATTGAAACCTCTGTGACATGTGGTGCTTCTGTCTATCGGTAACACATTAAATCCTTTCGCCACCAGTGAAGCAGTTTATTAACATCTCTGTGATATGCGCTGCTGCTATTTAGCATCTTGGCTCTGAACTGCCTCATACCCACGACTTTCACAGTTATTACGTTTGTCCAAAGTGTCAAATTCGGAAAAAAATAGTTCCTAATTTATTATGTTGCTTAAGTGGAGACCATAATATTTAAAATGATACCTCATTTATCGATTTGGGTTACGTATCACTGGAGATGACTCGTGATATAAAACACGTTGTAGAAATATTGATAGATTTGCCCTTTATGGGTTAAGTTCCGAAAAATTTCTTCTTAATTTATGAAATTATCTCAGAGGAAACCTTAATCTGTAAAATGACACCGATTTCGGGAGATAAATGGACATGAAAGGGTCAAAGACCTTAATCTCTAAAATATTGTCTCATTTCGCGACTTCGATTAGATGTCACGGGAAATAAAAAATATGATGTGACTAAAGGGGAGACCTTAATCTCTAAAATAATACCTCATTTATCTATTTCTGTTAGATATCAAGGGAGATAAATTGCTCGTGACCCAAAAACGCGTTGTAGAATTACTTACACTTTTTCCCTTTAAGAGTCGAATTACAAAAAATTTCTTTCTTAATATATGATGTCGCCAAAGCGAATACCTCAGTATTTATAATGCTACTCCATTTATTTATTTCTGTTAGGGTTTCAGAGAGATGAATGGCTGTAACACAAAGCAACGCATTTTAGAAATATTGACATTTTTCCTGTAAAACTATGTTTCTGATATGATGCGACCAAAGCGGATACAATAAGCTTCAAAATGATACCTCATTTATCGATTTCGGTTAGGTATGAAGGGAGATAAGGCTTGTGACAAAAAAATCTTACAGAAATTATATATATGATGATTAAAAAAGCTATAATTTACATTGTTACTTCTCCGAATAAATCATACGCTATTTTTGAACTATTGACATTCTGCCGTTATTCCGTGGCGTCTGTGTGTATCAGTGGCTGTCAACCTGGTTCTTACCGCCTCCGTCTAGTGGGCGCTCCCGCTTTCCTGGTGGGCGGCAGGTGTTTTGTGCGAAGCTCAAGCACTTTCGTTTTTTTTAAAATTTAATCTAATTTAAAAAAAAAAAAAATCGAGTAATTTGATATGCTAATCTGCAGATTTAAACAGCTACTAAAACTCTTACAGAATGCGAAAGTATTGTGTGATTTATTGACCTTGAACTAGTTCTTTATAATATATTGAAAAGAGAATTTCATCAGTTTCCTCCATTGTCATTTAAATTGGGCATGGAAAAACAATTTTAAGATATTTGGAAGTTGAAGTTGTGTGACGATAAAAATTCATGGCCGCAAATATTGGAGAGGCTGATAAAACTTGCCAAGAAGAACTGTTGGAAATTAGATATGATGAAACAAGTGAATATAAATTCGATATAGGTGGATACGAAAACCTGTGACTTTTTTTTTTTTTTTAAATGTGGAAATGAGATTCAGTTTATTGATACCTTTCTCTATCCCATACCTTGTGTAATCCGTCTTTAGTGCTGTTAATCATGTTATGGGCAAAAAAATAAAAACTGCCTTAATATATCTTACAAAAATTGAGTCAGATATCCAGAATATAGTTTTGTAGCGTCAACCTCAGAGATCTCATCAATAAATTAAATAACTAAGTGTAATTTCATCAAACTTCATTTTCTGTGTACGCTAAGTATAAATAAAATATAGATTTAGGTACAGTAAATATTTTACAAAGATTTATTCTGCCAAACTTACTTAAGGTCCGAGATAAAGTGTTTTGAAAGTAATTATTATTATTTTCTTTAACTTGCTGTAACTCTATTTCCAAAGGTTATAAAGTAAATTTACTTCTCCATTTCACAATTCGCAGTTACTGTGGAAACGGTGGGCGGTTAGGAAATGTTACTAATAACAGAGATACAAAAGAGGGTGGTAGGCTATTAAGATGTGAAAACTTGTACCATAACAGCATCATTTCCTATAGAAAAGTAATATGCCTTATAATTAAATTCATGTAAAATCAGTAGTCAAAAATTTTCACTATTGGATTAAAATTACTGAATTGAACTTCAGTCAGTATTTAGCAATCAAATCTGCACGAATCATATTATTAATACGAATACTTCTGGAGTTTTTTTTAATTAGGGCTTAACGCCTCGTCGACGGCTAAGGTCATTAGAGGTGGGATGGGAATGGAGACAAGGAACGGGAAGGAATTCGGCCATGGCCTTTTTTAAGGAAGCATTCGCCTGGAGCGATTTGGGAAAACCATGGAAAACCCAAATCTGGATGCCCGGACGAGAATTCGAACCCTTGTCCTCCGAATTTCTGGAGTTATTTCAACTATATTTTGATTTATACATTCAAAAAAAAAAAATTCTAATCGTAAAGAGATATCGTCATTGAGTCGTAGTTTAAGGATTGTCGAAATTCTATAAATCTTCATAATATTCTATCACAAGACAACTATACGAGTAAATGGATGTAATGGATAAGGAAACTTTAAATGAGTGTGAAAAAATTGTTTTTATATTTATTATTTAATAATTAATTATTAATTTAATGAAATTTAATACTACGTTCACGGTTACTCCTCGATATTACCACCGAGCGGGGCGGTGTAACGGTTAGCGTTCTCGCCTCGCATTCGGGAGGACGGCGGTTTGAATCCCCGTCCGGGCATCCAGATTTGGGTTTTCCATGGTTTCCCCAAATCACTCCAGGCAAATGCTGGGATGCTTCCTTCAAAAGGCCATGGCCAAATTCCTTCCCATTCCTTGCCCCCATCCTTGCTTCCCATCCTTTCCCGTCTCTAAAGACCTCGATGTTAAAAAGAGACGTAAAGCAGTTACAAAAAAAAAAAAAAATCGATATTACCATGCCATTTCCTGCTGTTGATGTATGTAATCATTGGGTCACATAACAATCATTATTCAGTTGTACTTATGAAACAGGTAAACAAGGTAAGTTTATAACCTTCAAAGCATTTTTAGATACGTTTGGTTCTTAAATATGACGGTCATTTTTTTTCCTGGCTTTACGTCTCGTCGACGTCGAGGTCGTTAGAGGCGAGAAAGGACTGGGGCAAGGAACAGGAAGAAATTTTGCAATGGATTTTTGAAGGAACCGTTCCGGCATTTTGAGAAACTGCGGAATACCATAATCTGGATGGCCTTACGGGGATTCGAACATGCGTCCTCCCGAATGAAGGACAGAGCGTTACCACTCATCTTCCACACTCGGTCCACAAAATGTTATTTCGTAATAGGAACGTTATTAATTTATTTTTATAGCTTTCTTATGATAAATACCACAAGTTGAGATTTTAATACTGGTGTTTCATCTCTATAGCATATTTGTCTGTAAAAGAAGTCTGGCTCGAGAAATTAAGAAGAATATACCTTGCGATAAATATATCTCATGATTTGTTCGGATTGCCAAATCAGGGTAAATAATTTATATGTCGTCTCGTAAACATCCTTGAATTCTCTTTAAATAAATTATACGACGAACGTGTGATATAAATAATACCGCCATTTAATACCTCAATGACGTACTTAAAACCTTGCTCTAATTAATTGCGGCATTTTAACGTCCGCGCAGTTAAAACGTGAAAATATTAAAAAAACCAACTTAAGGCTTCTGGTTTTCTTCCTAGTAAAGATTGAGAAAGCGCTGTGAAATATAGTACCTGCCTTGCAGATTAATACCCTCTACACTGAATTGCTATTCTAAATCTCCGGTCGAAGGTGATGAAGACGTGCGTGCCACAGGCATTTCGTTTATTCAAACATCATTATGAACATGAATTACTGTGCCACTGGAAAATCAAATTACACCTTCCGAACAGTAATTTACGTTTCAGCGTGTGACTTTACGTGCAGACAGCAAAACGAACACTCAGAGAAAGTTCCATTAAGCTATCGAAATAACTGTAATATGGCAACGCTAAGGTATTTTTTTATTGCAGTAAGCCTATTTTGACATTCTGTAAGCATTTAATGTTAGTCGACGAGAGTGGATTGAAAAGTTCTCGTATACACAGTTATAGATAGCGCTGCTACTGCGAAACTGTCAAACATAAATTTCACCACATTTGGTGAACGTAAATCTATACTAACAATGTATTTCCATCGGTTTTCTGGACAGTTATTTTTGACTAGTATCTGTATGCAGCTTCACCTGCGTGATCCTAGACATGTGGACGAGTGTTACTAAATCTGAGTTCTTGTTGAAATTCAGTCTGGACCAGAATGATAAATAAAATTCTATCAATTTTTTATAAAAAATTGATTAACCTGCAATTGAGGAAATGGCCCACAATATCCAGTCATTAATAAAATTCTATATTACAACACGACACAATGAATTTTGTTTTTAATAGTTACCTTACATAAATACTATTGGGTGAACTTTGTTCCTCCTTATTAATTCCTAGTAGAATTTTTTTTTTGCAGTCCATCTCTCTGAAAGGCTTAATTTGTTATTCGTGTGTTTTAAAGTATTGACTTATAGAAAACTGAACAAATAAATATTCAAGGTTGGACAATCGGCAACAATTCGAGTATTAACAGAATCCAGAGAGTTTTATGTTTGTCTTTGATGTAATGTGATCTTCGGTAGGTATCTGTTCAGGTTAAGAAAGCAGTGTTTATCTATGACTCGGTGTGAACTTTGACGCCTACTTGTTCAGGTTACGAGCAGATTATCATTGCAATGTAATCTTCTCAGATATCCTACAGGACAGGTGTCGTAAAAACATAACATTGCAACATCTGGCTCTGCTGTCTTCATCAGCTGTCAAGTAGAATTCAAATGTTACAAACTTGCCTTGTCTAGACAACCACAGCAAGCAGCTAAGAAGATTATATTAAGTTGAGGGAAAGTGTCCATTCGCAGATTATCATTCCATGCTACACTATTGCTCACTTAGAGTCATCACAAATGCCGTAGTTTTTACGATAACTGTAGATAAACTTAAGAGTTAATGCATTCATTCAATACCAAGGACGAATGAGTGCAGCTTGTGTAAACACAGTTGATAATAACCCAACTTCATAGTTGCTTTAGACATCTATTTGTAATCTAAATTCCATTGCAGTACACAATAAATAATTTTCTAAATTATGGAACTCTACTTAGCAAAATGTCGCATGTAGAAGATACAAAATTAAGATCAGAATATTATTTTCATGATTGCAATCAGGTTATCAACTTCATTCAAATCAACCCCACATAAGCAGAGTTAGCCGAAATGATTCATTCCATTTGAGAACACAATGTACGGAAAAGTATACGGCCTATAAAGACGAGTGATACCTAAAAAGATACGTAAATTTACCAAGTTTCTGGTACGTACTTCTTTTTTTGCTTCAGTATTCTCTCTTTTTTTTTAACTGCTTAACGTCTCTTAACAGCGAGGTCTTTAGAGACGGGAAAGGATAAGGGCAAAGAATGGGAAGGAATTCGGTCATGGTCTTTTGAAGGAAGCATCCCGGCATTTGCCTGGAGTGATTTGGGAACCATGGAAAACCCAAATATGGATGCCCGGACGGGGATTCGAACCGCCGTCCTCCCAAATGCGAGGCCAGAACGCTAACCATTACACCACCATACTCGGTCAGTACTCACTCGACTGGTTTGATGCAATCCTCCATCCCTCTCTATCTTGTGCTAATTTTTTCATCCCAACATCCCCCTTACAGTCTACGTCCTCCATTATCTGCTTTATATATTTTAATCTCTGCCTTCCTCTTCAGATCTTACTTTCCACTGTTCCCTCCACTAACCTGATAAACAATACTGCATGTCTAAAAATATGACCTACCAACTTGTCTCTTCTTTCTGTTAGACTCTTCCACAAATTTCTTTCTTCGTCCATCAATTCCAAAACTTGGTCGTTTCGTACTTTATCTGTCCACTTAATTTTCAGCATCCTTCTATAGCACCACATTTCAAATGCTTCAATTTTCCTTCTTTCTGGCATTCCTAAAGTCCACGCTTCACTGCCATAAAGTGCTGTGCTCCACACATAGAGTTTCAATACGTTCTTTCTAAGTCCTAGATCAATATTTAAAACTAAAAAATTTCTCTTTTCATGAAAGTTCTTTTTTTTAGTGCTATTGTGATTCTAACATCATTCCTGCTTCGGCCATAGGTTGTAATTTTACTTCGTAAGAAACAAAAGTTACTAACTTCCGACCCTATTTTTATATTTAATCTGCTATTATTGGTGTCATTACTGCTACATTTAATCACTTTTGTCTTGCAATGGTTTATATTTAGTCCAAAATCTTCCTTCAGTATTTTGTTAATGACAGTCGGTAATTTCTCAATATTCTCAACCTGTTCTGCCAGCAACACAATGTCACCAGTAAATCGTAGGAAAGTTATTATTTCTCCTTGAACAGTTAAGCCACATTCAAATCTTTCCTTTACTTCCTCTCTTGCTTGTTGTGCATACAAGTTGAATGTTAATCGAGATAAACGACAACCTTGTCTCATTCCCTTTATAAGTTATGCTTGTCTCTCAAGATTCCCTACATTTAGTATGGTTACTTGATTCTTATAAAGATTATAAAATATTCTTCTATCTTGTTATTTTAGACCAGACGACTTTAAATTATTTAACATCTTGTCCCACATAATATTATCAAAAGCTTTCTATAAATCAACAAACGCCATAAAAATATCTTTGCTTTTCTTGACCCGCCCTTCAATTATTAATCTCAAGGCCAGAATTGCTTGTCTTGTACCGCGGTTTTTTCTAAATACAAACTGATATTCACCTATTATCCCTTCTACTGCACATAATATAAATATTACTGTAAATGTTGAATGTCCGAATGAGGTTCCTCTGTTATCATGGCCCCTCAGGTTGCCGAATCTGACGCTAAGTGATTTCTTCTTGTGGGATTATGTGAAGAACAAAGTTCATGTACCCCCAATATCAACAACCTTGCAAGAATTCCAGGAACGGATCACTGCTGTTATCACGGAGATTAATTGAAACATGTTATCGAATAAATGGACGTAATTGGATTATCGCTTGGATGTATGCAGGATGACTAAGGATACACACATTGAATATTTGTAGTACGTACCAGAAACACGTATTTGAAGATCATATAAATTCAAGTACTAGTGTTTTGAAATCCGATGAATCATTTAGGCAAACCTCTGTAACGGATAGTGATATGCAGCAATGAACTAGAAGATGTTACGGTTCTAGCAGCAGCATACCATGAAATTCCACACAACTTGTCTGTATTCCCAGGGTATGGTGAAGCACGTTTATAGCCCGTGACCTGCCCGAGACAGTAGCTCTGTGATCGTTTGGTCTCCGGCCGCGTATGCTAGCTCCTTATCTGATGGACAAACAAAGCCACTTCCTACGCCCACGCAAGCCAACCGCGAGTTATCAGCAAGCCGGATTTGGTTGAAAAAACCAGAACCTTGTGCGTAATACTGTTACTTACACCGTCTACTTCTGAATTCGGAAACAGTTGTTTCGGAAAAATGCTAAGAACGATGCGTAACTCAGTAGATAAACTGTATGCGATCTAGAAAACTAGGATTAAAGACGCAGTGTTTCCGAGAGTTTTTCGTGGAAACTGGGTAATTCATCTAGCAGTAGATATTTAATTTAATTTAGCTAGGCACCCTGTGCGAAAATTTTCGTGAATGATATATGATAAATAGTGATGTTGGTGATTTTTAGTAAAATGAAAGAATAATTGATTCATTTGTAACAAGTGTTTATTTGCCAACTGAAATATGTACACACTTTATCATTATTCTTGGCCGCTGCTGAAAAATTCTATCGCTCTTATCTTGCACAATCTTATACCACTGTGATCCCAACAAACAGTAACGCAATACTGACGAGCCAATATTGCGTTACTGTTTCTTAGGGTGACATTGATGTAGGATTGTGCAAGATAAGAGTGATGGAATTTTTCAGCGGCGGCCAAGAGTAATGTTAAAGTGTATACGTACGTAGCAAAATGCAACGTCTTACGAAATGATTATAAATGACGAAATCTTTTCCTATCAGAAACTAAAATATCAGGACGCCTTCTTACTCTAGAAAATATAGATTATCAATATCTCTTTAGTATGTGGTGCTCCTATCTAGCGGTATTTCGATCTCTCCTTACTGACGTCACTAAGGCAAGCTGCTTGACTCTGATCTGTCGCATACTCTTGACCTTTGATTTCTCATAATTTCGAAAAATTCGGTTATTAATTAATAATGTTACGAAAGCGGTGAACTTAATCTTTAAAATGATATCTCGTTTATCGATTTTAGTTAAGTATGAAGGGAGAAAGATCGCTCGTCACAAAAAGCAACTTTTAGAAACAATATACATTGCGATGGAGCACATGTCCCTACCATAATCTCCCTTCGTTTCTATTTTCCCATTTTATCCTAATTCTTTCTCTGTAATTTCTCTTCCAACCTTGGTAGTCTTGACATTTAAGGATTTTAATTTTTAACACTTTCATTCTTTTTGGTAAATTTTTCAGCATTTGAATTACTAATTTATTCCACTCCGTGACTCCCTTATCTGTAACACAAGTTTTCCCCACTCCTTTCCATGTACTATCACTAATTTATTTCACAACATCCATCCATCCATCATAACCAATATACCCCCTATTTACTCCAAGCAGTATCTTCATTCAACTCCCATCTTCTATTGAACCCCGACACAGCTCGTTAATCCAATCAGTTACTGACCATGTTTTGAATTAATTTACGTAAATAAACATAGCTGCCATTCTTCATCCCCTGTATCTGATACCCCAAATGTGCGTTCCATATTGCACCATTTCTCTCAACAAGGAGGTCCTTGGGGTATAAAGCGCTGTCTCCATCACGATGCCGATGCCACTGCATGGAGAGCAGAGCTCATCGTCCAACAAACCCACACTACACTCCTCAATGGCGAGGAGGAAGATAACCATTTAGCAGCTATCATGAGCGGCTGGTGGCACAATGGATAAGGCGACTTACTGAAGATCGATAAGCACTCGGTTCAAATCCCTGTCTTGTGGGGGATTTTCATAGGCTCTTAATTCAACATTAACATCTGGCACAGCTGGCTGTGTAATGAGAAGTATGGCAGAATGCTTCCGTGGTTCGGATTCCACATTATACTGAAGGTCCTCTAAATCCGTTAGGTTTACTGGGTTAGGTTACAGCACGTTCAGTTGTCAGAGGCGGCTCAAGGTTAGTTTATCCCCGCTCCGCTGCTCTTACCCCTCCGCATGGAGGGATAAGAGCGCCCGCTGACAAATTTGCCATTCGACTGTCTGGCTTAGCACAGCTGAATGGGGAGGTGAGGTGAAGAACGGGGTAAGGTGTACGTGAGCCGCCAGTTGAAGGTGAACAGGGTATAGGTGGCTACGATAGTGGCGGATTGCGCAGACGATAAGAAACCCTGTCACCAGATCATTACCACCACACTAATTTACCTTTTTAACAGCTACTGTATCTACTCAGTGTGCTCTCCATTCTTCTCAGAGTTACGCTTCTATTTGGTACACCAATCGTAGTTCATGAGTCATTATTTTATTAATACTCCCAAATCATAGCCTCTGCGATTTTTTCTTTTCGTTTTCTCTTAATTAATCCCTTCATGTCAAGCCATGTGTCCCATTAGCTGATCCATTCTTTTCTCTAATGTCTTTAAGCAGCTTGATAATTATTTAAATAGCTCCTTGTAGCTTTCTCCTTAATGCTAATCTGCAGTATTCTTCTCCTAGTTTTCTCTCTGTTCGTGACTCTCTTGCCGTCCTTAACTCACTTGCATACAGTGCAACGCACCATACATAGTTCGTTGCATCTAAACTAATATTCTTCATTGTAATCACCGTTTTCTTTCTGCCAACTGTGATCTTAGCCTGGTTGATACTAATAATTGTATCTCTGAAACCGAGAGCGTGGTGGTGTAACGGATAGCGTTCTGGCCTCGCATTCGGGAGGACGGCGGTTCGAATCCCCGTCCGGGCATCCAGATTTGGGTTTTCCATGGTTTCCCCAAATCCCTCCAGGCGAATGCCGGGATGCTTCCTTCAAAAGGCCATGGCCGAATTCCTTCCCATTCCTTGCCCCCATCCTTTCCCGTCTCTAAAGACCACGTTGTTAAAAAGGGACGTTAAACTGTTACAAAAAAAAAAAAAAATCTCTGAAATTTTAGTACAGTCCAATAGTTTTCCCACATGTGCTAATACGTGTGCACTGTGAGATTGTTTCTGTTACCGGCCAAACCCGATATCAGGCCAAACTAGTTTGTCCTAGGTCAAACCAGTTTATCCTACAGTGTTAGGATATACTAGTTTAACCCAGGACAATTTAGTTTGGTCTAAATATTTTAAACTTAACTAGTTTGGCCTTGGTCGAACTGATTTTGACGGTGTTTTGAACTGCTGTGATGTTAGTTTCTGTATGTAAGTTATATGCCAAACCTGATCTTAGGACAAACTAGGCTGTCCTAGGCTAAACTAGCCCTTCCTAAGCCTGATATCATTAACTAGTTTATCCTCATCTTTACCGGTAACCTGTAATACAAAATTTGAAAACAGATGTCGCAGAATTTGAGAAGGACTTGATAAAAGTTTATTGTCTGGTCCAGGCCGCTTTTCAACTTAACTACAGCCGCTAGGGAAAATCAAAATAATCTGGATTGATATGAACCCTGTAAAGACAATATTTGCGTATTTTTGCAGTTTTATACACGCGACCAAACAGCATTTTGTAGTCGTCACCTATTTCGGCATTTTTAATTTAATTTGTGACGAATTTTCTGTAAAATATAAGTGAGAATAAACGAATTGATCCGCATGGCTTTAAATTAATTCGGTTTAGGCCAAACTACTTAAGCCTATAGTATTTAGGCCAAACTAGATTGTCGTGGGCTAAACTAGGATATCCGGACACGTGTAGTATAAGCCGGTTCAAATGTGTAAACAAATTGTATATCTGCCAGCATTAACTCAGAAATTTGTAAAACAGTATGACAATGGAGAAAAATATCTGCACTTAACTACTTTATTCAGTAAGTCGTAATACTTCGAATCTTCCTGCTGGCGTAACTGCAGTTGAATTGTGTATACAATATAATTAATGACTCATAGTCATTCATTTATTTAATAATTTCGTGAACTATATAGAATATTTAATATGTGAGATGATTGGTAGCACTGAATGAATATGTTTCCCTGTTTGCGCCAGAAAGACGACGGACATTTCAAAACTAAATCGTATTACAACGCATTTGGGGGATACCTGTACGTCAGCTAGAAATGAGACTGTATGACACGAAGTAGCGAGAATAATCGGTTCAGTCGCCAGCTTGGCGCCAGCTCAAGGAAATCGCAAATTTTACGACACCTGCCAAATCATAACACTGAAAATTATGTGAGGTGTTTTTGTTTTTAATTTGGAACCATCCTCGTCCATGAGCTCTACTGTTCTTTCAAGAGTGGTAATCTGAAATAAAAAGTTAACGTGAGATTCCTATCAGTCCCCTCTCCCCCCTTGGTGAAATTTAGTGAGATTGTTTGCCAGAACTCCACCCTCCCCCTCCCCCTCTTTTCAGCTCACGTAATTAATGGAGGTAACCTTGTTGTGACTTTTGACTGTATCGCGAAGGACTACGTTGCAGCCCATCAAAGCAAAGCCGAGTTTTCCTATAGTGTAAAACATGTGCAAAACTTGACGTGGGAGAGAGTCGTGTGGGCTCTGACTTTAAAAGAGTTGACCATCGAGCTCCGTGCTATTTGTGTCGATTACATGTCACCAGGTGCTGAATTAATCACGATAAGATACTCCTCATTTACGTATGAGCCTCGAGCACTTGACGGCTCGTAAGTACGATGCTAGTCTTGCTGTCGCCGCTTACTGATCGCCTCTGCGGCTACCTGCGAGCCACCTGACGAGTTGGTTCCGGTACCGTTCACTTCACCATTGACGAGAGGCAGTTGACATCATTGTACCTATATGCTCGAACTGCTCACGCCTACAGCAATATGGTTATATCTGCGATTTTCATCCCAATGGAGCAACATGCGTGTTTTGGCAATAATGAACATTCTTCATCTGTCAAGCAACTATTCGAACTATCAATCTATTTTTGTTCTGTGATCTTGATTTTTAAATGCATGAGTATCTTTATTTCTCCTATGAAGTAGAGGATGATTGCCTACACATGGTTAAGTGAAATAGAGTACCAATTCATTCCGTTGCCACGTATCTTGGTCTAAGGAGAATTTCGTTTCAAGGGACTCAAGGTCAGGTAACAGGATGATCAGCCATAACTTTTTGCAGGAATCATTTGTGCGTTCGCCTGGAGTGATCTGAGGAAACCATGACAAAACTAAATCTGTATTTCCTGACCGGAGATCCAATGCGTGTCCTTAAGAATGCCGCTGCACCCGACCATCATTAACCGAACACCCACCAGGCTCAGTGTTACGGAGAAATTGGTGAAGCCAACATTAAATATCAGAAACATTTAATGTCGTAATAAGTTTAACACTTATTCTGGCAATGTCTTGAGTAATTCGAATGTTCATTTTCGTGGAGACTTGCTTGACTTCATGGATTATCACAATCAGTTCTCTGTTTTGTCAGTCTACCTACCTAACCACCATCAAATATTAATTTCCCAAGTCATAACGTTTTGTTCAGTGGCAGCAGACTTTGGATATATTCAATCGAGTGACGATCATCATTTGCAAGACAGAAAATTATGATCACTGCAACTGTAATAAGTAACGTATCCCAAGTTGTATCCTCCATTTTAAGAATTGTTTGATGTCTTGTATGACACTAATATCTTAGCCTGTCTTTCAGTTTTTTTTATTTATTGGTAGAAACGTTCACATACAAAAGTAAAACCTAAGCACCAGAAGAATTGTTAGGATTTGAACATAACGTCATACACGCACTTTCCAGTGACATGTAAGTAAATGAATCGACTGTTTCGGATCTGATAATCATACGACAAGAACGGCTACAAGGTCATGACTTGTGGAACAAGCAGTGGCTGGAGCATCCGACAGTCAGTCAACATCACGGGAGAAGGTGAACAGACAGAGAATATGGCTCTTTAACATTAATTTCTCTGGATGTAGACGTCACAGTGACTTGGTGTAGGAATTAATGGGTACGTAAGTCTACCAACACATGTCGTGAACGTCACGGTCACTCAAGAAAGATACCATCAAGGAAGGATAACCGTGAGTGCGTCGTATATTACGCAAGCCAGTGTTTCTGCATATGCCGTCTTGAAACGGTTATTGGATCCTCTATAAGATCCTGTGTCATGCAATAATCCGACCATTTCTAAGATACCCTCATGAAAGTAGGAATTCCGTTGCCCACTTGCGCTACCTCACTCCTTGCATCTGATGATTATACGGTTTATAAGATTTTGTATCTGCATATAGAAAATATGGGTATTACAATTTAAATCAATTGTAAATAACATGCACTTAATGGTATGATATTATTATTGATAAATAACTGGTGGTATTCGGTAATACAAAAATGTCTAATGCACGATCTACCATTGTTATATTATTGATGTTCTTGCGTAAAACGAAAATGGTAATTTCATGTAATTATTATTGGTATTCTATTGATGTTATTCTGTATAATGAAAAGAGCCAACTGCATGATATTATTATTGTTATATTGATAATATGAGATGTAAAATTGTAAAACGAAGGTGGCTGTATGGGTACAAGCCCAAATGCCAACAAAATAAATAAAAAAAAAAAAAAATCACCGGAGCACAGACGCCAGTATTAGGGCTGGTGCTAACCCCAGAAAACCATAGATGAAGACGAGTGACGTCACATTATGTTCAGGGAACAATTTTAGTTCAGTCTGACTACGGATGATGATAATATTCACGTATGCAAGCTCCGAGAAGAGAGAATGATGCAAATGTTACGGAGAGACAATCCAGCGTAGCTCCGGGCATCATGGTTTGAAGAGCTGAAGGATATGACTTCAGATCCCCTCTGGTAGTAATCTGAAGGATCCTGACAGAACAGCTATACGTTGCTGATATCCTTCGTCCATAAGTCACTGGTTCAGTTTTACAACAATAAATGCTAGTCAACATCCATAACATGTGTCTATGGGCCGATTGCCACAAGTAGGAGTCTCCCGATATTTCCATAATAAAACACATAATGTGTACCTCAGAATCCAAACCCCACTCACTGTGAATCCACTGGATCTCGAGGGACAGTTATGACAGCGAACTGCGGCAGGAGAGGATACGATGGCTACACTGCTTTCTTCTGCACCGAATCAAAGTGTATTAAGATTTGAGTTGTCCAACGCCTTACTTAAATGGAACCAGCTGTACACTCGTACTGCGAACACCGATTTCCCTTTCATCTGTTATTCTAATCATCAGATAATTCAAATGATTATCCATCTCATGCTGTTTCCTTTAGCAATCACCACCCCTTCGGGGTGATGGTTGCTTAAATTTTTTGTCAGTCTGTGTATATTTATTGGATGAAATAGCCCCCTATACGAAACAAAGGATTGAGATGGCTGATAATTTCATCATGTGCTGCAGAGAAAAGAATAGTATTTCGACAGATCAAAATCGTTTCCATATTTTTAAAATTCCAGGTTAAAAACTGTAAATCCAGCACAAAATTTGAAAAAAATGCGTAGTATATACAAACAGGAGTTTCATGGTTACCTCCAAAATCAAGATCAGACTGTCTGAATTGTTAAAATCGTTTAATCTACTGTAGTAAAATCCAGAATTGTTAAATTCAGAGGAGGATTCCTTCCTTGAATGTGGACAGGATCTACATTACACTATTTCTACACGAAGGTTTTTAAATAGTGTTGAACCATCGTCAGTAAAACATACAAACAACCAAACTGGGCTCGGTATTTACTGTGAAGATCCAGCAGTTTTCTCGTGTCTGTCAGTCATTCACTCTAAACTTTAATTACATAATTTATAGCTTTACGGGCTGTACCGCGTCGTTTATTGCATTATCTAAGCTTTCGGCTGTTATACTCCAGCCTTCTTCAGAGATACTGTTTATATTTATGTTCACATAGCAACAGTCGCCAAGCATCGCAGAGGAAAAGGCCGCTATCTTCGTTGATGTTGGAATTCCTTAAGATTTCTGCTGCCTCTTTCACACGTCGAGGCCACCACTGGTCTTCTCTCCACAGTAGCCTCGTGTCTTGAAATTTTATTTCATGACCGAAATGGGCATGGCGAACGACGGCAGAACGACAGCAGATTTGTCGCTGTTGTTATATTTGTGGTGGCGGATATGTTCTTTAAGTCTCTCTGCCACTGTGCGACCTGTCTCGCCAATGTATACACTGCCACAGCTGCAGGGGATTTCATAAACACCCGTAAGCTGGAGTGTTTGCCACCTATCACCGTAAAGGCAGCCCGAACGCTTCTTTACTGAAAATATAATTCTGATGCATTTGTGCCGATGACTGTGAAGGGTATATGTTCGACATCACGTGTCGTTATAAGATAATTATGCGGACAGGGAGAGAGAATTTTAGTACATGAATTCATGGGACTCCCTGAACGTTCTCATGGTATCGACGAATCATAATCAACCGTATTGCAAACACATATTTATTCGATACCGTCTGCTTTGAGGTTCCCGACTTATCTGAGTCAAACGTTTAATTCTTCTTCTTCCATGTCCGGGAACAGAATGATTATTCCTTACTGGAAGTTTGAAGGACTGTTTTTTTGCCACGGTACCAGTATTGCCCAAAATCCGCTCTACCACGTTTCATAATGTAGTAGAATATTATTGCACAGCTTATACAAACGTGCAGTTCCTAGCAAGTTCAGACACTAGAATAAGCTAATATATGTGGAAGACCAATCACTTGTAGGTAGGTGAACGATATTTTAAGTTCCTCGAAAATCTATAGAATCTCAAGGCGAATAGCACTACCCCAGCTGGGAGACTGCAAAAAGTAGTTCACAGTCTAGATGAGGATGTTTTAATTTGACTCGCAATCCACCTGTTCCATTGCTACTTTAACTTAGTCGGGTAACACTGTTTGGCAAAGAAGGCGAACAGTTCTACGTTATATTCAAAACATCAGCGTCCTAGTGTTTTATACAGCAACAATGCAAAGCTTTTCCAGGAGTGAATGTCAGTTTAAAAGCTTTTAAAAATTCCCATCCACAGCCGGAAATCCATGATTATCCACTTTAACAACTGAACTACAAAACCACTATGATAGGGATCAATAATAATATGTATGTGTTTATATATACAGAAATTTAGACAATTTACATGTTCTGGCTGTCTATACGGTTGAGGTTAGATTAGTGGAAGTAAAGCTGTTACATTTCTTTTAATTACCTCAGCACTAAATAGAAGTGATGTAAGCAATGCGCTCAAGATGTTTCCCCCCACAGATATAAATTCATTTGATAGCAAGATGAATAGGTGAATCAGTATCACCGTAATAAATAAATCGGCTTCAGCAGTTTGGATCGTTTTAGTGAGTCACTCCATTGCTAAGGTACGATCATTTCGCTATCTTCATAGGCTTTTAGGGCAGTTGTTACTTACAAATGCCTGTAATATCAAACAGTTGCTTGTATTCCAGTATCTCTAACGGTAAATTAGCTGTGTACCGGTATTAGGTTTGCATTTTTACTGTAACTCCAACACAATAAAACTCAGGCATGTTACACTGACCGTAACTGGCTGATTATAATATTGTAGAATCAACAAAACTGATTCCTAAGCGGTATTTAACCGTACCATAAAGCACAATTCTAATCTTTCTGAATGAATTACAACACAGCTAGGCTATAAAGGGCTTGTAACTATCAAGATATCTCCCAAGCATTAACATACGGTGTAAGTTGCACTAAACCGCGGAATCGAATTTACCCATTAGACACCGCGGCGTAATTCACTCTAGTGTATTAATGGTAGACGCGAGCTAGCGGCGTCTGGGAACAGCCGTCTCCGTTTTATGGTCTGTGTCGTGTGACCCATCTCGAAATATTTATCTCCTCGAGCCGTTAAGGAGCGACCGCACCTGTGCCTTACTGTACAGCAATTGAATGTAACCGTTTGGTGCGAGTGTCGCTGTACGCAGCGCGGCTCAACCGCTAACGTGACAAATGGCAGAGACCTGCGCGGCGTTATGACCCTAGGCGGCGATTTCTCACAACATTGTGCGGCGCCTTCCTAGGGAACTGGCTTGTTGGGATAGCTGTAGACGGACACTACTTTAGTTAGCAACGGGATACGTCTGGTTACGGTCTTTCTCATACGCCACGCCAGAATGGATAACAGGAATTTTCCTGGAAGTCGTAACAGCGAGTCTCTGAATACGAGCAAGGTGGTGACATTCCCTTCCTATAGACTTGATGACGATGCTCGCCCTTCCTGGAGGCCAGACATCAGCGCAGTAGTGGGGAGAGAGTTACTTCTCCAAGGAAGTATAAGTAAGCATTACTACTTGTGTGAAATACCGTGATTTATGTTGTTAATGAATGAAATATGTAGGAAGACTGGTGCCGGCCCATTCAGCCAACTCTTCCGAAAGATGTCAAGAAGGCCACCAAGCTTAACGTCCCTGTCCGAATGACATCACCATCAACAATGTCGTATGACATCACTCCGTACACACTGATGAGAGATTTGAGAATTAGCCTGGGACTGGATACTAGGTATTATGCACCAAGACCTCTCCCACCTTGCCGCCCAAGTCCTGATGACGAACATTTTTTCCACTACGAGGATTCGAATCAGCCAATTACATGTTAGGAACTGGACACCTTCCTTGACTCCACAAACTAACTGAACCAATAGGACGAGCTCCTTCAGACTTGGGCCAGGTAAAATTATATTTGAAATGAAAAATTTTTAAAAAAAAAAATCGGTCTACATCAGGATAGAGGATATATTCGCCTTTTGGCAGGAACGACTCTCGATAGATATGTGGAGATCCCTCAAAGAGAAGGAAAATCAATTGATCTTGAAACTGATGCTGAAGCTCGGATCTCGAATAATAACTAAATTTACATGTTCCAAATGCACGTTAATGTACAGTAGTAGTAATGATCAGGTTGTGACGTTACAAGGATATAACCATGCGTAAATCTTAAAGTAATAATTATTCAATATTAATTAACGGATGTAATTTGTAGTTTCTTATTAGCTTTGGGTGTCATTATAAGTGTAATCTGTAGTTGTAGTAATAGAGACTTTATAGGAGAGATAGGCGAATGTTGTTATGCTGAGATTAAAATTGTTATATTGATGAAAAGGAGAAATCAATGTTGGTTTCAAAAGCGTGTATTGTCGATGCGTTGCGAATGTTTCGTACAATATTACAGGTTAGAAACCTGTTGTAAACTTTGGTGATTTTCTACTGTCGTCGACAAGCCGGCGTGGATTGCAGGGTTAGTGATGAGCATAAGAGTATGTTGATAAAAATACCCATTAGTACCACTAACCTTACAAGGTGCTGTTGAAAATCAAACAGAGAACCACCTATAAGGCATTTTGGTAATCACGGTAATGCAGATGACGGTTAGCAAAGTGAGTAATCCAATTGCAACAGAAAAGAAGGGCCCTGCTGTCAACGCTTATGTAACCGATAGCAGTATTTGGCTAGCTGATCGAAGATCCTGGTTACCTCTGGCTGAAACCTAGGTACAACCTCCTCGGTCCAAGCATGTTGGTCCCACTATCTCCGTCAAAGAGGTGAGTTTCCGTCTTCAAACGATTTACGAAACTAGTTCAGTTGAAAATCCATACTGTTCGTAGATACAAACCGTGTCCAATTTCATATAAGTTTCTTTGATACAATTCACTAAACATACCAGACAAAATCATTAACGTTCCTGATCTTCATTCTGAAGAATTTTTTATGGCTTTACGCCATGTCGACGTACATTCATTCTAAAGACGTGTTAAGCTCCATAACTGAAGCATTACTCTTGGCAGGATTTTTTTTTTTTTTTTTTTTTTTTTTTTTTTTTTTTTTTTTTTTTTTTTTTTTTTTTTGCGATTAGTTTTGGAATTCCTAACGTTACCATTGAAGACTTCCTTAGATATGGAGTCATTAAATTACGCAGTCTTCTTTAAATTTGTGGCCAGGCGGTTGTAAGAGCCATTAAGCTATCACCAAATTCAAACAGTTAAAAAGTTGTCACCTGCTGCCCTTGTAAAAATTGTCCTAGTGTTGAGCACACCAGAATTAGAGGAGAACAAAGTGAAATGACGGTCGAAATGTTGTATGCTTCAAAACTGACATGATTAGAAACCCGAAAACTTCTTTCGTGAAAGAGTTCCTTCATATATTACAACCACTACTTTTTCCCATAGAATGACAAGCCCCGGATCACGTTCTAAAAATCTCTTCCCCCACGCATCACACGGAACGGTACAAAAGAACTACAAAAGAATGCCTCCGTACGATCGAAGCTCGTATATTTAACCATCTCCAGTCAAGAGAAATAAGTTCGATTTGACTAGGATATGCATTACAATTGACGAATGTGAATGATGGGACAGTTTTGTTTCTGAGAAGACGTTAGTACACCTATTCTAAGCATAAACGGTTCTGTGGTTGATTTGAATCAGTCATCATTCTGACCTTCCACATTAAAAATACCATCAAACTGGTACCTCTCCACGAACTTAACGATAAAGCGATACTTTCTTCTGTTCTTGTTGGATTGCTGTGCTACGTAAACAAATCTGAGAATAGCACCGATTCAAAATCTAGATGGTCCGTAGACTAGTTTTTGCCTTTGGGCATATATGACTCCGAGACATATATGTAGAAATGTATGCAGTTAGGAATGAGGTCCTTACCAAAAATTACTTCTATGGTTTGTTTTTCCCAGATTAGTTTTTATTTTTTGTACCTTGTTTTTTTGTAAGGTTTGTAATGTTTTTTGTGCAATTCCTGTTTACACATTAACTATCTGACTGTAAATAGTGGTCTTAATGTCTTGTTTATAGGTATCGTGTAATGTTTCAATATAAAGTAGCTTTACTATTGGAATAAATAAAATAAAGAAGAGGACATTCACTTTATTTTGAAGTGTTCTAGTTGGCATGCAAATTCCGCTGACAATTTTCTGCTTGACATCGCTCAATGATATCGTACGGTTGACCTATTGAGTGTGAGTGTTGGGGCTTGTAACGGTGGTGACGAATCTGTTAAATGTGTCGGTACACGCAGTGAAATCGTTGCGACCATTCGTTTTGAATGTGTTATAACACCATGGTTTTCGATATTGATGGCTAGAAAGGTTAGACAAAATAATTTTGCACTTTTGTAGCATGCTGTCTTGTTTAATTTTTGACGACGTCTCAAATTATATTCAATTTGGGAAAGTATTTATTTAAATGATATAAATAATCGAAAAAATTATGTGAAATATGTGTATTGTGTTAATTGAGTGTTTATTTTTGTAATCGATGATTCAGAAAAGTGACTGTTATTGTGAAAGTTCTCGTAATAGAAATGAAAGTGCTTATGAAAGTATATATTCATAAATAACTTTTACGTCTGCAGCTAATAGTAGATATTAGCTGTTACTGTTAGTCTGAACGTTTCAGACCGGAGAGAAACTCGGTAGTCAAATCATTAATGCCATGGAGAGTTCTGGGATGATTCTAAGTGACGCAATTTCTGCAGTTTTAAATGTTACGTTACGGAAGTAGTTTCTCGGCGAATAACGACCGTGTGAAGGAATCATTAAACTTCTACTCTTCGTTATGTTCTTTTGCGGCTATGATTTACATTCTACAGCTACATTGCTGCTCTTTAATACACCTAAGTTGTAGATGCCAAATGGCGGATTTCACCATACTCTCTTGTGATATGGACAGCAAACATCCTTAGATACTTTAACCAAAGATGAATAAAGTTTTACGCCAATTTTCTTTGAGCTTATTCCTAACCCGCTCTTTGAATTGCCATACCGTGTTGTCTTCCCTCAAGATTGCGGTTGTGTACTTATATCATTTCAGGTTGTTATTTATAATTGCTCCTATATACATCATAGAACCAACCTTAGCAATAGTTTCACACCTATATTATTGTTTGTAAAAATTACGATACCCAGAAGGAATGTTCTGAATACCTCCAAAATCAAAGAATATATAGAACAGTGGAACCTTCCCAGCACCTAGACACAAGCCCTCTTGCAGTCCCACATGCCACCTTTCAGGACAATGCTCTGCCACAGGTGACGAGGAATATGCAAGACGTTTCCATTCATCGTTCCTTCAACTGACAAAAATATTTTTAATTATTTCCATTAAAAGTATAAGGTGTACCTACCACAACGCTCAATCAGCTCATCTAATATTCCTTAAAGAAAAATGGCTGATCTGTCAATCAGTCCATCGTAGCCTAGTAGTTGGGCAACTGATATTCAGAGGTACGTAAGATTTTATATAGTTTCAAGAAAGAATACCGTAATAAAATTACGGTAAATATTTCTATGTTACTGCGATTGAAATTGTTAACATGTCTGGGATACGGTTGATCGGTAATTTGTTCTTTCTAGTCCTCCTGCAATCTTTGTTGATGCTTTATGAACGTGCCCACAAACCACGTGAAGTTCAGTTGTTTAACACACTCTAACCGTTGCATTCGGGAGGACGTGCGTACTAATTCCCATCCGACCATCCAGATTTCGGTTTTCCATGGTTTCCCAAAATTATTCTAGGCGAAGCAGATGTGGCGCCTTCGAAACTCCATGGTCGAATTTTTAATCCCCAATCCGTCCTGTCGAAGATAAATAAGAACAGAAATAAATAAATAAAAAACACTTTGTTACGATCTTGATTAGAACTCAATCAAGTACATTTACTTAATATCATCAATATGTTTAAAGTCCTAATTGTTGTTTACAGTCAAAACCAGCGATAGAAAGATTCCAAATCCTTTTATCTGGAATACACCGCTTACAAACGGGAATGATAGGATCAATACTACACAAGGCAAAGTATTTGTGACTGTCTCATTTCTCTCTTAGAACATCACATTATTCAGTCAACAGGCTGCTAACAGAGCGAAAAGAACTCACGACACTTTTAGTAAAAAAATACCACTTACTTTTATACAACTACTTTGTTAAGGAAAATAGAGTAAGATCGTAAACTTACGCTAAACAACTACAGCAAAAAAAAAAAAGACAAAATCAGATACTACGCAGCAGAAATTAAGCCACAATGTCTGATAATAAATAAAAGAAGGAAAATGAAGAATGGGAAAAGGAAGAAAAAACTAAAATATACAAAAATAGATGATAAAATAATTATTTATGCAAGGTCAAACAAAAATTACAAACACTATAACAAAAATAAAATTAAAATTTATGATCATAAACACAAAGACCGTCAAAATAACCAAGATAAAAAAAATGAAAAGAGTTTACAAGTGATCTAAGACCTGTTTACAGACACTGCTCGTAAACAGCCATTTTGAGTCCTTGTCCCGGTCGTGTCTGCAACCAGGCACGAGTTTTCGTCAACAACAGAGCAATTAAGAGCGATCGGACAAAAACGGAGTGAGGTGCTCTGCCTGTGGAGCCGAATCCGTCGGATCAATCTAATCGCCACAAAAACTCTTCCACGGCAACAGATCTGCCACGACGTTGCCAATTAACGAACAAAGCGTCGTTATTGGTAGCTCCTGTCGCCGTGCATACTGCCCTAATGAGCCATTGCCTCGCACCGACCTATATTGGCAGCATTAGGATCTGCAAAAACGACAACTGCAGCTATAAACGAGGCTGACCACATTTCATTGGATATCGAAAGAACTGAAACTGTACTTGGTTGAACGGTGCCTTATGAGGAACGTAAGTGGTTTTAAAATCGACAACATGGCTTTAGGCAAGGATACTCAAGAAAATCTCAGTTGCTAGGCTATAGGCAAGATATTTCGGATGAAATTGAAAAGGGATACCAAATGGATAGTAACACTAGGTCTATCAAAGGATTTTGATTGGATGAGCCATAAAATGGTGCTAAATAATGTAAAAACTATTGGTTTGGTGGAAGAATTCTATAAACGCAGAAAGCAAACAGGGTAGGAAGCGCAGTATCAAAGGAAGTAGATGTGAAAATGGGAGTGACACAGAGTGGCCTATTGGGACTGTTGCTATTCGTAATTCTAATTAAAGATTGTGTTGGTGGATTCCTATCAGAAGTTGTCTCCAATGATATGATATTACATAACAGAATTAAAACTTTTGAAGACAGTGAACAGCAGCAGGGTGCTCTGGACAGGATATCTAGCTGTTTGGGTCAACATTGGATACAGATAGGAGTCAACATATTATATATAAGACTAAAGATTGATTTTGATTATAAGGTGTGGAATGAATTGCTTGTTGAAGACCGTTCATGTAAATACCTTGGCATGACATTTGACAACAAACTCAAATGGGGAGGACACATTGGTCAGGCATAGCGATGTGACGGGCCGCCACATCCGCAAGTGCGGAACTTTCGCGTGAAATCTTACTTCCAACTCCGCAATTTTTAATGCGGATTATATCAGATGTTTTGCTTACATCTTTATATATATAAAAATCTCGTGTCACGATGTTCGTCCGGGATGAACTCCGAAACTACATAATCGATTTAGATGAAATTTGGCTTACGGTGTGTAACTTAGTCCAACTTAAAAGATAGGATAGTTTTTATCTGGATTATAGACCACAATATTTATTATTTGCGAAATAAATGTCCATTAAATGTTTTTCATAGGACAATGGTTTGTAATTATTTGTAAGCCATCCAGGCTAAGTGGTCTGCTGGCTCATTGGGTAGGGCGTCTGACTGGAGATAGAATGGTCCCCGGTTCGAGACCCTGTCTCGGCGTTGATTTTTATAGACACTTAATCCGGCATTAACCTCCTGTGCAGCTTGCTGTGTAAGGTGAAATACGCCAGGACGGTACTGTGGTTCGGATTCGACGTTAAAATGTAAGTCTCCTGTACCAGGCAGGATGGGCGGGCTAGGTAAAGGCGGCAACGACAGTGGCAGAATGCCCACCAGTAGAAACCATGTCACCAGGTCATTACGACCACGCGAAATTATTATTATAGTTCCATAAGTTTCTAACAGATGGCGAAGTGTTAGCTTATCGATACAACACTTGGTTAGTTAGGATGGGTAATCATCGAGTAGATCACCTTCTGTTTCAATTTATTTATGCTACAGTTTATTCCTAACAGATAGCGGTGTGTTAATTTATCGAACCATCCAGTAGATGGCGTTGTTTTTCGATTTATTTATGCTGCAGTCTATTCCACACCATATGTGTGAGTTTCTTCAATTTTAATTGTGCTGTGTATTGTGATATAATTATACTGTATTGTTGTTCATCGTTTGTGTGGCATTATACCTAACGACAAAGTAATTACACACATGGATATAACATTGAAGAAAACGTTACGATAAATTCGAATCGTGTAAATATTTTTCGCTAGCTTATCTTTTTTCTTCTTCTTTTTGTTCAGCTAGAGACCACGTGTCAATTTCAATTCCTCTGCCGTTGTTTTTTCTTTGTACCTCCCCAGTACTCCTTCATTATTGCACTCCTCTCTACCTTTGAATCCTGCCATATTCAAAGTCTGCTATCTAAAAAAAATTCTTTCCATTCAGTTCATTGGTATTATTTCGATTCAAATCTTTCTAAACCTCTTGAAAGCCTGGTGTCATCCATGCTATAAATGTATCGAAAAAAATATCATTCTTCTTTTTCTGTTTCCGGTTTCACCACTGTATTATAGTGTCTTATATTAAGGCTTTCAGAAAGTCACTGTTTGTTGTAATTCAAATATTTTTCAGTGAAATGTCGCCAAATAATCTAACCTCGACAATGCGTGTAGCAGAGAGGCACGACGCACGACGAGAGAGCTCATCAATCAGCAACACAAATCGCGGCAAGTAAGGAAGTTCAAAGAATCAGGACAGCTGAGCGTCGTATGCAAGAATCTGGTGGCTTCCGACAGACATTACCAGTGATTCCTCGCTCTACTTTTGCGATGAGATTAATGCATGTTTAAAACAATCGTATTTTGTAAGCAATTGCTGGATATTGGAAAAGGTGAAATAGAACTGCAACGAAATACACGATACATCAAATTGCCAGACAAATTCTGAACTGTGGTTCACTCAGAAATGAGTTTTTAAACTTTTTGGATATAACCGGAATGCTGCCACACAATCTCCGGTTAAAGATTGGTTCACCGATTATTCTTCTTCGTAATTTGAATCCACCTAGATTATGCAACGGTACACGTTTGGTGATCAAAAGGATCACCGGAAATGTTCTTGAAGCAACTATTTTGACTGGAATGTTTAAAGGAGAAATCGTCCTCTTGCCACGTATTCCAATGATACAGTCAGAATATCCAATACCATTTAAAAGGCTTCAATTTCCGATTCGTTTGGCTTTCGCTATGACAGTAAATAAGTCACAAGGCCAAACAATGTCCGTTTGCGGCTTGGATTTGGAAAATACGTGTTTCTCCCGTGGGCAACTATATGTCGCCTGCTCAAGCGTAGGGAAACCATTAAATCCACTTGTATTAGCAAAAGACAGGCTAACTAAAAATATTGTGCACCAATTAGCGCTTAGATAAATTAAAATTATAAATTGAAATAATGTACAATAATGAAAGTAATTGTTAAAAATGTTTAAAAATCAACTTCATATGCCTCATTTATAAAACTGAAATTTCAGTTTATATAAATAAATAAAAAATAATTTATGTATTTATTTTTATAAATATCGATTTTTATATAATTTCAATTAAGTAATTTGTAATAAAATGTATATTAAATTTTTTTATGATCATTTGTCTTTAATTTCAACTCTCCGTAATTCTTTATCAATTACATTTGAATTTGCAAATCGACTACAATGTTTTTGTCTTTCTTATTGAATATTAATTTGACTACTTTAGGAAGTTTAGAATAACACTAATCCAACGTACTATAATTACTAAGTCACAGCAACGCGTGACCGGGTCAGCTAGTTGTAATATATATTTTTCTTTTCTCTTTATAGGATATTCGGCCCATCGTTGCTTAGCTTACAACAACGTTGTTTTTTTCCCTTATGATCTTGTAATAAAAATAACAACGAACTGAACGATGTTAATACCTAAGCGACGAATTTACAAGTTTGAACTTGCATGTAAAGTAAAGCGGCCTATTCACGGTAGAATTTATAAGACATCCGTGTAGAACTACCACAGGATGCGCTCACCCATTCACACTACTGGAAGGGATCCAACAAAATGTTCCAAGCAGTCCTTTCCACTCATACTTTCTCGCGGCACACCAGTGTCCTTATCACACACTCGTAGGATGTTTCCTCCAATCATGATCCAACGCCACAGCATGTTGGAGGACCCTTATTGTTGTATGGGAGTCTAACAACATCCAACACGTCATACCTGTAGTCGTGTAATACATTTCAAGGGCCATCAAGAGTCCTTTCTAGGATCATCGTAGGTCCTACAAGTTGGACCGGGAATGGGTCGCTAGAGCGGTGGAGAGGCGGGTGGAGGGCACGAAGGTTTGTGGTCGCGTGGCCTTGTTCTTGACGCTTGAATTAGTTGAGCCACAAGTTCCGCAAAGTTCATAAAACAAAATTTGTTTTGTTTTATTTTGACGCATGTGTAGTTATGTAAATGATTTAATTCACTTTTTAAATCATTACACGTTTTTTGTTGTTGAAAGAAGAGGCAAAAAATAAATCAGTATGGCAGTATTATATAGAAATAGACTTTGTTTATGAAAAAATGTAAAATTTGGTATAAAAATATACTTATTTTGATTTTAAGTCTGTTTTTTTTATAAAATATGAAAATCTAAACAATTAGAAATCTATTTTCCACCTCCGCACCCGCAATCAAGCACTTAAACATTGCATCTGCATCCGAAAACGTGACTTCCGCTTCAACCCTAGTCGGGTAGTAGGAAAAGGTTTCAAAATCACTTGTTGAGGAAGTAATGAGGGGATGTACTAGAGAAGTAAGGGAATTGGCTTACAAAACGTTGGTCAGACCATTGCTTGAATACAACATTGTAGTATGGGACTAACATTTTGAGTATTAAATACAGTAGTTTGAGTTCAGAGACGGGCTACTAGATTTGTCTTGGGAAATTACCGCAGAACACTATCAGTAAGTGATATTATAAAAAAGCTGGAATGAGATTCATTAGAATACAGGAGGATCATGGGGGTATATTATGCGTATGTTGGTGATGAGGCGTGGAAAGATATTGGTGGAAGAATAAGGAGAGGTGCGTGGAAGGGAAAAGATGACCTTGACCACAAATTGGCAATCCATTTCAGGCATAAAGGTGTTGGAATATTTTCTTCGTAGGTAAGGGGGTCAAGGATTTGGAACAAATTACCAAGAGAAATGAATAATTTAAAAAAAAAAAAAAACGCTAAAAGAATTTAACGTTGAAATTAGTAGAGGGCAAAGTTAAGCAGGAAAATGGAAGGGGAAATATGGGTGTGTATAGAAATTTCCACCGGAACAAACGCTCCATTGAAGTTAAATTATATTAAACTTGTCGATAGTATTATTACTGCTGGCGTGGAACTGAAACTCAATTGGTCATTGCCCGTGTCTGGAAACCACTCACTTGGGCAAAGCTAATAGCCATGTATGCTCAGATATTCTACATAAAACGTAGCTGCCTGTTCTGCCCAGCTTTTTGGGCGCTGGCGGTTGGCGTTTGGGCCTCGCAATCGAGAGGAAACTTTCGTTTCCCGACCAAGAAATCCAAATTTTAGTTTTCCAACAACCATTGCCGGCACCATTAATTCATAATGGACATTGACAATTTTCTTGCCCATTCCTGTCATCAGTCCTCTTCCGACTTTGATTATATTGTAATCGACCAGTCATAAGCACTAATTAAAAAAAAAAAAAAACAATCATTCTGTTGTCTCTGCCCGTAAGCGGCTACTACCAATATGATCGGTTAACGTAAGTCTAACCACTCTGCTTTATAGCCATTTAGCTAATGGCGTGCTCGATATATGAGTACTATTGTGAATGGAACATTCATCGTACAGATCTGCTCCTTCTTTCTTTAAAACATCTCCTCGACGTATAATACGATGTTGGTACCGTTCATGATCACAAATCTTCGCGGAGAAGGACAGTGTATTAACTGTACTTGGTACTATTAGTAGTTTATATTTCCATCCAGCATTACAGTCGTAAAATTTCTAATCTAGCTTCAAGCTTTAGTGGTTTGACAGAGAACTTTCAAATTCCCTTTTAGCTTCAGATCCCTAATAATGTTCTATCTAAGCGCTGCACTTGTAACTCTGACAGGCAGCATAGTGGTTTTGACATATAATGTTGATTTAATTCTGAGGTTTTTTTTAATTTTGTAAAAATGACTGACGACCACTGTTTCAAGGTCCCTAAAATCAAAACTTTCTTTTAGAATAATTTTTTTTGTGCGTTCATCTGTTTGATTCAAAATCAGGTAGAAACAGGAGAACAGATATCAGAAGCTAGAAAAAGTGGTCTGCTCGGAGGGGCAAGTAACGGGAGGGCCAGTGAAGTGTGTACGGAGCGGGCAAGGGGAACATGACCTTGAGCCGAGAGTTGAGTGTGAACAAGATTTGTGGGGTGGGGGAAAAGGAGGTTATTGCTTCACCATAGCTAAAAACCAATTTTATTAGATATAAAGCGCTTATCCTTTGGGTGGAATGTTTGTATTTTAATCAGCCTGCAAAACATAGGCGTAACGTGTATTCTGTCTGATAAGTGAATTTTTGTTTATGAAAATGCATAGTTTATAAGGCGGATGTTATGGAGCGTACCAGCATTCACATAGATGATTCGAGGAGATCAACAAAAATGCGCAATCAGACGGCCAGTACGAGGGGGCTAGGACTCGTATCTGGCTTCATTGTACATCCCCCAGCATGATGGTGACTTAATGCGGGCAGTCACACTGGCTGGTTAAGAATATACTTCTGTTTTAATGAAATAACTTTAAACTCAAAATTATGGTAGAAAGACACTAGCCGACATACCCCTTGCCAAATAGGTATAGTTGTGACGTAAACAAACTTTCAACCTCGGGCTAGGATTGCATTTCGGTGACCCTTCAGCGCTCCAGGGCCCGGACTTCACTTCCATTTGGTAGGATCACCAGGTTCTATTACGTCATGACAGACGACGAGAGCGCGGCAGGTTGAAATCCTGTCACTCAGTCATTAAGGCCACACTGAATTTACTTTAGCCCTTCCCTACGGTTCTGGCGCATTACACCCACACCTTCCGGGCGCCACGTGCGTCTTCACGCCAGCTACAGGTGTTGTAGATGAACGGACCCCACGAGTAAAAACTTAATGGTTCTCGGAGGCGTGATGGGAGAACAGGTGCGGCGATGCCGCGGGAAACTGCATGGTATACGTCCCTGTTAATGGCCAGCTAGAATACACGGCGCATCAGAGAACGTATTATGGCAACTTGCCAGTCATAATGTACTCCCAAGCATAAAACAATGTATTGCAGTTTACCTAAGCTTGCTCCCTGCCTTTAATGCTCATAACACGTTGTAGTATATCATCTTATGGCTGAACTCATACGCCGCCAACTTTTTTTGCGATGTTTTTAGACATAAGCTACGTAATCATCATAAAACTTCACGAAACAAAATTTCCGTGAACATCTTGTATTATTGAGCGCAGGAATACGCTTAGAGGCTTACCGGAATTGACAGAAATGTTTTTATGTGATATCTCAGCTGCTTTAAACGTTTCCCCTGTTTCCCTGTATTTCTTTACAGATGTGCTCTCTCTTCCAATGATTGTTAAGTGGAAATCAATATCCCTCATGTGTTTCAATCTGTAGCACCCAACTTCTTTATTGTCTTTCCTTGTTTTTGTCAATGATAGGATTCTGTCTGATCTGAGTAGGTCGTTTAACTCAGATACTAAAAAAGTCACCCATTTACACATCCACAGTTATTTTACTGCATAAACCAGAGATTCTAATAAATTAATGAAATTGTTTCTATACAATTTTTATGAAGTATGCGTCTCATACAATTGTGTGTCATCTGTGAAGGGTGTAAGTTTTATAATTTAGATAGTAAACACTTCATGCCCATTTCACTTCCGGAAATGTTTTCTCCCATTAACCACTGTTTCATGTAAATTACTGAAATTCTCACATCCTATGCAAAGTTCTTCGTCCTCACACATTTATTATAAATACGAGTTCCTCTTGTTTTATTTACAACATTAATTATAATGATTCAGGTGAATGAGATAGCACACATTTTCACATTTACCAAGATTGAAAATAATTGCTAACCTTCTAACGGCCATTTTATAACATTACCTTGAATTGGTTCCGTTTTTCCTTTCTCGCGATTTGTCCTCTTAAGTTATCGACGGATTTCGACGATTTTGTAATGTACTTCTTCCATTTTCTCCGATATAACCAGTTACTTAACACTTATCGGACCAATGGATACACTGAAATTACGTTTTCAGTTGCCTTGCTGCCCTAGCTCTTAAACCACCGTTCCCTACTGATCGGTGAAATACTCTTAACACCTTAATTCGCCGTCAGCACGCATAAGGAGGCTCCTGCTACACTTCATTTCGCATAGCGTTGTTTGCAGTAACTTTCCCCTCATGATGGAGTTTTAATTATTATTTGCAACGGTTATTTTCTGTCCAGATGAAACAGGATCATACACATTTATTGCGAAGTTCGTTTATTTCTTATCGTGTGGGTGGTAGAGATTCTGCAATGAAATTTATACGTTTAATGCTCACGAAAAGAATCAGTGAACTGAAATTAGAGATTTCTGATGAAATGCTAAGTGTTTTGAATTAGAAAATTCCCGTGCTGACAGTGACTCTGAGAAACAAATACCCGATACATTAGTTGTAAATAATTATTGCCATGATTGAATGTATTCAAATCAGCCTTTTAGAACTAGGAGAAAAAGTAAAAAATACTGGAACAGGATTTCTTGGTATTTCAAAGATTTAATTCAGGAATGTACATTTCTTATTAAGAAATAAACTTATGATAAAGAAAAAAATAATTTAGATTGTCCATCACAATTGGCCTGTACTGAGTACTTTATAGGAAAACTGCAAGAACAATAAAATAGCTTCATACCCAACACTGCCCGTGAAAATCAGGCAAAAATGATCATCTCAGAAGCCCAATAGGGGACAATCAAGTAGATGTGTATTTTACGCGCTGAACAAGACTATTTTACAAAGATGAAAACTTCGTAAGGTGCCGTGAAATAATATTTTCTCAGTGAAGCCTACGAAACCATCTGATGTATTTGACAATGTCTGAAAATCATAATTTTTAATTATGGTTAGTAATTATTATGCCATTGTAACAACAATTATAAAAATGCACTTCTATAAAACAATTTTTTTCCTCAGCCTTAAAGGGTGAAAAACAGCTGAAAATAAAATTCTAGTACAGGACTTAGTTACACAGGAAAATTAAATTTGTATTAAATGTTCTGTAAGCTAACGAACCGACACAACCTAAGAAATTAAATTTATGTGAAATGAGTTCAGATAAATTAACGCAGTTTTGAAATGCACAATACCTGACATCTTTTACGATCTGACGTGGGTGCTTGCGCGAACATGTCTGCAGGAGACATAACACAGTGAACGAATTGCTTTGACCTCCTGATCTGAGGAGTGTGGTGGCTCGGTGGTTAAGGCGTCTGTCTACCTGGACACTGCGAGGTCCCCGGTTCGCATCCCTGTCTCGGCTGGGAATTTCAAAGGCCCTTAACCCGACCGACGTTCACCAAGGCACAGATAGCTGTTAAATACACCTGAACGCTTCCGTGATTCAGATACCACGTTAGTTGCACGTCCCCTATATCCGGTAGGATTACCGGGTTAGGTAAGACGGCAACGATGCAGGCAGGCTGCCCAGCTGGTAATAAAACCTCTCACCAGATCATAACGATCACACGAGTTTATTTTTCACCTCCTAAATCCACAGATACATCAGTTAGAGAACACTGAGATTAATACGCATCCAAATAATAATTTTTTTCTTCAAGTGAAACCATTGCTGAATTATTAGTAACTTAAATTTATCCCAGTTTTTGGAAGATATTGCCAGAATTTTTCATTTGTGCGGAAATACTCAGTGGTTTCTCATAAATGTCGTACAACCAGCTAATACTCGTCATTCTTTCACGTAGTGACGCGTTGTGGTCTTCCGACGGACGCAATAATCATCTAACTTTGCCGTTCTTTCTACTGGCCGTTTCCGTTTATTTGATACGATGCCGCAATGTCAACATGAACTTCTGTGGTGTTGTATTGTTGACTTTGTAGAACAGAACTCGCTGAAAATATTGCAAACGAATAGTAAACAACAGAGTTTTACAGAAGTGCTTAAACGTAAAAATCAATTTTTTCCTTTTTATAACGAAAACGTTTTATTGAACATATTTTGCCTAAGGGTACTCATCTGAATACAATTAAATCCCATCATACGTGACATGGGGTGGTGAGAAGGCCATTACGTAGAACCACTGGTTTATCAACGATATTAAATGCCATTTTGGTTTGTTTTTCATAATCGTCTATGCTTAATACTGGATTTTAGTGTCTTTTGATGTCGAAAGTACACTTTTCTTGGAGAGCATAACGTTACTCACATTAATACAATTTGGACAGATGGAAACTCATAGTTTCCTGTCCTTAATTCCCCCAACCATTTTCCAAAACACAATAGTGATATAAGGTAACTCTGAAAGAAAGTAAGGTTGCCAGATGAAGATAAAAATATCACAATGCTTTGTTAAGTCATTACTTGTTTTTTCGTTTGTATTTAATGAGTAATCAGCTACTAAAAGAATACATTTTTTCCTTGGGCTTTACGCCTCATCGACAGCGAGGTCTTTGGAGGCGGGATGGGATTGGGGAAAGGAGCGGGAAGGAATTCGGCCATGGACTTTTGAAGGAAGCATCCCGGCATTCGCCTGGAGTGATTTGCGGAAACCATGGAAAACCCAAATCTGGATGCCCGGTCGGGGATTCGAACCTGCGTCCTCCCGAATGCGAGGCCAGAACGTTAACCGTTCACCCTCCACGCTCGGTGAAAGAACACAATTTGTTTAAATGAAAATATTTTTAATAGGAATTAATGTTTTCATATATATGTGTATGTACTGATTCCTACCAAATGTGTTGATATCTTCGCATGTTGCACGAATCCTGCACACATTTTCAGACACAGATGATCCAAATCAGAAAAAGAAAGAATTTCTACTTGGACGGAAAAGCAAAGAAACATGTGAAAATCAATATCCAGGACATAATTTGAGATACTACTATATGATGCACCTCATCATAGGAAGAAAACAATTCGTTTGGAGTCTATAGAATTCATGGCTAGGAGACATCTGCAAGTGATGTGGCACTTCAGTGGATACTTTCCGTTCTGCAGCCTCAAAAACAACGTTGGTCTTGTGGATCACCAAATTCTTCCAGGAGATTGGTTGAGTAGTGCTTTCACTCCTGACGAACAAATGCAAGGAACACAGTGTGGGGCTACTTACTGCATCAGCCACTCTTCCAGCTATGCTCTAATTATTGCAACAATTGTTGTCGCACAGAAATAGACGTAATAATACTCAGAAAAGATAATGGGAACTATGGTACAATACGATGCCTTTATTCAGATAGCTGTCAAGTATCTTTATTTCCTGTTGCAGATCCACTATCATGGAGATATTAGGCCATGTGGTCATACCGAGAGGTATAATGTTATCTTATAGAAAATCGTCCCATAGCTTGTGCAACTGCCACTCAACATCTAGTAGACCCGTTGACGGGCGATAGTGGCATTCCAGCTGGTCCTGTAAATGTTTTATGAGGCTAAAACTTTAGAGAACGCGTAAGCTAAGACGTGCTGTAGACAACACGAAACCTGTCAAGAAAAAACTGTTCTAAATGGAAGCAGGAATTAACCCGTTTGGAAATGGACCGTTAGAGCAACCAAAACCTGTTGAACGTATCGCTGTGCCGTCATTGCTCCCAGTATAACTGCCATCGAAGATCGTGACCCACACCATGACGCTAACTTTTCCCTTAGGGTGTCATTTAGCAACAAAGTGTGAACTTGCGTGCCGTCCAGTGGCATACCATAGACGGTACTGTAATGGTGAGTCCAGCCAAAACATAGATACGTCACTAAGAACAATGCATCACCGTTACACGCTAATCAATGCTACCCGTTTACTACTTAAGAGAAAAGTAAATTGTTAATGTCAGGTCTTAAATGGAAACAATAAAAAAGTCTTCGAGATTACAAATCTTTTTCCGTAATTCGACTGTAATAGTGCGGATGGAAATAGGAAACTTGAGTGACGCCACTGCACGTTATTTATTGGTGCACACAGACACCTTTGGTTTATTTCTGCTGCCTTCTCTTCTGATCGTCTTCCTTGGTTTTCAAGAACATCATCCTTCTCTGCTTGCCCTCCACCCCCTCCTTCAACCTCATATTTCTCCTACAATGATCCAGTTAACATAATGACCACTCTATAAACCAAAATAGAACGATCAGACTCCTGTCAAATGCTGGAGATTGACTTTACCTATGTCGAATGTGTTGCCAACGCATGAACCCTATTCGCTGATGGTCATAGGTTGCATAGATATTTGTTCTATGGTCGTTAACGTTACCAGGATTGCAACAATCCTGATGTTTGTTCAGTGCATCCCTTAAAGCCAACCCAAAATCAGTTTGAATATTACCTGTTTTGGTGCTGTGTACAAACTTTCATTTCTTTTGGATAATTCGTTTTTGGTGCAATATTTTTACGACAATCAGTACACTAGTCAGCAAGGTTAATAAGGATCTGTTTACATAAGTCAGTAATAATAACTATTAACGATCTTTATATATATTAGAGGATAACGCTTGACCACCTATCAAATAATTCACGTTGTTATTATGCAGTTAAAATATTAGTTTATTGGATACCTATATTACTGTTACAAGTTAATACTACATATGTACCTCCAAATGTTACAAGATTCTTGAGAAGTATACGACGTCACTGCCCTGAAAAAAAAAAGATTTTATCGTTAGCTAACAAGACATTAAAGATTCATGATCAAGAAGTGTGTATCTTGTTAACGGTGAGAAGATAATAAATTTAGGCGAAATATCTCTGGATAAGTGAATAACTGGCAAGAAATAGTGCTTCATTAGCCAGATTCTGATTCCCCTAAAAGGTTTTTCACAGATCTTTAATGTGCTATCATGAATTTTTACTGATATTTGTTATCACGATAAAAGCTTGTGATCTAATTTTAGTGCAAATTATCCCATTTAAGAAAAAGACTTTCTCGTAGAATCTGAATAAACATTTCGTTAGCCCACTCACGCTATCTCAGATAATAATAATTCTGTGAGCTCGTCATAATATTGTTTCTATTGTATGCACAGTCCGCGTTTATCGTGGAGAACTAAGCTAATCTCTAATCCAACACTTGTAATTTTACGGGGTAGCTTTTTCCAGCGGAGCACACATACACATAACAAATTTTGGAGAGGTTAAGGACGGAATAAGATCTTTAAAAATTCTCGCCGATACCGGCATTGGACCTGGTAATGCTCAGATGAAGTACCCACGATGTATTCCTTACGGAAAGAAATGATCAGGACCCCATGTTGATTATTACACCTACATTAAGACGAAACTAGTTTGTAGAAAGGAATTCTTAGCTAACCTCCGCAAATCACGTCCTATTGACTTGAACATTTCTAGGAGTTTAGTATAATAATAATAATTATTGCGTGTGATCGTAATGACCTCATGATAGGGTTTATTAGCTGCGCATTCCGCCCCTGTCGTCGCCGCCTTACCTAACCCGGCAATACCACCGCGTACAGGAGACCTACAGTTAAACGTGGAATCCGATCCACGGAAGAGTTTTGACGTATTTCACATTACTCTGCAAGCTCTGCTAGAGATGATGGTCGGGTTAAAGGCCTATGAAAATCCTCACCAAGGTAGTGATTTCAACCGGAGACCATCCGATCCACATTCAGACACCTTAACCACTGAGCCAACACACCTCTATAAAGTTAATCAAAGAATTTTTAATAATAAATAACACTTTTACGACAACTCAAGCTTCATTAATGAGACATGAAGTGTTAGTATGCCTCATACGTGTCAAAATGTTTACTTTGTGTTTTACTGTCCGCTCTTACCTTTGTGATACGTGTCCTAGTATTTCTAAAGACGAAAGAGAGGATCATTCCAGTACTCTCCTCGCCGAAAACCCGTAACTGGTTTATGGTTGTGAAGTTATTTGAACTCTTATCAGCAGTGTCTCTTAAAGTCTAATATTAGAGATATTTGACATCATCAACCAAACTTATTGTTGCAACCGACTTTTCACATTTACCCCAAAGTCATGATAGAAGTGAATGATCATTTTTCCTGGCAAAAGAGTCTACCATCGTAGTTAACGACCATTCAGTACATTTCATTCAAAATCTAAGAATGGAATTTTTGGCCAGCAGACCCCGACGGGTTATTCAACCGTCAAGAGATAGAGTTACGACTTTTACGCAATCCGCCTCTCTCGTTGCTGGACCCATAATTTAACGTGGAATCTGAATTAAAGAGCGTCCTAGCATACCCATCTGACCAAAGCAGAGCTCGTAAAAATTTCTAGCTCCAGTGAGATGTGAACCAGCGAACCGGAGAGTTGTTTCCCTAACAAGTGAGTTACCAGTTCTCTCAAAATTTACTAAGTTTTAGGATTATGAAGAAATATCTGTACGCCTGCTAGTTCTTACTGCTAGAAAGTTGTCCACGCGACTCTACGAAGATACAGAAGCATACTAATAAAAAATATAAGAAAAATTGAGGAGGTAAAGGATCTGTTCGAAGAAAAACCAATCAGGAAAAAGAGGATATTATCAGAAAAGGCAAAAGTGAGTAGAGAATAAACGATTTTTGGCGATGGACGAAGGAAACTCAGAAAAGAAAATGAAGTTGTGTAGTAGTAGTCCATATACCTACTGCTGAAACAAAAAAGAAATAAAAAGGATATACAAAAATTTAACTAAGTAAGAAGACCAAGCTCGATCCAGATACAGAATCAAACCAGTTATAAAATCGTTTTCTAAACATGCTGAATGGATGCCGGAGTCGCAGTAGTTGAATTATTCGTCATAAATTAGCAAAGCAAATGAAAAGAAGATTGTACTGATTCGTCCATATAATGGGAAGATGAATGAATTGCGCGTGTCTCGCGACAAGAAATCCTTTTCTAAATGGAAAGGATCGAAAAAGGTCAGGTTGGAAAAAAATCGAGAAGTTATTCTTCCCGAGTCGGAGAAACCAGACTCAAGGTTTTGAAGAATGAAGCAAAGGTAGGTCATTCAGCTTTGAAGGGTAACTATCGTTCGCTTAAACAATTTAGCTTTTGCAAGTGTACCAGTGAGGGTTCTTAGAAAATTTACCCAACTGAAGCACGCCGTCACGTTAGTAGTTCGTGCTCACTATCTCAGATAAATTTCTTAAGAAATCGTTTCATTATATAAGTTACTGCAAAAAGTGTGCAATTGTTTCCACATCAAGTATCTGTAAAATGACTGTTACTGTTGTTGGGGTTGAGTTTTTCTCGAACTTCCTCACGATATTCTTATTTTTTCCGATTAGCTCGTTTTCCTTGTTGATCTAACCAGATCCCAAAGGTGTTTCGCTGTTCTCGCATACAGAAAACTACCAGTAAGGGAGCGTGGACAAACTACGTGGATCGGTCCAAGAGGGGGGGGGGGGGGTTGGCTGGAAGGCCACGTTGGACTACGTGGGGGGAGGGGTGGGGTTTCGAGCCATGCCACGTAGCTTTCCTTTCATAACATTTTTCACAGTTAAAATGAGGAACAGAACTCACAACAGCATGTGAATATTTATTTCCCTCAGTTAATTACCTCCGTACGTAATTTACGATAGTCTGACGAGAGAAAACAATGTAAAATGTCTTCTGGAATCAAAGGGAGAAAAGCTACGTGCTACGTGGAGTAGGGGTAGGCTGAAAAGCCACGTAGGGCTACGTGGGGGGAGTAGGGGTTCACAGGAGATCAAAATGGAGCTACGTGGTTTATGCACGCTCCTTAAGTATTGCTGACCAGTTACCGGACAAGTAGCCAGTAGCTCGCTGCCACGCCTCTCCGTGTGTCGGGTCACCAGGATTCGAATCCATCCACTGCCTGCGAGGCGGCACGTATCAACGACCATCTTTCTCCGGTAACGAGCGCCGATTCGCATAAGGAGTGCTCAGCAGTCGCCATAACGAGGAATATCCGCCGTTTGCATGCGGCGGTCTCGTCTGTACACGGCCGCACCGTGTCCTTATATACACAAATGTTAATGCCGGTCACTCATCAGAATTCCGAGCCCAGCGACACGGGGTTCGGTCGTGCTAGCGACCTGCGCGGCTGTGTGCCTTACCACAGTCCCCGACTCATTAAATCTCGTGAGAAGGCAGCGACGCGCATGAAAAATAATGATAGGCGAAATCGCGTAATAACAGGCCTCCTGAGGTGACACCACCATTTGCCACTCCAAGCTCTGAGTGAAGTGCCGACACACACTAGATTCGGGGCACGAGATACGGACTTTGTTCGTCCGTTGGCCGTACGCCCGTTGTCCCGCTGAAGGACAATTTTCAGAGTTCCCGACGGGTGAAATAAATTTGAGAAACGTAATAAGCAGAGTTCTACCCTAAGAGAGATATCTGACTTGTGCAAGCCTTAAACAAATCCAGTTACCCACCGATAGACCCAAAAACTCAACCTACCGTGACGAAGAGGAGCTGAAATAGCAGGTTTCCACATTACCGCCAGTGGAACGGTAAAAGCCAAAGGGCAGTACTGGACAACAGTACAAGAACGAATAAAGAAATTATATCAACGACACTATTCTGGCAGAGACGATGAGAAACAAGTGAGATTAATGACACGCCTTTCATTGGGTGCAGAGGGTAAGTAAAGGGTGGAATATCAGGATCAGCCGGTACATGATTGATGCTGAACCTAAGAAAGAGGATATTAGATGGCAGAGACGTTTTCGCACGAAGGTGGACCTATAATACGGACCTGCGCCATCTATGAAGAAGACGTGACCAGATTGGTGTCTTATGTAAACATACGACCGTGAGACTGGAGAGAATTTTTTTGTGCTTATGGCTTCATGCCTATTCGGCTAGGAGATTATAAGAGGCGGAAATGAACTGGGGATAAAGAATGACAAATAATTCGGCCAGGCCTAACTCTGGGAACTATACCTACATTCTCTTGGAGTGAATACGGGATATCATGGAAAGTCGAAATCTGGGTATTTGAATTCACATCCAACCGATCGTTATCGCTCAACCGCACGGCTCGGTGAGTAGAGAGCTGCAGTATAAATAAGCTTGGTAAGAAGAGCCGCACAGATAGGGAGAATAAGACAAACGAACCATAGATGAAAGCATTTAGTAGAAGTATCAAAAAATACTGATGCCAAATCCTTCGAAAGAAGTTCTCATTCAAGAGCTGCAGGGTACTGGGAAGGAAGCACAGTTGCCCTTGTGTAAGCTGTGGTATTACAGTGTACTAGCTCGGATACCATACGGCTAGGGTCAGTCGTGACTACAGCATCTCCACGCGATTCTCCGTCAGGACATAGTACTGATGGCTTCTGAATTCATCTGAGAGTACGTAATTTTACCAAAAGGAGACGAATGTGGGAAAGAATGTGGTTTTTCTTACGAATTTGCTCTCCTGGAGGCTGTGGAAATAGGATCATTCTCTCGTGGGTGTGTGACAAGAAACTCCCGCCATAACCGCTTGCAATAGACAATCGGAAGCCGAGGAACTACAGTGTGTAGACATAAGTCACGCGTGTTTGCGAAGTGTGGTTAGGGTAGGAAACAAGGAAGAGAGTAAAAACCGGTGACTAAAGTTAGATGCTGCTCTGAGAAATGTACCACTTTAAATGGTTCCATCGGAGGAAAAGAATTTTCCTCAGCGGTGCCGACTTTTCTCTCTCGCTACGCATTTCCTGGCAGTTTGCCAGAGTGTGAATAAGCGCCGCCATATTGAACACGAGTCGATGAAACAAATGCGGCCAAAGACTCGATTCATCATCATTACAGTTCCTACACGATTTTCTGTGATCACCCAGACGAATTATGCGACGTTTCTCACTCTGTGCCTTAAAAAAATGAGCTGCATAGATATAATATCGCAAACCACCACTGCAAAATGCTTAAAAAGTTTTCAAAAAGATTGTAAGATGTATTATCTTCTTGATCATTCTTCGTAGTCTAGACAAAACTATCTGACGATCAGAAATTGTGATCATAAGAGCAGATGAAAATTTCCTACCGAGCGTGGTGGTGTAACGGATAGCGTTCTGGCCTCGCATTCGGGAGGACGGCGGTTCGAATCCCCGTCCGGGCATCCAGATTTGGGTTTTCCATGGTTTCCCCAAATCACTCCAGGCGAATGCCGGGATGCTTCCTTCAAAAAAGGCCATGGCCGAATTCCTTCCCATTCCTTGCCCCCATCCTTTCCCGTCTCTAAAGACCACGTTGTTAAAAAGGGACGTTAAACTGTTACAAAAAAAAAAAAAAAAAAAATTCCTACGCCATCTTTTCATAATTAGAGATCCAACCTCGAGATGCGTCTACTTATTATACACGCTAGACGTGGATTTAGCGGCTTCGTGTCACGGAATCGAAAATATGTTCACTTTTCGGTACTTCACTTGCAGACTAGGAGAAACTTTGGCCCACAATTCATAATCATATGTGTACTGAAAGCCTACATTCAATCCAAAATCTTTCCTTAGAGAGAATGGGAGGAAGAGCATACTATACTGCTCACAAACGGATAGTAACACTTCCGTTCTCTCGCTAAGCCCAGATCTTCTAGAATCACAACGTGGCAGTGTGGCGATTATTCCAATCGCATAACTGGAATAGTTCTTGCTCAGTAATTGGGACTAGGATCGGTACGAAAAAAGTGTGCAAGGCTACAAAAGGAAATGCTTTGCGTTGGGCTAAATCTTGCATACTGTTTTGGAGCCCACAGTCACTTACTTAGAAACACAAATAAGTTCATTAAACAGATAAAAAAAAAGGTTCTTATGCCGCGGTCGCCAGGTTTAGGTAAATTTCGAGCGTTGGGTTCACTAAATAAAAAGAACAGTTCAACAGTTTATGTGTAACTTCACACAAAGTGACTTTATTGTAATAGTTAAGATGCAGCTATCTCACCCAACGGAAAAATACCACCACCAAATATGAGATTTTAGATAAGGTATCGGACTTCGCCGAAAATTACAAGTTCGTAGGATAAAGAGTTTCTACAACAAAATGATCTACCACATCGATCAAAGTTCCTCTCACCACATGTAGCTACTTTAAGAAAAATGTTCTTCTCCAAATCACAAATTCTATTCATCACATGCTTACATAAATCACTTTAATACTTTACTTGAGTCTGTAACAATTTCCAAACTGTTAGACCGAAATGTGCCTCCGCGCGAACAATCTCGTTCGGCGGTCAGAGACAGACTAACTTACTAGTACTCAAAGATAATACATCGTTAACAAGCGTCGTCTGCTGCCGACACCTGGCGCAGACACTTGTTATGTTACAAGTGATATATGAGGCAATTGTGATTTCGGCTCTACTGTTAGTTTATATTGACGTAACATTCATCACTAATTATTTCAGTGAAATGCTTCAACTTTCACCTGTAATTAATTCAAACAAAACGGAAATTTCAGGTGGAGTACGTCTATCCGCTCGATACAATTGGAAACGAGACTCGTCAGACCAGGCAACATGTTTTCAATCATCAACAGTCCAATGTCGGTGTTGATGGGCCAAGGCGAGGTGTAAAGCTTTGTGTCGTGCACTCAGCAAGGGTACACGAGTGGTCCTTCGGCTCCGAAAGCCCATTTCGACGATGTTTCGTTGAATGGTTCGCAAGCTGACGTTGATGGCCCAGCATTGAAATCCGCAGCAATTTGCGGAAAGGTTGTACTTCTGTCACATTGAACGATTCTCTTCAGTCATCGTAGGTCCCTTTCGTGCAGGATCTTTTTCGGGCCGCAGCGATGTCGGAGATTTGATGTTTTACGGGATTCCCGTTATACACTGTGAAATGGTCATACGGAAAAATCTCCCCCTCATCGCTACCTCGGAAATGCTGTGCCCCATCTCTCGTGCGCGACACCACGTTTCAAACTCACTTAAATCGTAATAACCTGACATTGTATCTCAGTAACCGATCTAACGCCTACGCCAGACACCAGTCGTCTTATATAGGCTTTGCCGACGGCAGCGCCGAACTCTGAGTGTTTACATATCTCTGTGTTTGCATACGCATGCCTATACCAGTTTCTTTGGCTCTTCAATGTATATGATGCATGGTTATAATGTGAAATTTTCTATTGTTAACGGTTGGTTACTCTAGACTACAGGTAAGAAGATAGTGCACCATTTTTTCCTAACTATTGTTGGTTATTGCTTCATATCTTACGACAGTACTACGCGAGTTGCGAAATACGGACTTTCGAGCTTTCATTCATATGAGTTAACTATGAAAATATGTTTCGAAAAGTCTCTTGATCGCAAGTGGTCTTTTAAAGTAGCCACCGTGAACGATGGTCGGTAGGGGAAACATCTAGCAAGTAGATGTTAGTTTATTAGATCACAATTTGTTATTTAAAACTGTACAAAATTCATTGGGAGTTGGTGACGTTACAGCAACTTCATTTAACACAAAATTTCCTAAGCGTGGTATCTGAGCCTAAACTGATGCAAATAAATGTTGACATGGGTAACAATATCCAATGAATTTTCTGACAGCGCCGGGACGGTTATTAGTATTCTTTGAGGAAAATTGAAATGTTTGGTGATACTAAAACGACGCGACTTTATCAAGAAAGACATGGAGATAACTGCATGTGACACGGGAGACTATGTGAACTGTGGTTGAATGTGACATCACACTATAACTATTTTGGATCGATACCAGGGCAGTAATTTACTAAACGTGTCCTGACTCACATGAGAAAGGATATGGACATGTGTTTAACTAAAGGATCTTCTGAGAGAACCATGCGAGGTCCAATGAGATGAAATTTTGCTACCCTGATATATAAATTGTAATGATAAACACTCTTTAAATAAAATACATTTTATAGGTGTACGTTTAAACTGAACTGTATAACAAAGATATTAGTGCAACGGTTAATATTTTTTGTAAGAAGTATGTGCGATCAATGGAGATTCATGAGGACACACTGGTAGCATTAGAGGGCAAAAAACTGAATATCTCAATTTAAACAGAGGATAAGCATCACTGAAGATGTTCACCGTGCAGTAAGGCCAGCCGAAATGAGCAAAATGATGACTGAGTGCACAACAAGGTAATGGGGGACAACAGACTGACAGTTCGGCAAACTGAAGAGACATCGTGTATACCGAGAACTACAGGAGATCGCAGTCTGTTGGTTTACTTTGACAAGGGAATAATTTTCGTCTATTGAAAACTGAAACTTTTGACTGAAGAAAAAGTAGCTTGTAGTAGTCAATCCCGTATATATTTCCTTGAAGAATTTCTCTCTTTAAAAGACCAATCAGATCCCATCTGCATGAAAAATACTATTCACTGAGCTGGAAAGATTTTTTTAATCCTTTTTTCCCCAGTCAAGGGCCATTGACGATTCGTTGGAGGGCATAAGTATTGCCCTTTTCGGTTGCTGAAACTTTTTTTTCCTTAAAAATCAAAGCAAACATGACAGATAACGATCTTTACAAATTTTATGATTAGGAAACCAGAAAACTTAGAACAATTAACAACTTAACATAAATGATAATAGTAACAACAAACATTTTTAAAACTATAAAACTTGGAAAAATTAATAATTGTTATTAAAAGCGGCCGGGTGGCTCAATGGTTAAGGCATCGGACTGAAGATCGAAAGGTCCCCGGTTCGAATCCCTGTCTCGGCGGGGATTTTCATGAGCCCTTAACCCGACCCTCACCTTGGCAGCTAACTGTGTAATGTGAAGTACGCCAGAATGCTTCCGTGGTTCGGATTCCAAGTTAAACTGTATGTCGTATCTAGAGATAAGAACCCTCGTTGTAACATCCATGGCAAAATTCAAGCCAAAGAAAGGCTTAAAGTGGCCCTAGTTGGCCCAAACGAACGGATATACATAACGTTCTTCCTTCGATATCAGCCATCTAAAGACCACGAAAAGTAATCCCGTGCATTCATTTCGAGCCTTCTTTTCTTGACTTCCAACAGTTCTTCATCCTCTCACTTTGCTGTTTCCTCCTCTTCTGTCCATATGTTCCTCTTCTCCTTCTCCTGGAAACCCTTGAAATTTGGGATCAGACTCCTAAATGTTGCTCTATCTTGTATTAAATCTTCTGTTATTCCGATCTCAATCATATTTTTCTTTACTCTTTGGACCCACTGGTTGCCCTTCTTACTCTTGTAAACATGGTTGAAAATTCTTTTTGTAAGTCTATTGTTATCCATTGTCATTATGTGACCAAAAAAACTGATTATCCTCTTTCTGATCGTGTCTGACGTCCTTTCAGTTTCTTCTTCTTTGTATAGATCTTTATTCCTCCGGTATCTAAACTCACCATTTTCAATTTTTAGTGGTCCCCAAATTATTTTCAAGATTTTCCTTTCCCTTTTCTCTATCTTTTCTATTTCTCCAGTTTTCATAGAGAACAAACATTCTGAGGCAAACAGTCCTTCTGGTTTGATTACTGTGCTGTAGTGCTTGATTTAAGTTTTCCTTGATAGATTATTCTTATTGTATGTGTCTTTAGTCAATTGGTACGCTAGTTCTAGTTTTCTTGCTCTTGATATATTTGCTTCTTTATCAAGCTCACTAATCTGAATTACTTCACCTAGATATTTAAAATTATTGACCTTAATAATTTTTCCAAACTCTGTGTTTAGAACTGTGGGTAAATACATAATGTTATCAGTAAAACACTACAATCACTAACGATTATGAAATTTGAAAAACACAACGCTGTGGTCAGATAAGAAATGGTAATATGAAGAAATAATTTACTATGGATTCTGTGAAAGGTTAATGTAATTCTAATGCTGTAAAGCAACTGCGAGCAGAAATCACCGAAAATAAAAGAGACAATTTATCAAAAAGATACTGTTTCAAAAATTTATTTTCGTTGGCATGATTGTAGCTATCCCTAGGTTGTCCGGGTGACGCCCAGTAGTGATAAAGAAGAGCCGACGTTTCGACCGTTATTTTGCGTTCTCCTTTCTGGTCAGAACTACGAGGACGGCCGCAGACTCTACATATCACAATGTGGTGTCACCCGGACAGCCAAGAGACAACTTCCGGTCGCGGAAATCTACGATCACATGATTGTGACACAAAATTTTGGATTCATTTGTTACCTGTACCTCCTCATTCACTCTGCCGATCCCCTCAGACTCCTAATTATTTCTACATCTTAAAAGTTTCTCCCTGGAACCCGTTTAAAGTCAGATGATGACGTTATATGTGCTGTCACCATATTTGTTGCCAACATTTGGAAATCCTCTCATGTGATAGCCATTAAATAAATGTAACGTCGGGGGAGAAAGTATGTGCGTTCAGAGGAGACTATGGTAGTATAAAGATCACAACTTTTCATGATCATCATTGCAACACTTATAACTTATTGGACAACCATCGAAAGGCATAAAAAAACTATTTTCAAGAATTTCCAATGCAGTTACAAATATTTTTTTTTTACTTATGGGTTTACGCCTCGTCGACGTCGAGGTTATTAGAGACGGGATGGGACTGAGGACAAGGAACGGGAAGGAATTCGGCCATGGCCTTTTAAAGGAAGCATCCCGGCATTTGCCTGGAACGATTTGGGGAAACTATGGAAAACCCAAATCTGGATGCCCGGATGGGGATTCGAACCACCGCGCCGTCCTACCAGATGCGAGGTTAGGGCGCTAACAGCTCACCCACCACGCTCGGTTTACAAATACTTGAAGTTACTACGGCCAATTACACAGTCAAGTCACATTAATATGACCACCTCTCAAAAACCAGAATAACCACCTTTGGCGGAGCAGACCGCTGCGAGGCGTGCAGGAAGAGAGTCAATTAGGTTTCTGAAGGTGTTCACTGGGATGCTGAGACATGCCGCCTCCAGTGCCGTGGCCAACTGCGCTAGATTACGCGGTTGAGGATCCATGGCGCGAACAACCCGATCGAGGTGGTCCCACAGATTCTCGATTGGGTTTAAATCCGGTGAGTTTGCTGGCCAGGAGATTAAGATAAACTCATCCTGGTGCTCTTCGAACCACGCACATACACCGCGAGCTGTATGACACCTCGCATTGTCCTGCTGGTAGATACCATCATTCTGAGGAAAAATTACTCGCATGTAGGGGTGGACATGGTCCGCGAGGACAGATACGTACTTGTGCTGATCCATCGTGCATTCCACAATGATAAGTTCACCCAGTGAATACCAGGAAAACATTCTCCAAACCATAATGCTCCCTCCTCCACCCTGGATCCTTCTGGCAATTGTTGCAGGGTGTTTGATTTCAGACGTTTCATGCCGTATGCGCCAACGTCCATCTGTCCGATGAAGCATAAAACGTGATTCATCGGAAAAAGCCACTCTGTGGACGTCCAGTTGCGGTACTGGCGTGCAAATTCCAGCCTTCGTCGCCGATGAACAGCAGTCAGCATTGGTGCATTAACCAGGCGTCTGCTGCGGTTCACTGAACCGTTGTTGAGGATACACTCTTGGTAGCCCCTTGGTTCATCTGGGCAGTTAGTTGCTCAACAGTTGCACGTCTATTTGCCCGAACGCATCTCCGTAGTCTTCGTTCGCCTGTCATCTATAGCCCGTGGTGCACCACATGTTCCACGCCGCTGATTTTGAATAGTGCCTTTTTGCCATGCACGGTATAGTTTCACCACGGCGGCACGTGAACAGTTCACAAAATTAGTCGTTTCCGAAATGCTTCCACCCTTGGCCCGAAAGCCAATAATCATGCCCTTTTGGACGTCGGATAAATCGCTACGTTTCTGCATTACGCCAACGATTGAAATGCTTTCCGATGCGCTAGGACATCCTTTACATACACTCCACTGTAATGTGCTGCCACCTGCCTTCTGTGATTGGTTATTTCACGTTGACGTCGAAAGTAGGTGGTTGTCACATTAATGTGATTGGACTGTGTAGTTACCAACGTAATTTATTGACGATCCACAAGAAATGAACTTAGCGTTAGCGGGTGTCTGCCACCAAAGTAATGAATACTTTAAATTTTATTTATTTATTTATTCTCATGTGTTATTTGCATTCCAGAACTAAACAAGGTTACTGTGTGGAACGACCACCTAGAAACCTAATGATGATTGGCTACCACAGTGATACTGAGGTTTGATTCCACATCAGCTGTACCTCGGTATGTTCAGTACGTGAATGATAAAAACGCGAAATATTTGTTCAAGAAGTTAATCTAGTAAATCTTAGCAGTGCCCTGGTATGAAACAACTTTAATAATAGAGAATGCAATGATAAACAAAATTAAGTTATAGACGACAGGGATATAGTACACCAGGTTCCAGAATGCTATAAATAGTTCACACCATATGGTCAAAACTACCAAATGTCCTGAGAACTGAATTTTCAGTAGGCTTTTAAAGGAAAAAATTAAAAACTATTTAGTTATTATTTACAAGAATATACCCTAACATTGTTTCCTTCCTTCGTTTCCAACATTTTTGATGTGGATTGCATAAACGACACAATAGGTTGCGATAGCTGAAATATTAAACTTAATGAATTAATATTCCCTTAATTCCCGGAATATTCTTTAATAATGATGGTTTCATATCTCCTTGTAGCTTGATTTGGATAATTATTTATACTCAACAGAAATTTATTGTCAAGAAATTCAATTAAAGATTTCCACCATCTGATGCAAAATTTTCATTAAAATTTCTATATAAAATATATGTAAAGTGTGACAATTTTATACTAATTCGTAGGTGAAGAGTCATTTATGTAAACATTTTATTACAAAGTTAATTGTAATATTCAGTGAATGTATGCATCTACCTTGATTATTCTTCTTCCATGACACATTGCAAATATGTCTCTTATAGCTGTCTGTCCAATATTAATATCTCTTACATTCTGAAATAGCATGTACGTATTATAAATAATTGATTTAGATTAATCATTAGTGTTGCGATAAACCATAACTCTTGCAGATTGTGTGAAGTTAATTTTGAATTTTGGAATTGAATCGAAATTCGGGATATCTTTTTTTATTGTAATGGCTTTACACCTCGTCGACGTCGAGGTCATTAGAGGCGGAAATGACTGGTGGCAAAGAAGGGGAAGGAATTTGGCCATGGCCTTCTGAATTAACCATCCCGGCATTCGTCTGGAGTGATTTGGGGAAACCATAAAAAAAAATCGAAATTTGGATGACCTGCGACCTCGCGAAAACGAAGCCAGAGCGTTAGCGCTCACACCGAGCGTAGTGGTGTAACGGTTAGCGTTCTGACCTCGCATCTGGGAGGACGCCGGTTTGAATCCCCGTCCGGGCATCGAGATTTGGGTTTTCCATGGTTTCACAAATCACTCCAGGAATATGCCGGGATGCTTCCTTTAAAAGACCATGGCCGAATTCCTTCCCATTCTTTGCCCCCAATCCTTTCCCGTCTCTAAAGACATCGTTGTTAAGAGACGTTAAGCAGTAAAAAAAAAAGATAACACTCACCCACCTCTATCAGTTTTGGGGTATCTATACTGCATCATTACTTATCGAACTTTCTGTACTATGATATCTGAACGAATGTGTGATGTCAAAGTGTTGTTTAATAACACTTTTGTAGTTCATGTTAGACGAACATTTATGATTCCTACGATGTTACAGAAATGTTATTTGGACGTGGAACATGATGTGTACAACAGTCGCGAAATATATTCCTATGTTATCATCTTCGATTTCTCGGTTACGCTATTCCAGTCCTAGTGTGCTGTGCGTCAAACATTTTAGTAACTTTTTTATGCGTTACCCAATCACTACTCCGGAATGTTAGAGGTAAATTTTGTCGTAGCGTTAAAACAAAGGTTTGGAGGACCTTGGAGTGGAGTTCGTATTGCGTACCGCTGTATTGTGAACAGTGGCGCATGCATAGGACCGAGCGCTTCCCCTGACAGCGCGGAACTAATGAGATATGATACGGCGCGCCGGTCTTCTCCTTCACGGCCGCAACTTTTTCCGACGTGGATTTGTTCACACGGTAAGGCACTGGTAATATCTCCTCGTACCAGCAGAGGTTTTTAGCAGCTCTTAAATAAACAACTTGCTCTAATCTTAGGGCATCACCGGAGAGTTGCCTTTCACCTGTTGCTGCGTTATGAAATGAACTCAAATGTCAGACCATGAGTGGCTGTAATTCAAGTTAGAGGGCCATCCTAGTAAAGGGATATCTACCTACATGTTCCGTGCAAATGATTTCTCTCTGAGGTTGAAGCTACCGGACGCTAAGTAAATTTACTTTTCAAATAATGTTGAAGTGTCTCCAATACAGAGAATGTTATCTGCAAAATACAAAGTTTATAAAAAAATTGGTGACCATCAATTTCTACAAACATTAAGTATAACCTTCTTTCCTGACCATTTTATTGCAGTTTAAAGGTTTTCAAATTTAACAACAAATGTTATAATGAACTGTTTATTTTCATATGGTTTCGCTCTTATGGTATGGCGTATCATTAGCTGTATATTCATCGTATCGTATATAGATGACGAATGAACCCACTGGTGAACGGTAACCCTAGGGCCTGGCATATTTTTTTGTTTTATTTTTGTTTTACTTATGGCTTTACCTCACGTCGACGTCGAGGTCATTAGAGACGGGATGGGATTTGGGAAAAGGAACGGGAAGGGATTCGGCCATGTCCTTTTGAAGGAAGCATCTCTGAATTCGCATGGAGTCATGTCGGGAATCCTTGGAAAACTAAAATCTGGATGCCCGGACGGGGATTCGAACCGGCGTCCTTCAGAATGTGGCCTGGCTTTAAGAAGGACGCGCGATTCAAATATCTGTTCGACCATACAGATTACTGTTTTCAATGGTTTCGCTATATGACTCTAGGTGAATGCCGGGATAGTTCCTTTAAAAGATCATGTCCAAATTTCTTTCCGTTGCTTGTCCTCTATTCGCTGCCGCCTCTAGCAACGTCGACGAGGCATAAATCCATATATATATATATATCGTATGATTATTTAACAAGATACACAATAGGAAATGTACGCATCACAAGTTTGTACAATTTCATATCTCTAGATGTAATGTTTTAATCCAGTCAACAGCACTGATCGACGCATCATGTATTTCCACCATTGTTCCCTTGTAGGCCCGAAGAGGACAGTCAGAAACGATGTGATTGATTGTCTGATAGGTGGCTCCACAGTCACAATTTGCAGAATCTACCCAGCCCCATTTGTGTAATAAGTAGGCGCATCTGCTTTGTCCTGTTCGAATCCGATTGATGATTCTCCACTGCCGCCTGGACAGATCGAAACCCTGTAACCTTACTGAGGGGTCCACAGCTTGTTGATGTTGAAAGAGGACTCTGTAAGGTTGATTGCTGTGCGCCGTGATGGTTTTCTTGATTTCAAGCGTTGGTGTTTCGCTTGAATAATGTCTTGATGTATATGCATCTGATGGTTCTTCAGGATATATTTCCAGATTTTTAAGAGAGCTTCTGATCTTCTTAGTGCTGGGGGTGAGATGTTGCATAGAACTGGAAGCCATAATTATGGTGTTCGTACTGTGAATACATCCTGTAATTATCCTCATTGCCTGATTGAGTTGCACATCTATCCTCTTTGTATGGGCACTATTGATCTAGGATGGGCAGCAGTATTCAGCAACAGAGTATGACATAGCTAAGGCTGTGGATCTTATATATATACTGAAGTATAAATATATTAGAAGAAGAAATATACAGATGGCGGTAACACCACGGAAAAAATAGCATGAATGTGCAGTGGCGGTGCTTTCATTTGTACTCTCGTGAGTCGTGTGAATGGTTTTTGCTGACGTGATTATGGTCACATGATCTAAATTAACAACTTTCAACGCCAAACGGTAGAGTGCGCTAAAAGCATGAGGCATTCAATTTCGGCAATTGTTCCTGAATTCAACATCGATCCACAGGTTTCAAGAATATTCCGTGAATACGTAAATCCGGCATTACCTCCCACAATGGTTAACGCAGTGGCCGACCACGTCTACTTAATAACCGCGAACGGCGACATCTGGGTTAAGGTGTCAGTCTTGGCAGACATGCAGAATTGCGTTGATGCACAGTAACACTCACTCAATGGTGTCCGTTCGAATAGTGCCGCGAAATTTGTCGTTGATCGGATATGAAAGCAGGTGACTGATGTTACTGAATCTGGTAACAAAACACCATCGGCTCCAGCGCCTCTCCTAAACTCCTATACATATCAGTTAGAACCTAGATGACTGCAAAAGGTTACATGTTGAGATGAGCCACAATTCTAGTTGGTAAGGGCTGATGGTAGGATTAAAGTGTGGCACAGATCCCAAGAGGCCTTAGACTGGTTATCAGGAAGGCACTGTGCAAACTGATGGAGGTTTAATCCTGGTAAGGACTGTTTTTGCATGGCATTGCACTATTTGCAGTCATTCGCAACCTTCATGTTACCAAACAACGCTAGACTCTTCCAGTATGACAATGCGCCATGTCACCGGATCAAAATTATTCATGATTGCTTTGGGGATAATTACGAATAATTCCAGCGAATGATTTGACAACCTAGATCACATGAATCCAATTATATGGGACATGATTAGCAGGTCAGTTCGTTCTTAACGTTCTGTGCCGATAACACTTCGCAATTATGGAGGTCTGTAAGGAATCTATGACTGAATGATTCTTTAGGGGACTTTCGACTACTAGTTGAAGCAATGCTACGTTGGTTTGCTGCATTTCGCCGAGCAAAAATGGGTATCTCATGAGTTTTGGCGCGTAATTGTGTATGTATGATGTATTGACGACTCCTTTCACCTTAACAGAGAAACATGTTAGGGCATAAATAGCTCATTACTAGATAAAAGTTATAGGACGGTTTTGAATTTAAATCTATTTGAAAATGTAAGGTTATAAAAAACATGTAATTATTTTTTTTACGACGTAGAAAGATGTACCAAAGGTAAAGGAAACAAATGTAGAGCTTCAAACCAAGCCATAGGCTACGAGATTGAGCAAGGATATTAAAAAATATCCTGCTTTAATAGCATAAAAATCCGACCATATAGTGGTAATGTAAATAATATTCTTGAAGAAAACTTAAACAAGCTTCTATAGCGTTCTGCCCTAAGGCAAATAGACGTACGACTCGTGCCGAGAGATAGTGTGAACATTTCCTCTCCTCTGTGTGTTTATTTTTTATGTTTGCATGACTGATCAATGTTTGTCAAATGCAATACGATGTTTATGCTGTGTGTGTGACGATTACAGAACGGAGACGGCGTAACCATGAATCAACCTGGATGAAGATAAATGCAAGGAAGAGTCAGCTAATTAGATACACAAATAAAAAACAAAAGGTTAATTATGTATATAAGGTGGGGAAAGAATTGCTTGCTGAAAACTTGAAATGTAAATATCTTGGCATTACATTTGATAACAAGCTTAAGTGGGCAGGACACATTGGACAGGTGGTAGGAAAAGGTTTCAAAATCCTGCACTTGTTGGAGAGAGTGATGAGGGGATGCACGAGAGAAGTAAAGGAATTGGGTTACAAAACTTTGGTCAGACCATTGCTCGAATATGGTAGTGTATTTGTTTCTGGAAATTATCGCATAATGCAATCAGTGACAGATATGATAATGGAGCTGGAATGGGATTCACTGCAAGACAGGAGAGTGATGGGAGTGTACAGGGCGTATACTGGCGATGAGGCATGGAAAGATATTGCAGTAGGTATGAAAAGCAGTTCATGGAAGGGAAAAGATGACCATGACCACAAGCTGGCACTCGATTTCAGGCACAAGGGTGTGGGAAGATTTTCTTTTTTAGGTAAGCGTGTCAGGGACTGGAATGAGTTACCAAGGGGAATGATGAATAACTTACCGAAAACGTTAAAAGAATTTTAGTTGCAATTTGTAGAGAGCAAATGTAGGTGGGTGCAGGAAGGGGGGAAGTTGGGTGTGTAGGGAAATTGCCACCGGAGCGTGTGCTCCATTGCAATTAAATTAAATAAATAAATAAACCTTTTAAGTGCGCTTTTCGATAGAAACCAAGCGCACCGCCAGGTTTAACGTCCCCATCATGATCAGAAAATATAATGCCTTATTCAAATGCACAACGGAGTAGTTAGAAACCTAATCCAGGTCTTTGTTAACCAACATAATAATCAGCACCCTTTCTACCCAATTTCCGCTTGGGGGATATTTCTTCCACCATAGCGCCAAAAACCTGTTAACGTAATTATTATATAATTTTTCTTTTATTAATATATTAATGGAAGTTCTTTTACATTAGTTCTATTAAGTAGTTCAAGCGCGTCATGTACGTTGGCCATTTTGTTGTTGTTAGAAATCAATTTTCACACAAAAATTGGTTTCCCAAGAAAGTTAGTTTCAGGACAGTTACTCAATAGGAAATTATACGATCTGGAATAGTGGTCAAAATCTAGAAATAAAAGATTCCGTACTTATATTAAATTAATCGTAACTTATCTCGCCATCAACGGAAAGATAAGTTGTGAGCATAATAAAGTATCTTCTTCTAAGTGTATAATTATCAATTACGAAGCGTAGATTCAGATGTTGGTCTAGCGTAATGCAGTGTCAAATGGCAGTACACAGCCAAATAAGGTAGAAGTCATTTTTCATTCGACAAGTATTAGCATATTCTCACTTACGATATATTACAAGAGTAATTGTTCTTAATAGCTCACTCATATAGAAAAGAAATGAAGCATTATAAATAACAATACAGTGTATTAATTTCACTGCTCAGCAGAACTCATACAAATCTTAAAGGAATCAGTATAATATTTTTATGTTCACTAAAACAGCTACAAACTTTATAAAAGATTTAGCGGTTTTCGGAGCTGTTGTGATGGTATAAAATACTTCACGAGATATGAACAACATCTGTGATACACCCATTTCTCATCCGCCGTTTTGATCATAGTCTCAATCTTTATCAGGGATCAAGCCTCCTGCTGAGTCTACTACAGACTGAAGTTGTGTCAGGATATTCTTGCGTTTATTGCGGAGAAACTATCAATTCATAACCAACAATCGATTGAAGATAGATGTAAGAGTTCCATGCTCATTCGAGGGCTAGTTAGGAATCGATAGTGTCTCCACTACAAAGCTGGAACAACTTACCACTTCAGTCTCTAGTAGATTCAGCAGACGGTTCAACCCATGAAGAAGATCGGAGAATACGGTTGAAACGTTTGAAGAGAACGTACCTGGAGAAGCATTTGGTAACATCTTAAAACACAGACAAAAAATGAAAAAGACAATTGGTACTCCCACACTTGTTGGGAATCTGTTATTCAGACGATGAAACAAACAAAATGTTTTAGGAGTTGAAAAAAAAAAAATACTGCTAGGCAATATTTTAAAAAGCAGGTTTTCAGAACAAATAAGTACAACCACGAAACTCGTTGGGTTTGAAATATTGAGTTGTCTCAGCAGACTACACAAATCTTGCCATTCTTCATTACAGGATGACAAGTTATTTAGACCTTCATGTTCCACAATTTACACATTTCTCATACATAAATCTTCTTTCTGGCATATCTGTATGGAATTTAAATTTCCCTTTTTTGGGTATTCAATACAAAAGAATAAATTCTCCATTTTTTACTATTCTTTATTACCCTTTATCTGTATGTTCGTGTGATAATGAATTCAATACAGCTGCACACTAAAGGAGAGCATAAAAACTAGATTGCGATAACTCTCTTTCTTCACCTTCATTCCTATTCTACTGTATTGATTAAAGTCTGTTATCAGACCAGTACCTCGGATTTGGGAATTCAATTGAATTTTCTGGTTTAGAATCTGATGAAAATACTTTCAAAAGATCTTTGTGTCTTTATGAACTTGTGCATTTAGTTGGTAAATTTTTCGAATGCTATAAATTTGAAATTAATGATCAAATTACATTAAATTTAATTTTTTATTAGATTTTAATTAGTAATTGTTCTTTGATTTTATTTGATGACTATCATTTAATCCTTGTAGACAGAACACTTACAGAAACTCAATTCTATCACTGTTTCACAATTTGTGACCTCTTAACTTAAAAATTTATAACTGCGCAATTTTTTTATTCTTACTTCACCAGACACAATAGTAACATAACATTTGGAATATAATTGGAGGGACTTATGGGGACGGCTTGTTGAGAAAGAATTTATTTTATCAATCTTTACAAGTATCAAATGAAACGTGATTTCCATGATATGGCGAAAAAGCAATAAATCTGTTTTTCCCCATTGTATTTCCAAAATTCTGTCATAATTTACTGTAATAAGCAATTTCTTAAAGATTACAAGAAGTCTAGAGCAATCATTCTGGAGTTTATGATTTACGTAAAAGAAATATATTATTTTTATCCTGAAGTAGATATGTTTCGTCGAAAAAAAATCAAATTAATCATTCAGTTGCAAACTTCGTTAACCTTATAATAAATATCTCATGAAAATTCTTTCTTCTTAGACATTCTTAAAAATGTATAAGCCAATAATACTTTTTTAACTGAATTTTTTGTTGATTTATTTATCTACCACAAGCAGACAAATATTGAGCTATAATACATATAGATAATTTAAAATAAAATGATTTCTAATAAACAAACAGAAACATAGAATATCAGCTATTCCCAGCACACAACAGAACATTAGACAATTCGTATTACGAAACCCTCAGAGTCTAAAGATAATTCGCCCTGCACGGTAATTTTTTCCAATTACTAAGCCAAGAAGAGGCCCAAAATTATGTAGATTTTAAGAATCTGTGCACTTCAAGTATTACTGATATTTACTAGTGTCCCTTTTCTGTTTAATGACAGTTAACCACACCATTTGTTGCCCCATAATATCATAAATTTCATTGGGAAAAAAATCTATATATTTTTCCCCCTTACAAAAATTAAGGTTATGTACTCACGTTTTGTATACTCACTGACCAAATATAAAGTCAGGAACCACAAAAATGCAGACGGTTGGAAGCGCCAGAAGGAACCTGAATGGCTACATGAAAGAAACAACGAGTGTTACGAGACTCAAAGTTTAGTGCTTAGATAGAAAGCAATGGAAACTGGGGACAGAGAAGCAGTAGAAATGCGACTTAATTCCCTACAGTTAGGTATTCAAAAGATGCCAATAAGATAGTGAGCGTCTGTTCTAGGTTGGCATCATGCAGGACGCAACTTCAAATATCGCTCTTTCCATCCATGTTTTGGTGGTCAATGGTTTTCCCAAATAACGCCAAGTGAATCACAGGACGTTTTCTTTGAAAAGGCTACGTCCAAATTCCTTTCTGTTCTTTCCAAGAAACCTCGCCATACCCCAGCAGTGTATGGGAATGATAGACGGAAGGATGTCCTCGAAGCATGAAGAGTGGTTAGTGGCGATAAAGGGATGACATGTTTCCTCGTTAGAAAGTCAATTCAGGAACACGGAAATGGAGTTGCGTTAATCCCACGCTAAGAGTAGAATCGATAAGGACAGCTACAGTTATTATACCTTCCACTGACGGTTTGATTGTTCATTTTTTTTTTTCCAATGTAAGTAAATTTAAGTTTACAATTCTCATAACTGCATTTCCAGTAACTGACTGTCTTTTTCATTAAACCATTTTTATATATATATACGGTACCTATATAAAAACGAGATTCGGTTGTCGATACACTGAAGAGACAAATAGTCATATTAATAATTATTGTCACCGACTTGATTGCCTATTTATTCTTTCTTCAGTTTGTCTGCTATCATCGTTACACTCTTATATTTTAATTCTGTTTTATTTTTACTCGGTCTGATTTCTCTAAGATGTTTGCTTACAAGTTACAAAATGTGTGAACGAATGTACACATAAACAACTTCGATCAGTGAAATGAAAGGTATAACTTTTGCAAATAATGATTAAAGTTATAAATTATAACTTTTAAAATGCTTAAAGTGGTTTTCTTGTATATAAAATTAAAAACTCTGTTTAAAACACTAAACTGAATTTTTCTTTAGTTATTTTAGCAATAAATAAATAAAATGGTTGAACATCAGAATCCTGTGTTGTTTAAATGCCATTAAAGTAACAAAAATTCAGAATAGAAAGTATTGTTTACAACAGTGTTAACCAGAGACTAAATGAAAACCTGTAGAAATTGAAAGTACCATCGTTTAAAATATTTACTTTTTCCAAAAACGGCTGTGGAATACAGTGACAAACAAATATTGCTTTTTTTAATGTAAAATTATTTTCATATAACATCATTTCTGACGTTATATATGTGACACTTAAGCTTAAGGAATAACGAAAATATTTAATGGACGTTGGTAACTAATCTAAAATTAAGAGATTACTATTTGACTGGAACTGAATAACGTTAACAAAAATTAACATACGGTATAATCAAAGACGGAAAGTATACTTCTTAAATATTACTTACTTATTAGTAAAAACATATATTATTATTGATTATAATTATGGTCAATGTACTAACATACTGGCATTTATTTTAATAACTATATGCATTCAATACCACCGTGATGTAAATTACTTCTTTTTTTACAAAAATGTTTCTTCTATCAGGATTCCGTAGCTTCTGAATGAAATACTTAATGCTAATACATTAACTCATTAGTGTGCTTGTTCATTAGGCTACAACCCCTTATAACTTTTGAATACTAAATTTGTAGTTACGAACTACATCAGTTCTTAGTGATGTTAACATTATCATAACACAAAATTTGGAAAACCACGAGGAGGTAAAAGTAATTGAAAGGGGTTTTACTGCGGAGACGAGAGAAAAATTCTGTTTGGATATTCTTCATGAATGTATCATGAAAGCTGGCAACCTGTCTGCTCTCGAAATGTTTTGATTTTTCTGCTTATTGTATGATTTGCACAAGATTTTGTCGAAAAACTATAAAATATAACATTTTTCCTGTATTTCGGAAAGCACACATCCAGAAATTCTTTCAAAATTTGCAGCCATACGCAGCTTCCTAAAATTTTGAAGAAAACTATTCGAATTTTCTATAGTTTATAGTTTTCGCAAAATAACTAAATGAGAAAATTTGAAACTTCAGCATAAAATTGGTCAGACAATATGTTACATGTACCATTCAATAGAGAATATTACGAATCGGAAAGTAAATTTGCCGAGAAATACTTTTCTTAAATTTTCAAAACTTTTACAAGTTCCTCTATAATATTTTGAATTAATTTGTGTATGTGTGTGTGTTTGAGTGTTACATAAAATTATATACACAATTTAGGAAAACGTATAATGAACCATGTTTAAAAAAAATACTTGTTACTGTTTTGTTTATTTTTAAAGTTTTGGCAAAACTATTTTTTCTGATTTCAATTTAACCTACAATCTTTACGAAACATTCGACGCACGAGAGTAACGCATACTAAGTGGATTTTTATTTTTTTTAAACTATACTTTAATTTGGCAATAACTGCTATCGTGTAGTAACGTGCAACTATTTGTCTACAATGGTACCAATTCACAATTAGAAAGATAGATTTCATGACATGATACATTTTTGTTGATAAAACAGAATGTTATCAAATGTTCTTAAAACTGCGATGGGAATGTTAAAGACGTCCTGGGTGGCAGGATTCTGTAAATTAACATTCAAGATATCTATATCACGGAAACAGGGTATGTTCATTACAGGTTCACAAATAAGACACCAAAAAATAATTAAAACTATCCTCCGGGTACTCAAAATTTTAAGATCCCATGAAATCAGAAGACAAAATTTTGTTTACATAATGAGAAACTTGTATTTTCGAAGAATTTGTTATTCATGCGACATGATTACTTATCAAATGACAGTGTTATTTGGGAACGATATGTAATATAACTATATCTTGATTCTCTAGTACTTCGTATTCTACTCTATTCGGAAAGTGATTTTGTAACCAAATCTGGTATACTCCTTTCAGAAAAAATAAACTTTCTCATTTTTGATCACCATGAAAATTATTTCTGTAATACGCATTTATCTACTGCACAAGAAAATAAAATTCAGCATTTTTTTACATTCATACCGCACTGCTAATGTTTAGCTTTAAATAGTCCTACTAATTCTGAAATTAACAAAAGCAAAAAAAAATCTGAAATTTCGTATATGCTCGCCAATACTCGAATTATCGTAATTGCTGTCATTATTGCGGTTGACTGAAAAATTAAAACAATTATGTCTGTTCGGCCAAATGTTATCAGTCATTGCATATTACATACATATAAAAACATGTGGATGATCTATCAAGTTGTACCTCGATAATGAATGGCTATATCAACGCCACAAACATGAAATTACGCAAAAAATTTTACTGCCGTAACATTTTTACTGCATGTCTAAATGCACTTATCGATAGAACCTAGAATCATGTTGATACTAGTGTCGGTAGAAACTTAGAAATTTTCAGATTGTCGAATTTCATTGATATGTTACTGTAAAGGAGTAGACCTTTATGTCAAACTATCGCTGAATCATTGAAGCCACGTTAGTGGCAACTTTAAAACGACATAATAGCAAAAATTTAATTGCGGCAATAAGAAAAATTTTCATTGGTTCATTAAATCACTATGAAAGCATTTAAAACTATTTGAGTAGCAGTAAATAGTTAACACGCCACGAAGTCTTGAAAATATTAACTCGTAATTCCTCTGCCTATAACAGTGTGTTTTTATTTTTAAACATTAACACTATCACTAACAATCCAGTTAGGTGGTAAATTAATTTTGGTATGTGATACCAGGAAAGGGAGAAAACTTACATAACGATCCTATTACGGATAAAGCAGTGTGAAGGTTCCCTTGCGCCACGTGTTCAATCGCTAAATTTCCTCAGCACCTTCGTAACGTTAACGTGACACCGGCATGTAGGCCCAAGAAACAGGGAGCAACGATTCTATGTACTGTCTCATTGGGACTTAGGCTTGCAGGTCACTAATCATTCGAGCAGCTTCTGAGGCAATGAAGTAGATAAACACTAGCTGATAAGCTGTTAAAGGAATGTTACCTGGGTAGGATAAAATCAGAGGAGTGGTGTCTTTCTTGGATCACAGTACCTCTCAACGGAAGAAGTTCCCTAATTAGCATAACATGGAAACAATAGTAAATGTATCTTTTTATATCATATGATATAAAGGAAATTCATTCTCAGTCTCGAGCGTGATACAGGATGTGAGTGATGAATTAAAGAAATTGCGTGTAAGAAACTCACCCGTATGCTAATCTCCTCAGCTAATTTTTAGGTTGGAATAAATTTACTCCTGTAAAACATTGGCTTATCCATTATCGGGCTACAAAACTAGGTAAAACTTTTGATAATAATAAAAAAATAATACTTTAGATTAAATTTAATTATTTTTACAACTTAACTGCGAGTACTTTTAACAAAACTTGATTTACAGGATCACAACTAAAAGTCAATTTTAAATCGCCTATAAATATGATTCCATAATTTTATAGCAGAAATATTCGAGTCTGAAAAATAAAATATAAACCATTTCTATTCAGAATAAACACTGTATCAGGCAATTTTCTCTTCTATTTTTAGGAATGACGAACTTTAAGACGATGTAAATACAATCAGCAGTTACATCATATACACAGTGTCATTTATAACGCTATCGTTGCCATATTTTATGTATCCTATTTTGAATCGTTTTAAATTACAGCTAAATAACCGGAGAATAAAGGAGAACATTCAATCTCCTAACCCTTATTTTAATTAAAAAAGACCTAAAAGTCAAGATTTTAGAAAGACAGCAGCAATATTCATGAAACACGCATAAGGTATGGGAGTGTTATAAATACAAATTTTCCTATAGGCAAATCCACATAATTTACATTCTGACTCGCACCACAAATAGCATGTGGAGGAAAGGATTGTCTACTGATGTCATTGGAAGTCAGATAAATTATCGTAATTTCGATATTTTTTTAAAGAAAATAAAATAAACATTGAAAAATTAAACTACGTTTCTGGTTTCGCACATAATTATCTTAGAAGTAGGCTGGTGATAAATTTTCATTAGACTATAAGCAAAAGTGAATACACAACAAAAAAAGGAATAAAAAGATTCAAACACACAGTAACTGGTAGCAATCAATTTCGTCAGTAGGTTAGAGAAATACTTTATTTCTAAATTCTGATTTTTTTTTTATCTTTTGCTCTGTGATTCATATCTCTGTGAGTTCCAGTGGTGATTTTTACAGAAACCGTGTGTTCTTTGGGAATTTCAATCGCTAACGGCTCACAAAAAGAAAGAAAACATTTAGGCATCAATACTGCATTTTATTTCGCTGATCTTATCTATCCTCTCATTGCTAAGACATGGATGAATAAAGTTGCTTACATGGTGATCAATAAATTCAAGCGCAAATAGTGTCGTCTGTTAGCCATTCAATACCAGCCCAATCTATGAATCAAGTCTGTGACACTTCCGTAAGGCCTGTGGCAAGCGCTCATAAAATATGCGGCTGTTCACTGCACTTTCTCGAAACTACTTATCAACCAATCACGATACAGATCCCATGCAACACCACTAATCAATCTAGATTAGGTCGTACAAGACTTGCGGACAAATAACAGGTCTTCAATATTCGATCTATAAATTGAATTCTACAATTAGCTTTACCTTTAACCAAGATTATGGGCTCAGATTTTAGAGATTGTGTTTCTCCATCTAGATCTGTCATCGATTCAAGGTTGCTGGATAGCATGGGCATTAGGATTGTTACATACATAGATGTAATTAACGACGGAAACCTCTTGTAACTGCTCTTCAAACGAAATATGATTAATTGTTCTTAACATGTATCTCCACTCATGTGGAAAGTACCTCATTCATGTTGACAGTGGCACACAGAATGTAGAAACTTCACGTCTTCTGCCTTCACTTCGCACAGGTAATAACACAGCCCAGAATGGGTTAGCTAATCTGTGGCAACAGAAACTGATCCTTCAGATTGAACCTTGGTCGTATTGCGCAAGTGGAAGTGGAGAACCATGTCACTATGGAAGACCTTCATGTGTCAAACCAAGAGAATTGCTGAATAATATTGTAGTGACTGCTTCGAGAGGATCACGTTTTGCTCTGCCGGGTGTGATTACTGGCACATCTGAACCGTGGAAGGTCACCTAACGACGCTCACAATAATCACTGGACACTGACTTTCACGTCCTTCGTCTTGAAGATGATTTACATTTGAAAGTTACGTTAGCAAATCGTGAATACATCTGGTAAGAGACAAACGTTGTCCAGCCAAAGAGATAGAATGTACAACTCAACAAAAGAACCACAGACAATTTACTGTTGAGTGCAAATACTAAAACATAAAATGTGAAAAATCCTGCGCAGTATGGTTAGTAGGCCTACATAAAAAAAAAATGTAACTGCTCTAATCGAGTTTGCTCGTAGCAATAATCTTCAAAAATTAATTTATCATGCTAATATATTTTTAACTAAACTTACAAATTCCAAAGTAGCATACATGAATGTAGATCTAAAAAAAAAAGTATCCAAAAAGAAATTACAGATTTTACCTTGCAACAACTTTTAGAGAAGTTCATAAAGGAATTATCCTCACTTACTTTCGTATTGCCTAAGATGTAGGCAATAGAAATCAATTATAATTTCCAAAAAAATGTTTATTAAATTAATTTTAAAAGTTAAAATTCTAAAAAATTTCTGAAATTTCAAAAACTATAAAAAGTGCAGCTAACCATTTTCCAATTTATGTCTTCCGACCAATTTAATCAAACTCCTATATTCAGAAACAAAGGGGCAAATAAATGAGGAATATAGGCATTTACAGATGAAAAAAACTGGTAAGATGGATTATATTACAAACTACCAAATTGAACGCTAAGCATGTACAAGATTAACAAAATCATGTATATCCTCAAATATAGGACAAGTTTAAAGTGGTTCATATACCAGATATATTGAAACAAAAAATAACCTATTACGCTTCTTTTAAGGTCAAAATCACTGCAAACCAGTACGCATGACTAAAATTAGTAGGATCACAACAACAAAATTTATGATCAAAATTCAATTACAAACATATCTAACAACACGTTTTCCAAGAATCTACGTAGACTACTAATAGGTTTGGTCAATATTTCACCTTACAGCTTCTGTCATGAGGTCTAGGAATCAGATGCTTCAGTATTTCACAGTTAAAATCGTTTGTGTTAAATTTTTATGCACCTGATTGGCTGAGTTCATAAACTACCTTGTATTTTTCTGCGCATATCGGAATAGTGATTCGCAGAAATCGTTAACGTATGTCCTATTTGGTTGACGTACTCGAAGTCTGTCCAAACTTTTGGCAGGTGTCGTGTGTTCCACAGAGGTTCTACAGCAAATGCAATCTACGAGTATGCAAGGGACCCGACGCAGGGAGAGCATTATCAGTCTGATGTGTGCACTGCACCTACCCCGAGAGTCGGAGCAGCGACCGCAAAGACAGAAACGGAAGCGACAGGTGCCGTGGGCGTCCCGCGGGCGGCTGCACTCACCACGTCGGCGGAGGCAGCGGGCACCGCCCCCCACCAGGGCTCGCCGTCTCCAGCGCAGCCGCCTCCAGCCGCGTCCATGTGGTGCGCATGCCGCCTCCTGCAGCGTCTGCCGACGCCAGCCAACTCCGCCTCCGACTACGGCCGGCTTCATTTTTTCGCGCGCCGACCCCCCTTCTTCCGTCGCCCACACATTGGCGTGTGCGATGCCGGCAGGCAGATGCGCCGGCGCGACTCCCCCACTCTGCCGCGCGGCGCGGCGTGGCCCGACGCCCGGCAGGTGGCTCAGCTTCGCGCTGCCGCCGCTAGGCACCGCCACGGGCCGGGTGCACCCAGACGCCGCCTCTCGCAGCGTGGAGGGGCGTCGGTGGCTCCTCCCTGCAGACGCGCGCGCACCGTGGAGGCTGGCTGAACAGTGTCACAAACCACGAGGTCAAAACTTATCCCACACGCCGTTTGAATCGGGACTGACCGTTTTAAACAATTATGCTCTATATTCTTGCTAAAGTTTTACTTGGAATGTCGGTAATCTATTTCCTTAGAACGAACTGAATAGCTAGGCTATTGATCTTGCCTGTCTCAGCCACTCATCTGCTTCTTGTCCTTCCGCGTAATACACAACACTGAACCTTCCCTGCCATAATAGTGCTTTCTACCTCCTCTCCATTTTTTCTTAGATCCCTAAAAATCTTGCCAGTTTTGGATACTGATTAAAAAATAATGCATAACACTTCCAAGAACATCCGATTTTCACTTAAGAACTATATTTTCTCTTCCACATACCTTCCCAATTCTTCGACCTATATACCTGCATACTTCAATACCAATGTGTGTCTTATACATACTGTCATGTCTTCTGCCTCGTCTGACTTTTCTTTCCATGTTGAGGGACCACCAAATAATGTTTTTGTGTCCATTACGAACAGGAAAGTTTTTAACCTTTTATGATCTACGCACCAGCTCCTAGTAGTGTCTCTTCCACAATGGATACCAACGGCTTTTTCCTCCGCTTCTTTTCTTATACAGTTCTTACACAAAAAAAAAAAAATTTTGAGTTCTTCTGTGATGGTCTAACTGATGTTTCTTTCTGAAAACGTTTCTGTATGAGCATCACAATTTAAAATACTTCAACCCATTTTTTTAGCTTCAGCCTTGAATTTTACAAAAGATTTTTATTACATTTTATTAATAGCCTTTTAGTGTATACCCAGGTGGAAGTTTTCTTTCGTGTCTACTTTTCCATTACTCACTTATGTGCAAATGAAGATTTACCAAGTCGCTTATGCCAGGAATCAAGTGTTACTTATTGTCACAGTCGTATTTTCCCTTCCATAAACCACCCAAATTCTTAGATCTCAACTCGAAAACGTATCTTATACACCCTAATGACTCTCTTCAACGGTCTTCCAGGGTTTTATAAGCTAGCTGCATTTCTTTTTTCTTCCCACTCGCGTATTTGCAATTCAAAATGCGGATCTCATTTTACGGTATCTTACTCAAGCACAAGAATAAGTTTTTATAGTTCAGTACTATCACTTGCGTGGAACATACCCTTATCGCCCTCTCTAATTGATCGGTGTGTTACTTGTTACTACCCTCTTGTGCCAGATTCTGCTTAGCGTTTCCATGATAACTCACGGCTAAGTGATATTTCTCACTTTTTCCATAAAACATCTTTCTCAGAGAGCATTGACAAAAAAATAAAAAAAATAAAAATAAATAAATAAAAAAAATGGTGCTCTCTAGTTCTTTCAGTCAACTTCTAAACTGGATCCTTAAAACTCGCTGCTTTGTTGAAGGGGACATCGAAGGAAGGCCTCCGAGAATCAACGAGAGGTTTCTTCGTTGCTGGATGTGTAACAAGCGAGATAACGGTTTTGACTATGATACAAGAGACGTCGGTTCTGGTTGAATAGCTGAGGTGAACAGAACTTTTGCAGAGGCCGGACGACTGCGATCACCTGGTAGGTCTGCGTATGTGTCGACACTAAGGATTGCAATCCCGCAGTGTTTTCAATCCCGCGGGATCCGCGCGGGATTTGCGCCAATCCCGCGGGATCCGTGCGAGATTGGTACAAACAGTTCTTTAACGCATATATTTAAAACATAGTTACTTAAAACGTTAATAAATTAAATGATAATTAAATTAATAAACCATTTTTAATGTTAAATGATAAAAATTAACAGTTAACAATACTTTGATTGGCAAAATGACATTAAAACTTTTTAGCGTATCGTAAGTGTATTTCGAGGTTTTACATTTCTGTTTTTTAATCTAAACCAATTTTTAAATAAATAATAAAAATTGAAAATATTGAGTCTTAGGTCATATTATGTGCCTTACAATACATCACATAAGTTTACAAATATGGTTTGTTTAATGGCCAAGTTACCAGAGTTTTTTTTTTTTTTAAATTCTAAATAAACGTTCCATTACACCCAGAGAAAGCCTTCCATTTCACAAAGTGAAGTGAATATAGTCTGTAAAGTGTAGACTTGGCTAAGAAGAAGATCTCATAACTTTTTGTTACTGCAAAAGCACGAGACTTGGCCTTTTTTGCGTGATTCATTATTATATCTCTTGTATCCTTGATTGATATTACAGTTGATTCAATGCCATTAAAAGAAAATACTCACCAACACGTAAACTGTCAAGTATTTCAGATTTACTTACGTGGCGTAACGACGTTTTTAGAGTGGAAATTATTATTTTTAGTAAGAAAGGAGACTTTCTCGGCGAATGATTGCAGTGAAGTCCTCATAGGTTGTATCTCCGGATTTCGTTGCAAATGCATGAAATTACACACGTTAGGAAGACGGCAGAGGCAGCCGTCGAAGTATGGTGTTCCTACAACACAATTCGTCGATACACCCGTGAAAATTTCACTATAACTTTTTTTACCTTTAGTCGAAATAATAACAAGGAGAAGAGGCATTAATCGATAGCCTGAGCGACACATGTAAACAGGCGGCTTTCGTAAAAGAAACGTATTGAGGCAGCGGCCAAAACAACAATAAGTCGAAGGATATACAATTTCCATTTGATACCTGTTAAATAAATAGGTACGCGATCGTTAAAATTACGATAACATTAGTTTCATATCAACGAATAATCACATTTTCAGCCGCAAATTAGGAAATTGTCACAATTATTTTATCTGCAAATACAGAAAATGGGAATAATGGAACCGTGAATAAAAAGCTGTAACCGTGTAGTTCAGATAACGTGTGCGACACTTAAAAAATAATTATATAGTTAGAAAATCGTACTAAATACGCACCATAACTCAAATTACAGAAATGTGTACTCGAAACAAACGTAAGTTTTAATGAATACGTAAAAGTGGATCTATTTACTTACGAATGAGGAAGGTTGACAAAAACAAACCCTTTTTCACACGAGTCAAATGCCAAATGGAAGGGTACAGGCAAACAGTGCAAAATATCGGACAGAGACCGAGTGGGGCAGCGAGTCACGCAGACTGACACGTGTTTCCACCGGATTTTGCGGATTTTGGGGATTTTGCGGATTTTGAATGGATTTTCATAATTTGAAAGCTTGGGATCAAAGTTAATTTTTAACGTACGTCTTAAGACATACAACAAATTTATTTTACGAATAATCTAGCATAACCTGAAAACAGCTGAATCGATTCAGCCTTAGTTTTCACACTATCAAACATTGATGTGTCTCATTATGCTGACTCATCTGCCGCTGGAGCTAAAAAAATTTATTATTATGTTACTTCGTCTGGCATTGGAGCACAAAATTAAAATATATTCGGTACCTGTACAGTTGGATATCAGGTATTCAGAATTGGATATCAAGTAATCAGAACTAAACGAGATATGTAAAAAAAAAAAAATTGTTTAATATCGATTTGCTTCAGGGAGTTACAAACAGCGGCACCCTTTTATTGTGAACAGAAGCAATAGCCAGTGACATTGTACTGGTGCTGGCAGATCCTGTGATTGAAGAAAATCTATGTTGTTTTGTCATTATTAGTTTCTCGCATTCATTACGGCCATCTATGATATTTAAAAATTGAATATTTCGAGTTTTGTTTAGTGTGCAAAATAGTTATTATTTGAAACTGGTTTTATTGCTGTCACTAACGGCTACGGTCAGAGACATTTTAGTTGTGTACAGTATTTATTGTGGAATACAGCATTTAGTTGTTCCATCTTTTATATTCGTCACCATACGTTCAGAATATCATTTAATATCCCGGCGTTACGTAACGTTGAAACATGAGATATTCCAAACAAATCAATTGAGATTCTAAGCTTTATAATGGTTAAAACCCCATCGAACTCTGCTCAGTAGTTTCTGAGTTTTTCTAGTTCATATTTATCCGGCTTTCGTTTTATATGTATAGAAGAATGATCAGTTTCGCGTAATATAATTTTACTGATTGTTAATGGACTTAAAAATTCCGTAGTAGTGTATTAATTACAAGACAATATTATTTCGGCTCAAGCAACACGACAAACGAGCAGTTTATACCCTCTATGGGCAGTTGGTGAGTAGTTTGTTATCTGACTAATCGCATCTGTTTCCTGAGTCCTGCGGGAAGTGGGTGAAATGGTTGCCAATGTACAGTCGGGGACATAATTCGAAAGACCCCTCGCCTTTCGATTATGCTTCGTTCTAGACACGACTGCCACATGGGACAGCATAACTGGTAGGTGGTACACTAAATTCATGATAAAATAGACCTCTCATATCCAGCGCTTTACCCTAGACTAAAAAAAATGAGCTCACGCGCGAGAGACTCGCAAACGCTCAGAGGCTAAGTTCGGAGTTCTACAGTTAAAATAATCACGAGTATCACTATTTTAATCATAATAACGATTGAATTAATTAAATCGATTGATATAGAAGAATGATACCGCTTTTTAGAAATTTTGATAGCCACTCCGTATTTTTTTTTTAATAAACAGTGGACAATTCGCTAGCAAACGAAATTACATGATTAATACTAAAACGAATCGCTAAATTACTCACGGATAAAAATTTATAAAATCAATAACAGCGCTTGAATGGACTTAGTCACACGTTCTAGCGCTGCGGCGTTATCGAACCGTGTGTTACAAGCGTAAGTAGAAAGTGTATTTACGAAAGTACTCAGACGGTGAACTAAATCAAGACATATAAATTATGTAGTTATTTCCACATACTTCAGTAGTTCGGAATAAGAACACCTTAATTTTGTTTTCACCATAACATTTTTAGAAGGTAAGTTTAACTTGATCGCAGTAGTTACAGTTTCAGTGGTAATAATAATTATTATTAACAGTAAGTCCGTCGACAATGTAAATAAGCGGTTTCAGGTTTTAAAGCTGAAAAAATGGAAGTGGGAAACCTTTCATGCCTTCCTTTATTTCTCCCTAGCCCTGATACTTCTTGCCTTCCAAACCAGATGGGTTATGGATAACAATTTTGCCTGGCATTCGGCAGAACGCGGATTCAAGCCCCGTAGGACATCCAATTTCAGTTTGGTATGGTTTCCGTAAACCTCTCCAGATGAACACCGAAAAAGTTGCTTCAAAAAGCCGTGGCTGTAATTATTTCCCGATTCTACTTTCCAATACTCTCAGGATTCAAATCACATTGGTGTCGAAAGAGAAGAAGAAGAAGCATAACTCAATATGGTGGGTTATTGGTAACACTGTGAGGTGGCTTCCGGGAGGACGTGGGTCCGAATCCCCGTCCGGTCATCCAGATTTGGGTTTTCGATGGCTTCCCCAAAATCACTCGAGGCGAATGCCTGGGTGATATCGTCAAAAAATACCACGGCCGAATTACTTCCGGTTGCTCACCCCCAAGTCCTTACCGGATCTAACCACCCCGACGTCGACAAGGCATAAAGCCAAAAGCAAAACAAAAAAGATATAAAGCTTAAAAATGTCGCCAAATTACTGTCAGTTACCAAGCTTAAAGACAAAAGCTATTGATACTCCTCCAAATCATAATTTTTATTAGTAAATTCAGGAGATTGTTTTGTCAATGTAAAGGAACATGTTGTGGAAGTAAAGGAATCTAAACACCAACAAAAGTTGAAACTCCGAAATAATATGAGACGAAAAACCAATATTAGCAAACCCAAATTTGACGTCGTTTGTGAATATGACCCAACGAACCCAGGTATCTTCTTTTAAAAACAAAATCACCTGCAGAGACGCCGACAGGCATTATGCCGAAAATGAATCAAAACGCTTCACATGAAATGTTTTGCAGTTACGAGACCATAGAAAGAGAAAGGATGAAAGTGTTGTAACTCAACGCTTTATTCATAATTATGTATTCGTCATTAAAATTATTTTAGAAAATTAATCCTTCTGCATTTCTACTTCGAAATGCTCTCAAAGCATCTTGAAAATGTTCTATGGCGTACTATTTGCATGATGGAATTAATTCAATAATATTGTGTATTGACTGTGCATTAAAAAATATATAAAAAAAAATAAAACCTCCAAGCATATCTTACGGGAAATTGAACTGCTTCGATCTTTAGATTTAAATATTTTGGTCTGTTCTCTGGTAAAAGAATGTGGAAACGTGATTGCAATCACGATGGCTAATACAGATGATAAATCCAAGGTGCTTCAGCTACTTCCGGGAGCGATTTTCCTCAACTTTATTTACCTGCTCTGTGTTTATCCCTGAACGTTGTATCTGACACAGCTCAAGAGAGGAAATCATCATAGGAGATCAGAAAATATATACGTTACGAACGATCGTTTTCTGAACAATAACATAAAGTAATCTTGTCATAGTTGTTTTCTAAGACGCGAAAATGTTCGATCCACTACAGATTTCAGAATTACGTTTAGTCTTTTAGTCAAATGTTCCACATAGCAATCACAGGCACGTAGATGTTAGTTTTCAGATAAGTATGATTAACCTTTTATGAATCCATAATATTCGACTTTAAAAAGAAATCACCTATTTCCTCCAATACACACACAAAAGGATTTAGAAATTTCAGCTGCATGTGAAGTTAGCGAACATCGCTAATTGTTTGACTAGCTAATATAAATCTTTTCTCATTGCTGTCTTTCCTAGTATAAAACTTTCACGGTAGGCTTCATTGTGAGAATAATTATGAAGTAGGCTCAATTCCCTATTCGGGTATCCCGATGTCAGTTTTCCATGGTTTCACAATATCAGTCGATACGAACGCTGGGAGGGTTCATTCAAAGGCAATGGTCGAATTCCTTCCCGTTTTTGTCTCCAATGCACTCCCATCTCTAATGACCTAGATGTAAACGAGGAGAAAGCCTTAAGCACAAAACAGGCAAGTAACACAAGAACGAATGTGTGGTTTTCAGAGAAGACATATAAATTCCTCAGTACCATCGATCGGCACTAACATAACCGCAAAAGCTAAAATTGAAATATAGAGAAAATATGATACTTTGAATTCGTTTTTTTTTTTTAAAAAAAACTGCTTTACGTCTCCTTTTTACACGCTTTATATTAGCTTGACTTGTATGTATGTATGTATGTATGTATGTATGTATGAATGTAACGGAATTTTACAACTTCATTTTGACCCACTTCCCAATGTCAGAGCTGTTTGAAATTTGGCACACATATTAAGAACCGGTGACAATACAATAATTTCATAGCTATATCCTGCTATGCTCATTATTTTGACAGTAACAACAGAAAAATGGTTGAATGTCGTGGAATTTTGCAATATAATTTTAACCCAATTCCAGATGTCCGAGTTGTTTGAAATTTTGCTCATGTATTGATAACTGATTACAATACAATAATTTCATAGCTATGTCTTGATATTCTGATTACGTTGACAGTAAAAACATAAAAAAATTGCACACGTTTTAAGAACGATTGACAATACAGTAGTCTCTTAGCAACGTTCTGCTATTCTCGTTACTCTGACGGTAATAATAGAAAAATGGTTGCCATGTAATGGAACCTTTAATTTCAGTGTTTACCCGCTTCCTGACGTCCGAATCGTTTTAAATTTGGCACACTTATTAAGAACCGATAAAAATTCAACAATTTCACTCTCACCACGTTGTCAGTGTATCCTATACTTGATGGGATTACTGAGTTAGGCAAATGCAGCCGCGACATTAGTGCACAGGTGCGATTCGAGAAATCTTCGTCATTTGGCGGCCACACCCTTCGGAGATTACCCACCCAATATAGCCATCATCATCATCATCGTTCTCCCAGTTTCCCGGGTGTGATTTACGAGCCTTGGTTGCTGTAGACGATCGTCTTCTGCTGTCTTCTATCCAGAAAGGTTTCTCTGTCTGAAGTCGCTTAACGTGATGATGAATAGTAAGTATTCGAAATATTACTTCGTACTATTATAGAAAGGTAGCCTTCCTCGTTTACCGTGCTATTGGATCTCTTGTTGAGTTGACCATTTAATTGTATTTTACTCGTGGGAATAATAATTAATAATGAAATTACAACTCAAAGAAAAAGAGAGATTGGCGAAGAAAAGCCAACAGTAATAAACATACTTTTTAAACTATCTGAACTAAAAAGTTAAAAATAAAATTGTAGTTTAAAAAACTAAAATCACGCTTTCGTAGTAATGTGAACTAAAAGGTTAAAAATAATATTTAAATATAAACATTTTGTTTAACAGTGATAGGACGTCCCACAATTCAGGATAAATTAATTTTTTTGAATAAGCTTAAAGTATAAAGTCACTGATTACCAAATTAACTTCAATGTTAAAAAAGTGTGGGGTGCGCTCTAACTTTTGACAATGACTCTGTCTTTACAAACAGCCAACGACAAAAAAATATAAAACAACTGAAATAGCACCGCATGCTTTTTTACATTAAAGTTAATTTTGTAATCAGTGACTTTATACTTTAAGCTTATTCAAAAAAATTAATTTATCCTGAATTGTGGGACGTCCTATCACTGTTAAACAAAATGTTTATATTTAAATATTATTTTTAACCTTTTAGTTCACATTACTACGAAAGCGTGATTTTAGTTTTTTAAACTACAATTTTATTAACATCGAGGTCTTTAGAGACGGGAAAGGATGGGGGCAAGGAATGGGAAGGAATTCGGCCATGGCCTTTTGAAGGAAGCATCCAGGCATTTGCCTGGAGTGATTTGGGGAAACCATGGTAAACCCAAATCTGGATGCCCGGACGGGGATTCGAACCGCCGTCCTCCCGAATGCGAGGCGAGAACGCTAACCGTTACACCGCCCTGCTCGGTTTTGAATTCAAAATGCCGTATTCACAAATATGTGGTGCTACACGAAGAGCAGATGTTTCATCGACTTCTGAAGGATTTAATTTGTATAACTCAAAAACATTATGAGTTTGCTAGGTGGGTTTAGGGTTCATAGTCAATTCTTGCTATATGAATTTGCATCGCATCAACGTCACATAGTGTTTAACATCTATTCACATATCAATATGATATAATGTTCCATTATCACTATGTAAAAAATCCCTAATTAGCAGTATTCATGTCGGAAAAATTGAATGGTTCCAAAATTTCAATTGCGTATTTATTCGTCAAGACTAATGAAATGAAGATGCAATTCTATCTTGGGTACTATGACAAACAATTCGCGAAGTCGTAATACAAGGAAACAGGCATCGTTTGCGTCAGAAGACTTCCTCGTCCTCTGCGCCACTTGTTTTCAAACTACAAATCTGCCACAGTGTGTTCCGTTGCAACAACGAAATGAATCGCTCAAGGTGACGCTGATTGGGGGGGGGGGGCAGTACATGAAGAAGGGCATTCAAAAAGTTCAGTAGCTACAACAACCTTGGGGATGCAATAATCCGCCGTGGCAAGGTGGATACGGAAGATATGAAGACGAAAGAAATGTCTCAGAAGCGGCCCAATACAGAGAGCTGCTCGACGAAAAACAACAACTGACCAGGATCGAAAAACTGTTAGACTTTGCCGTACACTCCCGTTTCTAAGTGCATGGCAGTTGTGGAATAACTTAAGGCTCGACATAGCACTAAAACAACCACAAGGAGCTTACGAGAAAAAGGTTTGCAAGCCAGACGGTGATGCGATTAAGGAGTGCCTAATCTTCGCATCTGATAATACTGCCAGGTGTCCTGATTAATGGACACATGTCGTCTTCAGTGATGAGAAGGTGTTTACGAAGGGAACTGCGGGTAATGTGGTGGTGTACCGCCCACGTGAAGCAAGATTTGACCAACGCTACATTTACCACCAGCCGCAGAAGTGGTAGTGCTTCTGTTACCGTCTGGGCGTGGATTTCTGCTGCAGGTTGTGGTGTGCTGTGGGAGGTGGACGGCCGTCTTAATTCCTATTTCTGGAGAACGTGATGTTGCCATCTGTGAGGCAGAGATTTCCGGAAGGGATATCATGTTCCAGCATGACTGGTCACCAGTCCACCAGTCCCGTCTAGATCAGAGGGGATTCGTCGAACACCCCGTAATGCTGCAAATTGATTGATCACCCAAGAGCGCTGAAACACAAAATATTCGGGCAGAAATGGTCGGAATTATAAAAGAAAAGGGGCATGTGCCGACGACCCGGTGGCATTTATGACGCATGGAAAGAACTGGCCGAAAATTGTGGTTTATGTCACGCCTCATTTTTTTCCATGAACAGTAAAATCGATGAGGAGCGAGGCTGGACAAGACACAGTGTATTTTTTTACTTCTCCATAACTATTCTGCCACACCTCTTTTCCGGCATTCAGCGATCTTATCCCTGTATTACATCCTGATCCGTTTCCAAACATCATTTTTCCCTTCCTCCTCTCGCCATCACCAAAGATATCTGGGAAGAGTACAAGTCTCAATCGAAGAAGCACATCCAACCGTTCGTCGGTGGTGGCGTAGTAGGAAAACCGACAGAGTAGTAAAATAAGACGTGGGAGCTGGCACGAGACTCTGTGGAAGCATTTTTTTATCCTCTTGTTCATTTCTTTTTAGCCTCCTATATAAAATGCTACACAGAAGTTTATAAGACAAGCGTACCATTCTGTCCAATAAGATAGCAATTTTTTACCCAGTTTTAATTTTAATATTAGTGTCTGTAACATAAGTACCACAATTTTAAAAATTATGGTACTGAATTAATTTAAGGTTTAAGCTGTTGTTTTCTTTAGTTATTTTCACTGTTGTATTAAATGCTTGAGAATGCCTGGAAGGTGCCTTCAAAAGACCTTGGCCGAATCCATCCCCGTTTTTTCCCCAGTCCTTTCTTGCTTCAAATTACCTCGATGTATGTGTTGTAATGCCAAAAGGAAAAAAATTAAAACTTTAAAAAAATAAAAAGTAAATGTTGCCAATATCAATGTGGATTAAAACAAAAGCACTTGCCACCACGATTTCATCACAAAAAAAATTCTCAAATAAAAATATTACATCTCTGAGGTGCGTTTTGGACCTACTCCTTGTTGGATTTATCTCATTCAACCGTCGACTACGGTAGCGGAGGGACTCGAGTGCTTCTTCCACATGTTAAGAGTCGCCAGTATGGTGTTTTTTCCTTAGGTCTGGTCGATGTCGAAATCATTAGAGGGAGAAAAAGGACGGGGGCATCGATCGGGAAGGAACTCAGCCATGGGATTTTTACGGAACCATCTCGACACTCACGGGATGATTTCCATTAATCATGCAAGATCGAAATCCGGATGGATGGACGAAGATTTGAATCCGTGTCCTGGAGCTTTACCGGAACTGTCGGTCACTGGTGCGATTCCGGCCTGGGGCATGGGAGTTAAAGTAAGTGTTTTGTATGTCTTGTGTCGTCTTTCACTTGTATGAGCAAAAAACATTTGGAAATACGTCAGTTCACAGAATGATGAATGGCTATCGCGGGAATGCCATTAATATTTAAGACAATGTTATTGAACCAAAAGGCAAAAGCCGCCTTCAAAAATCTCTCACAGATCCACCCCGCTTGCCAAAAAATATTTTTTATTTGGTGCCAGCTAGCAACATGGCTGCGTGCTAATAAGAGTTTAAGGATAATAAGATACAAAATTTGGAAAGTAGGCGGACTATAGTGAAGTTCTTTAGTACACACGGAGGAGTATTTAATTTCAGTTGAGTTTGTGGGACGTGATATATTTAACACTACATGTGGTTATTATATAAGAAGAATTCACTCGAGGAAATTGCAGGTCAGAGGCAAGGAGGAAGTAACCGATGTAACAAACGTTTCGAGGAAGTGTTTATTTACCAGTGGCTCTGAGGAAGCGAAGAATACTTGTTCAGTAGAGTTAGCTCAAATAAGGTGCAGTGTGTGTGAATATCATCATCTGTACTCGAAATACGTCCTTTTTCGAATCACGAGCATCTACAAACACAGCGAAAGCCATTTGCCGAAAATAACAGAAACAACTCAACTTCATATAAAACATTATTAAAGTTACGTTATCATATTTAGAGGACCGGTGAAAGTGTTGAAAAATAACGTTTGAACTAATATGTATATTAGTTAATACAAATTTCGGCAATTACTCCTCGACTTCATTATACTGTCAGTTCTGTCATTGCATCTTGTAAATGTTCTACTCGTACTATTTTACTATCAAATGAATTAATTAATATTCCGTAATAATGGAGCTATTTCTTAAAAACTGGAAGTGCACGTTTTGGAAAATTGATCTGCCTCCATCTGTTGATTTGAATACTTTGCGACCTTCGTTTTCTGTGACCATTCAGCCTGATTCAGTTTGTATTTTTCTGACTATTGTGTCAGGGTAATGTGGCACACTATAGTGAAGCCAACACAATATGAACACTACACTCATTTAAAACTACCCATGTGGGAGGACGGACTCAAATCGGCGACCCTTAAAATGCGATGATAGCATTCTAACCCCTATACCGCTAGGGCTAGCTTGAGTGTCTTGGTCGGGACTCTAGTGAAGGAATTTGTGAACATGTCTGCGGTCATGGTTTGCTAACACGGATGACAATTCCGGAGGCCCACAGGACAAGGAAATTATCAGGCATGTGATTTTCCTCATGCTGCTTCTACTACTCTGCGTCTGTTTCTGTTGTTGGACAAATGTAAATATCTGACTTAATTACTGAACTATTCGCAACGCCTTGTAGACGATTATTCTACTGCAGACAACAATGTTTAGTATATATTTAAACTGCATTGTTTTATAAGAAGGGAAGCTGCGGTAGATCCTGGCCAGATATTGTTTTACGGGGTATGATTGTGTGGGACTGTTCTATGACGTTCCCTTTCTTTCGACAACCTTGCCATTGTTTATCTGTGATCTCTCAAATTCTAGCAATAAAACCGTTTGAATGTCGCTTTTCATGCAAAGTCATAATTGCCGCCTTCTCAAGACAATCAAATGTCTAGTTGTGGCTGATGTAACAATTCACACTGAAACAGACCTAAGTTTGAATAGAAGTATTCGATGAGGAAGTATTCTGGCGCGAAACGATGCGAATTTCCTTCTATTGTAACTTCTGACTTCTGTTCCATCGTATACAAGATAAAACTACATCTTCCTTCATTATAGCCTATACAAAGCAATTTCAAAAAGAAATTTTGTAACTGTAAAACTTTTGACAGGAATACTATTGGATTAGAATCGTTTACAAAATGATAACTGATTATCTCGTTTAGATGTGTGAATAACTTTTAAATACTAGGTACTGTGAAGCGTTGCAGATAAATTCAACGAGAATCATTTCTGGCCACTGAACCCACCTAATAAACCATAATATTTTAAAGCCATCCAAAATAAATTTTCAGATATCGATGAAATAAGGATACTGAGCTGTCGTTTTATGAACGTCGATTTAAAACCATGTCTTTCATCTAAGCTTCAAATAGCTGTCAATAGAGTATTTTTAGTGCATATAATTTCTGTACATTTCAAATTTTCATTTTGCAGTTATGGTGTAAGATGTTGATAGTATTTTGGAATTATAATTTCTCCTCTGCAAACTGCGTATCAGTTCTTCCTTTTACACATATTAACCATTTTCAATATTTAGGGCTAAAAGCCTCGATGCAGTCGAAGTAAGTAAATATAGGAGAGAATTGTGAACAAAGAATACGAAACATATTGATCAATGCTTTTACAGGAATCATCCTGGCATTAATCGTCAAAGATTTTGAGAAAAATGGAAAAACCAAATTTGATAGCCGACGGGAATTTGAAGAGGCATCTAATTAATGCTGTTCGCGATTGGGGCTACCATAGCATTTTCTACTAGGAAGAATGGTCTTGGAAAAAGAACGATCTCAACGTTACAGTTAGTGACGTTGGCTAATTCCATACGCAGTTGAGATTATAAAATTCTTATGTCTAACTTTTGAAGTAAAATGATGATTGCTTTTCAAACTGGAATAAGTTGGATTGGTAAAAGTGAAATGACCTTTTCTTCGAAAAACTAAGAGGTTAAAAATGAGTGGATAATGGTTGGATCAGGATTAATGAGACACAAAGTCTTTAGATCTGAAATCCTTAAGGCAGTGGTTCTCAATTAGTGGTACGCGTATCCCCAGGGTTACATGAGGCTGTTGCAAGGGGCAATCAGTAAGATACTTGCAAAAAAATTTGAAAATTTCTACCACACAAAGACAATCAAACTATCTGTGTGTGAATTAAAATTCTGTAATGCTGTAACTGTGCGAAGCACTGAAGTGGGATGAAAGGAACGGCACAGGCAGCTGGGATTCACGAGGTAGAGACTGCAGTCTAGTGATTAAAATATTGATGAGTCTACTACTAGGCTGCAGATAGATATATTAAATAAAGTCTTTGTTAGAAACAGTCTGTTAAGATTGTTCCTGAATGAATACTTGTTATATTTAGTTCAGAAAACTGTGCCTCATGGGTGAGCGGTAATGCTCTCGCCTCGCATTCGAAAGGACACGGGATCAATCTCGTCCGACCATCCAGATTTGGTTTTCTAAGTTTCTCCAAATCACTTCAGGGTTTTTTCAAAAGGCTCGTCACTTGCCCTTATTCAATTCTCGCTTCCAATGATCTCAACTTCAAAGAGGGGTAAAGCTAGAAAGAATTTTTTTAAAAAAGTTCAGAAAGCCCTGGTTTATCAGGTATATACGGTTCTACTTCAGTATAATTCTTTTTCTGTTGAACTGTGTCCAACAACAGACACAGACGCAGAGTAGTAGAAGCAGCATGAGGAAAATCACATGCCTGATAATTTCCTTGTCCTGTGGGCCTCCGGAATTGTCATCCGTGTTAGCAAACCATGACCGCAGACATGTTCACAAATTCCTTCACTAGAGTCCCGTCCAAGACACTCAAGCTAGCCCTAGCGTTATAGGGGTTAGAATGCTATCATCGCATTTTAAGGGTCGCCGATTTGAGTCCGTCCTCCCACATGGGTAGTTTTAAATGAGTGTAGTGTTCATATTGTGTTGGCTTCACTATAGTGTGCCACATTACCTCTGCAAAACCTGACACAGTAGTCAGAAAAATACAAACTGAATCAGGCTGAATGGTCACAGAAAACGAAGGTCGCAAAGTATTCAAATCAACAGATAGTCAGATCAATTTTCCAAAACGTGCACTTCCAGTTTTTAAGAAATAGCTCCATTATTACGGAATATTAATTAATTCATTTGATAGTAAAATAGTACGAGTAGAACATCAAGATGCAATGACAGAACTGACAGTATAATGAAGTCGAGGAGTAATTGCCGAAATTTGTATTAACTAATATATATTAGTTCAACGTTATTTTTCAACACTTTCACCGGTCCTCTAAATATGATAACGTAACTTTAATAATGTTTTATATGAAGTTGAGTTGTTTCTGTTATTTTCGTCAAATGGCTTTCGCTCTGTTTGTAGATGCTCGTGATTCGAAAAAGGACGTATTTCGAGTACAGATGATGATATTCACACACCACCTTATTTGAGCTAACTCTACTGAACAAGTATTCTTCGCTTCCTCAGAGCCACTGGTAAATAAACACTTCCTCGAAACGTTTGTTACATCGGTTACTTCCTCCTTGCCTCTGACCTGCAATTTACTCGAGTGAATTCTTTCTTAACAAAACTTGAAAAGGGAAGACATTACGCTACGATTCAACCCGAAATACCAATAAAACCTTGGTACCACTCTACAACTTTTAGTAGACGACACGTGTCATCTCTAATAAGAATGAGACTAGGTCACGGGTGTTACCCAGCTCACCTACACCGCATCAGAGTAGCAGAATCCCCCTACTGTGAAGATCACCCTACAGAAATAGCGGACCTAGATCATCTATTTTTGGTTGCAAGAAATATAACTCTCCACAAAACGAATTACTTCGCCGCATCACAAAAGAAAAGGTCCCCTTACCAACCAGCATCGCAATCTTGCTGTATGAGAATAACCGACAGGTTAATCCCGGCAATCATCAGATTCCTAGAGGAAACAGGTCTCCACATATGAAATAGATTTATAAAACGACACCCAATTGGAAAAGACCATGAAACAACATATCAATAATACATAGCAATCACCTATATAAACCAGATGTAAACCTCTTAACCCAAAAAAAACAAAAACCAAAAATTGTAATTACAACTACTTGCGCAAATATATTTGTAAAACTCTTATCAATGTCTTTAAATAATTATAAGTTATTGTAATCATTGATGTAATTGTAAATTATTGTAAATTTTATCTAAATGTCTGTAAATAATTATAAGTTACTACAAACATTGAAATATTGTAACTATGACCGGAAATTTATGTAATTGTAAATATTGAAGTATAGTAACTATTATTGTAAAATTTTAATTAAATGTCTATAAATAATTTTACATTACTGTAAACACTGAAGAATGGAAACTAATACTAGAAACTGTTATAAACATTGTAAACAGTACACGAAGTATAAGACGTACACCTTATGATGTATGAGTTTGATGGCTGTATGGCAAAAGCCAAATTAAAAAAAAAAAAAATCTTTCTTATATAATAACCACACGCCCAACAAACTCAACTGAAATTAAATACTCCTCCGTGTGTACTAAAGAACTTCACTATAGTCCGCCTACTTTCCAAATTTTTATCTTATTATCCTTAAACTCTTACTATCTTACTAGCACGCAGCCATGTTGCTAGCCTGGCACCAAATAAAAAATATTTTTTGGCAAGCGGGGTGGATCTGTGAGAGATTTTTGAAGGCGGATTTTGCCTTTTGGTTCAATAACATTGTCTTAAATATTTAATGGCATTCCCGCGATAGCCATTCATCATCTGTGAATGACGTATTTCCAAATGTTTTTTTGCTCATACAAGTGAAAGACGACACAAGACATACAAAACACTTACTTTAACTCCCATGCCCCAGGCCGGAATCGCACCAGTGACCGACAGTTCCGGTAAAGCTCCAGGACACGGATTCAAATCTTCGTCCATCCATCCGGATTTCGATCTTGCATGATTAATGGAAATCATCCCGTGAGTGTCGAGATGGTTCCGTAAAAATCCCATGGCTGAGTTCCTTCCCGATCGATGCCCCCAGTCCTTTTTCTCCCTCTAATGATTTCGACATCGACCAGACCTAAGGAAAAAACACCATACTCGGACTCTTAACATGTGGAAGAAGCACTCGAGTCCCTCCGCTACCGTAGTCGACAGTTGAATGAGATAAAACCAACAAGGAGTAGGTCCAAAACGCACCTCAGAGATGTAATATTTTTATTTGAGAATTTTTTGTGATGAAATCGTAGTGGCAAGTGCTTTTGTTTTAATCCACATTGATATTGGCAACATTTTTTTTAATTTTTTTTTTAAAGTTTTAATTTTTTCCTTTTGGCATTACAACACATACATCGAGGTAATTTGAAGCAAGAAAGGACTGGGGAAAAAACGGGGATGGATTCGGCCAAGGTCTTTTGAAGGCACCTTCCAGGCATTCTCAAGCATTTAATACAACAGTGAAAATAACTAAAGAAAACAACAGCTTAAACCTTAAATTAATTCAGTACCATAATTTTTAAAATTGTGGTACTTATGTTACAGACACTAATATTAAAATTAAAACTGGGTAAAAAATTGCTATCTTATTGGACAGAATGGTACGCTTGTCTTATAAACTTCTGTGTAGCATTTTATATAGGAGGCTAAAAAGAAATGAACAAGAGGATTAAAAAAAATGCTTCCACAGAGTCTCGTGCCAGCTCCCACGTCTTATTTTACTATCTGCCGCGGTTTTCCTACTACGCCACCACAGACGAACGGTTGGATGTTCTTCTTCGATTGAGACTTGTACTCTTCCCAGATATCTTTGGTGATGGGCGAGAGGAGGAAGGGAAAAATGATGTTTGGAAACGGATCAGGATGTAATACAGGGATAAGATCGCTGAATGCCGGAAAAGAGGTGTGGCAGAATAGTTATGGAGAAGTAAAAAAATACACTGTCTTAGCTTTCAGTGTCTTGTCCAGCCTCGCTCCTCATCGATAACAACACGGATTTTACTGTTCATGGAAAAAAAAATGAGGCGTGACATAAACCACATTTTCGGCCAGTTCTTTCCATGCGTCATAAATGCCACCGGGTCGTCGGCACATGCCCCTTTTCTTTTATAATTCCGACCATTTCTGCCCGAATATTTTCTGTGTTTCAGCGCTCTTGGGTGATCAATCAATTTGCAGCATTACGGGGTGTTCGACGAATCCCCTCTGATCTAGACGGGACTGGTGGACTGGTGACCAGTCATGCTGGAACATGATATTCCCCTTCCGGAAATCTCTGCCTCACAGATGGCAACATCACGTTCTCCAGAAATAGGAATTAAGACGGCCGTCCACCTCCCACAGCACACCAACCTGCAGCAGAAATCCACGCCCAGACGGTAACAGAAGCACTACCACTTCTGCGGCTGTGGTAATGTAGCGTTGGTCAAATCTTGCTTCACGTGGGCGGTACACCCCACATTACCCGCAGTCCCTTCGTAAACACCTTCTCATCACTGAAGACGACATGTCTCCATTAATCAGGACACCTGGCATTATCAGATGCGAAGATTAGGCCACTCCTTAATCGCATCACGTCTGGCTTGCAAACCTTTTTCTCGTAAGCTCCTTGTGGTTGTTTTAGTGCTTATGTCGAGCCTTAAGTTATTCCACAACTGCCATGCACTTAGAAACGGGGAGTTACGGCAAAGTCTAACAGTTTTTCGATCCTGGTCAGTTGTTGTTTTTCGTCGAGCAGCTGTGTGTTTGGGCCGCTCTGAGACATTTCTTTCGTCTTCATATCTCCGTATCCACCTTGCCACGGCGGATTTTGCATCCCCAAGGTTGTTGTAGCTACTGAACTTTTGAATGCCCTTCTTCATGTACTGCCCCCCCCCCCCATCAGCGTCACTTGAGCGATTCATTTCGTTGTTGCAACGGAACACACTGTGGCAGATTGTAGTTTGAAAACAAGTGGCGCAGAGGACGAGGAAGTCTTCTGACGCAAACGATGCCTGTTTCCTTGTATTACGACTTCGCGAATCGTTTGTCATAGTACCCAAGATAGAATTGCATCTTCATTCATTAGTCTTGACGAATAAATACGCAATTGAAATTTTGGAACCATTCAATTTTTCCGACATGAATACTGCTAATTAGGGATTTTTACATAGTGATAATGGACATTATTTCATATTGATATGTGTGAATAGATGTTAAACACTAGGTGACGTGATGCGATGCAAATTCATATAGCAAGAATTGACTATGAACCCTAAACCCACCTAGCAACTCATAATGTTTTTGAGTTATACAAATTAAATCCTTCAGAAGTCGATGAAACATCTGCTCTTCGTGTAGCACCACATATTTGTGAATACGGCATTTTGAATTCAAAACCGAGCAGGGCGGTGTAACGGTTAGCGTTCTCGCCTCGCATTCGGGAGGACGGCGGTTCGAATCCCCGTCCGGGCATCCAGATTTGGGTTTCCATGGTTTCCCCAAATCACTCCAGGCAAATGCCTGGATGCTTCCTTCAAAAGGCCATGGCCGAATTCCTTCCCATTCCTTGCCCCCATCCTTTCCCGTCTCTAAAGACCTCGATGTTAAAAAGAGACGTAAAGCAGTTTAAAAAAAAAAAAAACGAATTCAAAGGATCATATTTTCTCTATATTTCAATTTTAGCTTTTGCGGTTATGTTAGTGCCGATCGATGGTACTGAGGAATTTATATGTCTTCTCTGAAAACCACACATTCGTTCTTGTGTTACTTGCCTCTGTTTTGTGCTTAAGGCTTTCTCCTCGTTTACATCTAGGTCATTAGAGATGGGAGTGCATTGGAGACAAAACGGGAAGGAATTCGACCATTGCCTTTGAATGAACCCTCCCAGCGTTCGTATCGACTGATATTGTGAAACCATGGAAAACTGACATCGGGATACCCGAATAGGGAATTGAGCCTACTTCATAATTATTCTCACAATGAAGCCTACCGTGAAAGTTTATACTAGGAAAGACAGCAATGAGAAAAGATTTATATTAGCTAGTCAAACAATTAGCGATGTTCGCTAACTTCACATGCAGCTGAAATTTCTAAATCCTTTTGTGTGTGTATTGGAGGAAATAGGTGATTTCTTTTTAAAGTCGAATATTATGGATTCAT
>CM061920.1:340282181-340307782 GCA_031002005.1 Vandiemenella viatica
GATCAGCCTCGAAGATTCCCCACGGTAGAATTACGGAACAGTTGAGTAAGTAAACTGATCAAACTCCTTAAAACACGTTCACATTGCAAGGTCACGATTAACAGTTGTTTGACATACATATTTTCGGGTAAATTGAAAACGTATGGCCAATAATTTTACTGCCTAACGTTACCAGTACGACTCTCCACCTCAGACTCTGGCAAAGCTATAAGTTCGGATTCGGTGATGGAAAAATACCTCCACCCTACCAACTTTTCAGACAGATGGACGTTAATACATTCATTTATTTATTATTAATTTCATTGCGATGAAGTTAACGTCCCGGTGAGAATTCCCTTAGTAATCTAATTTCCGCTTCTTTTTTTTTTAAATGATCTTTTATAATTGAAGTATTAAATTACTCCCCATTTACGTTTCCGATTTACAAATTTGAATTTTAAATTCCTTAAGCGTTTCTGGTAAATTATTCTTTCTCCTTCCATGCACTATTCCTAATTTTTGGCCAATATTCCTCCAAGACCCACACCAACATATGCCCTGTACATTTCCAGCACTGTCTTCACTCTCCTTCTTTCCTCCAATGACACCCACCCCAGCTCCTGCATAATATCAGTTACTGACTGCATCCTGCGATAATTTCCACAAACAAATCTAGCTGCTCTTCTTTGCACACCTTCCAACCCCTATATTTGATAACCAAAATGTGGGTCCCAAACTACATCACCATATTCAACCAATTGTCTGACCAAAGTTTTATAGTTCAATTCCCTAACTTCTCTGGTTCATCCTCTCATCACCCTCTCCAGTAAATGAAGGATTTTGTAACCTTTTCCTAACACCTGCACAATGTGCTCTGCCCTGTTGAGTTGTTATCAAACGTTATGCCAACATATTTACACTTCAAGCCTTCAACAAGCGGTTCTGAACCCACCCCATAATAATAATTAACCTTTAGATTTTTATCTCTGTAGGTAATAAGCTACTTGATCTTGAACTGTAGATCACTTAGGAAATGATTGAAAATGAAACAACATACAATAACAACAGAAATAATTTTAAAAATCTCAAAATAGAATTTTACTGCATTGTAACAATTTTCGGTCTTTTGCTTTAAAACATTATACATAGAATTAGTAACGTACGACCTCTGTGCCATTGGCCGTATTGAGTAGAGTTACGGGAAAACGTGAGCACATTTCTAGCCCATGAATTACAGTATCTGGTACATAACTACTCCAATATGAGCTGTCTTGTAGGTCAGTGATTAAGATGACTGCTTGGAAATCGAAAAGGTCCCCATTTCGAGTCCCAGTCTCGACTGGGATTTTCGAATTCTCTTAACCCTGCCTTCACCTCTCGTGTTGTTTGCTGTGTAAGGTGAAGTACGCCGGAACGCTTCCGTTATTTGGATGTCACGTTAATCAGTAGGTACTCAGTGCCCGGTAGGATTTCCGTATTAGGCTTGGTGCCTGTGAAATGGGCGAATAGTGCAGCCGATAAAAAAAAAAAAAACCCTTAGTGACAAAAGCCATTATGACTCAACCAGTTTACCTTACTACCCAAATCGAAATTTTTTCTGGGTTGGAGATCCCTGGTTCTAAAAAAAGCGGAAGAGATTGTTCATAGCCATCATGGTAGATTCGATTGAATTATGATAGTAAAATTAGGAAAATAGGAGTTTGTCCTTTTGGCACATAAACATCGGCTTCAAACCACTGGTTAGATCGCTGTTTCAATTCTTTTGGAAAGTTTCTAGTTTGGGGTTAATCTTCCACATAATAACGCCAATCTAAACAAACATATCGGCACACAAAGCTGCTAGGAATGATGTAACAACTTGTTTTCCCTTTTGTTTTTTGTTGGAATTATTAAATGCGTTTCTCATCATGCACAAAACTTGCAAATATTTATTTATTGGTGTAAAATTCATCTGATATGCCTATGTTTTATGTATGTAACACACCATTATTTGTCTACTATCCTATGTCATACTTTGCGCCTTTTCGATGTTTCCATCTGTGGTTGATGTTTTGGTCTCCTTCATGCGACAGAGCATGGTGGGTGAGTGGTAATACTCTGGGCTCGCATTCTAGAGGACGCGTATTCGAATCCTCGTCCGGCCATCGAGATTTCTGCTTCCCATGGCTTCCCTGTATCACTCTAGATGAATGCTGTGATGGTTAGTTCAAAAGGCCATGGTCGAAATCCTTCCCGGTCCTTGCCCCCGTCCCTTCCCGCCTCTAATGACCTCGGAGACCGTGAGGCCTAAAGACCTAACAAATAAAAGTATCATTTTGAACGGACCTCATCCCAACATACTGTACTGTGTTTCATGGGGACCGTGGAAGTTTAGGCTTATGCCTAATGTAGTTTATAAGCTGCGATAAAAATAAGCAAAAGTTTCTATTTTGGGTTTACTGTTCCACATAATAACGCCAATTTTTTCAAAGTGCTCTTAACTTTCTATGTATTATATGCTGTTGGATGGAATAAGTAAAATAATACATTTTACACGAAGTTGTATAGGAACTGGAGAAGTATCGTGAGGGGTACGACAGTCGAGTAGAAATGAAAAATCTAGTAGTTTGGTGATACAAGCAATATTGGTAGATTAAATTTTTTCAAATCGTGGATTTATAATTTATGTTCCGTAAAGTGATTATTACATTAATTATTACTATTGTAATACCTTTCGAAATAAAAATGAATGCAGCGGTGCGGAGGGAAAGTCTCGAGCTTGGCAATCCGGCAGGAGGACGAAAGTTCTTATTCCTTTTCGGCCATTCAGATAGTTTTCAATGGTTTCTCGAGGTTAAACCAGACGAATGCAGCATTGGTTATATGAAAAGGATATGGCCAAATTCCTTCTCGTTTCTTGTGCGCCTCTAATAACGTAGAATTCGACGAGGCGTAAAGACATGTGCACCAATTTCGCTCAGTGGATTTCTTGAGACACATTGTGCAGGTACCTCTCATAGATCATAGACAGTGGCACTGTTCACTTCTTTATTTTAGCAAAAAATTAGATGTAATTGTACACAAAGGTGGTCTGTTCTACCTCGACAATAATCTGAGGGTACTTAATAACAGTCTAAATAGATTGCTACCATCATCACAACAGGCTGTCGTGAAAGCATTAATCCCAAACAGACCATGCATGTAGTTTTTCTAAGTGCAACATTGAGCTCTAAAATAAAAATAATTAATCCTTAATAAATACTATTTAAGAAGAAGAACAATTATTAAGTGTTAATTAAATTATTTAAGAAGCAGAACAATTCTGGCTGTAATATTTATTTTGGTAAAACCGGTGATTACAATTGTGTAAGGTAATTTTAAGCAAACTTTCTGACAAGGTTGTCTAGTAACTCCCTAGAGAGGGAGGAACAATTTGGAATAAATTTTGTCTACATCGATGAGGCGAAAACCACAAGCAAAAAAAGTTTATTTTTAATTTCTTGTAAATATTTTCGAATTCCTTTCAAAATAGTTTTTATAAAGTTTCAACTAACTATGGGTAAGTTTTTATTGTTTTTGTCTGATTACTATTGTTTAAAAATTGTTAATAGTACCTACAGAAAAATACATCAGGGCTTTTATTGTTCCCTAGAATACAAAATATTCTATGACGTTTTTATAAACTATCAACAATCCGAAACGGAAAAACCCACATGAAATAATGCTAAAATGATTCAAAGTCATTTGTGTATTGTAACGTGTTTCTATAATTTTAGGAAATGATGTTTGAAGTATCTTTCTATAGTGCGTCTAAAATAGAAGTATTGTAAAAGATTATCAATGACGTCGTTGTTTGAAAACAGACTAAATGTCTTTTGAAAGGCTGAGAGATTATGTTACATAGTTTAGTGAACGTGTAAGTCTCTTGGCCACCAAACTAGCCTACAAACTTTTTTGAATCAATATAAACTACTTTATGCCAAGGATCATCACGTGAGACAAGGATCCCTGTCGAGATGCAGTGAAAGAGGTTTTGTTGTTGTTTCATGTTTTTTCTTATATAATATTCCTCACTATACACATTAATACAGTTTTCTACAAAAGAGATGTTATTATTTTCTATGGAATGTGGACTGGTATGTCTTCTAGATGTAAAGAAAAGAAGACAAAGAGTATACATGCTTTGAAACACTCGAAATATGTCGCTAAGAAGAAAATTACAACGCCTAAGATTAGGTAAAATACGAAATATATTTCTCCTTCCAATAAGCTTATAAGCCATACCCGAAATTTACTGCATTATTGCTGTAAATGGAAATCTGTTAATGAAAAGATGGAGCATTGTTTGAAATCTGAGGGCTCATCTGCAAGAAAATGCAAGCTATTTGGTCCGTAAATATTGGTACTAGTTTCTGATGAATAGGAGGAACTGATTGAATATCGGTAATGCTCCTAAGTTTTAGGATTGTTGACAATGAATTTTAAGGGATTGGCACATTGTCTTTACTAAGAAGCCGTAATAGAATGGACCAGTAGCTATTTTCGGGAGCTCTACTCCCAGCTGTCTGAGTCTTACAATTGTTGAAGATATCAGAAATCTGCGTAACCCCCACTATGATAGTTTTTCAGGGTGAAAAAACTGTAGCGTGTGGCAGTGACGTATTTACACTTTCATACTTCCAGTACTGATACCCATGATGATATCAACACCGGTCTATACGCCATAAGAAACTCTGGAAAGTTTCTAAGGATCCCTTGCCATATGAAATGGCAAGATTTGGACCATAGAAATATCGGTAGATAGTGAAACTATTGTGCCGCAGATAAAAACCGTCGGAGAGACATACGGTTTAAAGAACGATCACCATGTTGTGGATATACTCAAAGCATGCTTTAGAAGACAAAAAATTCACATTAATGATATGTTAAAACCCCAGAAGTTAATGGGAATTGACAGGAGGGATTTGCTATGGACATCACAAAAAGATTTTACACATATAGTTTTCTGGAAATTTCACGGAGTTGGAGAGGAAGTATCTTACACAAACTATCGAGTTAGTGACGTATAAAGTAGGCTATTATTTTTCTCGCAGTTAAGCTTTAGAATTGTGATTTAAAATAGTTCCAGGTAGCCAGTAGCTAACGTCAGACAGTAATTTAAAGTGTAAAAAAAACGCAGTTTTGTAATTAGTCATTGAAAGCAATTGAAAATCGAAAGACGTAATGAGTGCACGTGTATGCGTTGTTTAGATTCGTAGTCGTGTGTGAGATTGTTATAGATAGGTGGTGTTGACAAATGTGACTGAAGGAATTCCATATTGCGTGTGTCGAAGTTGAATAATTCGTTACAGCTTCGCGATTGCTGGTAGCGAATTAAGCTCGGTTACCCATCAGTAAAGTGTCCAGCGGGATCGGACGGATGGGTGACGAAGTAGGCCACGCGTCGAGCGCCCTGCTGGACTCGGCTTTGCCGGAGAGTGTTGTGGCAAGTACCACGACTCGGCAAGCGGATAAAGATTTGGAAATTAACGCTGTGTTCAACATTCAGCGTATACACGGTGACGTGTACTCGGTCAGCAGAGACATAGTACCGAGAAAGCGTCTTATTACTCCACCGGACATATAATAAACAGCCTCGTGCCGTCAACTACAAGAATAAGGAGGCGCGCAAAGCTGCTGGTGTCTACTGGAGTCTGCCTGGCAGTGACGAAACTTAATACAGCAAAGAAACCTAAGGCACAAAAGAAGAAGTCCATGGAAGCCACTGACAATTCTGCAGCTTCGGCTTCTGGGAGTAATGGAGTTAGAGGCCATCATCCCCGTACACAGAATTGGCAGCCAGACAATGAAGGCTTCATAATTCCGAAGAAGACAGGGAAACCCCTACCTTCATTGGACACAGCTGCGATGGAGGTGGAAAACCGATTCACTGCCTTGACAGTCGACGATCCGCCACGGCTGGAGCCGAAATTCGATTCCATCCCACTTATAGTAGTAGAATTCGCAGAAAACTACAAGACTCTTCATGACCGGGTGGCAGCGGTCATCAAGAGTCCACTTGCTGCTAAAACAGCAGGTGGCGACAAAATTAAATTCAGCATAACTACTGCCGAAGACTTTGTGGCCGTCACTTCTCTCCTTCAACAGTGCAACATTCCGTACTACACTTTCCCGACTGGAGCGGTGAAATTATTGAAGATGGTGTTTCGTGGCATTCCTAGGACTCTGCCAACAGAGACATTGAAAGAAGAGCTGACAGAAATGGGCTATGACGTGAGGTCCGTAGCTCAATTTCGTCGTCTCGGCAGTAACGAAATAATGCCGCTTTTCCTGTTACCAGACCAGCCCGGAAATCGCACAATATTTCAAGTTGAAAAACTCTGCCACCTCAGAGTATCGACAGAGAAATTACGATAGTCAGCTGGACCGCAGCAGTGTTTTCACTATCAGTTGTTTGGTCATGTGGCACGCCATTGTAAAATACGTCCGGTGTGCGTAAAGTCTGTTGGGCAACACGACGCAAAGGGCTGCTATACGCAGAAGGGCCGTGATCCAGCAATCTGCGGAAACTACCACGGTGAACACGTTGCCAGTTGGAAAGGCTGTCCAGCCTATAAGCGAGCCCGCGATCGTCAGAGAGGAGTGGGGATAGTGGCTCCTCAGAGCCGTTTACAACAACAACAACAACAGTCAAACCTACAACAAGTGTTCGAGTTCAATGAACTATTAAACTCTGACTCAACGGAATCTAATTCCCAGAAACTAAAGAAAACGAAGAAGCAGAAGGGCAAGAAAGTGGCATCTTCCAAAGTGCAACAAGACTTATCCTTTGCTGAGATAACCAAAGACATGATTAATACTTTGCTTTCCAAACAGCCACAGCACCAAGACACTTCGACGCAGCCGGTGAAGCAAGGCCCAACTGCAATGACCGTACAACCGATGGGGTTACAGATTATAGCACCAAAGAATCAGAAAAGACACGGTATACCACGACAGCAGCCAGAAGAAGCAGCAGAGAAGAACGGGACCAATTTCGGGAGACTAGTCAATAAGCTTGAGAATACACTCAGCATGATGGTCAGCCTCCTAACGCGGCTGGATAGAATGTCTTCGGACATCATAGCTGCAGTGACGTCGGCACTTGACAACACCGTAACCCAGCAACGCAGCCATGAATAGGAGGCCGCACATTCATAGCTTCACTTTCTGTGTGTGGAATGTCAGCGCCATTCATGGGCAATTGCTCGAGTTTCGACAATTTCTGCGGGATCAAGATGTGGACATTTGCTTCGTCAGCGAGTCCCACCTGAAGCCGTGCCTGCGGGTGGCAGCACCAAACTACTGCTACTACCGTAAAGACCGACTAACGGCCGTTGTGGGTGTTGCGCTGTACATCAAACGCGATACTCCCCACTGCGAAGTCACTCTTCCTCCTCTTCAGCAGGTAGATGCTGTCGCGGTTCCGGTGAAAATATCCTCAGGTGCTGTCACCGTCATCGCAGCCTACCGACCAACACGCAGAGTGCTTGAAGAAGCCGACATCTCCGCTCTTTTCACACTTCCTAGTAAAATCCTCATTGGTGGAGATTTGAATGCAAAGCACCAGGATTGGCATAGCAGAACTGTTAATCCGGCTGGAAACCTCCTAAGACGACTAGCCTACCGCCACAACCTATGTGTATGGGCACCTGATGAACCAACGCATCATCCTGAAAATGGAGGTCGGTCTGATGTTCTTGACATTGCTGTAACAAAGAGAATCACAAGGTTTGTCTCGGCAACAACCCTTAACAGACTATCGTCGGACCACTCTCCTGTGCTACTTGAGGTCGACGTTGGGGAGTCGCAGGCAAAGAATCAACCAACTACTGATTACAAGCGGACCGACTGGGACCGGTTTAGGCAATTCATAGCGACGAAATTGGAAACAGACACAGCTGAGGGGAATGTTGAGGAGACTCTAAGATTCTTCACCAACACCGTAAATGAAGCTATAAAAGTCACCACACCACTGATTAATCAAAGCATGGAGCGTTCCTGCCAGCTTCCACCGCATCTCCTTCCTCAGATCGGAAAAAAAAAATCGGATCGTGAAGGAATGGAAACTAACAAGGAACCGTGCCACTCGCCGCATCCTCAATCAGATGCAGCGAGAGCTGAAGGCAGCACTGGTAGAACATCGAAACCGTGAGTGGTCCGCACGTGTTGCAAGGGCAGCATGTGGAACGAAACTAGTCGGCTCACCTGCCGGAGGAAGCTGATACCAGCACTCCACGGCGAACGCGGTCTTGTATTTCTACCGGAAGACAAAGCTAACGCGCTCGCTGACAGCTTTGAGAAAAATTTCCGGCCTGTCGTTGATGACTGCCACATTGTCTCAGTACATCGCCGACTGCGGATGTACTTATCTTCCAACGACGATGATGATATCACCGAGATTTAACCGCAGGAGGTAGCTAGTTGCATCGCCGGCCTTCATCCGCGAAAGGAAGCTGGGAACAACCAAGTGGACAATCGGGAACTCAGAAATCTACCACCTGAAGCTATGAACTACTTGGCGCGACTCTTCAATACCATTCTGCGAAACCAGACTTTTCCGAGAGCATGGTAGCATGCCATTGTTATTGGAATCCATAAGGCTGGGAAATATCCAATCTTTCCCCGGCATTATCGGCCAATCAGCCTGCTATCCGCGCTCAGCAAAGTGTTCGAGTGAATTCTGCTGAAGCGTATTGACACCTACATCCAGGTTGCAGCGTTATACCCGATCATCAACTTGGGTTCCGTAGAGGGCACTCCTCTACGCAGCAACTGATGCGTGTTATAGAGACAGCGACGAGGATCTTCAACAAGAGAAGCTATTACGGTTTGGTCCTGCTCGACGTGGCCCGAGCATTTGACTAAGTGTGGCATACCGGACTGCTCTGGAAGTTACATAAATGGGGCTTGTCTGGACCCTACGTCAAAATGATCCGCAGCTACCTGTCGATGCGCACCTTCTGCGTCAGGGTTGACGATACCATGTCAATACGACGGTGCATTCGTGCAAGTGTACCACAGGGCTCTGTACTGAGTCCTGTTCTTTATACCTTGTACATAGCCGATATTCCAGCACCTGCGTTGCTTTTATCTCTGGTGCTGGAATTTCGGCTGTGTACAAGGTATAAATAACAGTACCCAGTACAGAGCCCTGTGATACACCTGCACGAATGCGCCACACTCGAACAACACCGTACACGAGAATGGTCTGCCAGGGTCGCGTCCCTCAATACAGATGACGGTTCTGCGTGGAAGGCAACTAAGGGGCCAATACGCAGAAAGGACAGGATCCCGCCTCTGTTGATAGGGAATCAAGTAGTCTGTGAGCATGTGGCTAAAGCAGACGCACTGGCAGAATCCTTCGAAGCCAACTTTCGGCCCATCGAAGTACCTCAAGATGCTGAATACATTCGACTTGTATAAGACCAATTGCAGCGATTTCTAGTAGCTGAACAGCAGGTAGACGACGCAGTAGAAGAAATTACGGAAGAAGAACTAACAGCACTCTCACACGTCAACCTCAAGAAAACAGCTGGGCACGATAGGATCGGGGGTACCATGCTGAGACATATACATCCTGCCGCCGTAACCTTCATCACAGTGGCCTTCAACGAAATTATGGCGAGAGGCCAATTCCCACAAGTGTGGAAACACGCCGAGAAAGTACCGGTCCCTAAATCAGGCAAGGATAAGAGGTCTACTAGATCTTACAGTCCTATTAGTCTACTGCCCACAATCTCCAAGATCTTTGAGAGACTATACCTCAAAAGGTTTCGTAGGGTATTAGAAATGAACAAATCCTGCCCAATGAACAATTCGGTTTTCGAAGAAACCATTCGGCACCGCAACAACTTCTCAGAGTGGTGGAATCTGCCATGGACAAGAGGGAGTACTTTGGCGCGGCGCTCTTCGATGTGTCACGTGCCTTTGACTCAGTCTGGCACGCTGGCCTCCTATACAAGCTGCAGATACAAGAGGTACCCATGACACGTGAGGCTCCTCAAGAGCTACCTCTCTGATAGGACCTTCCGCGTGATATTTGACGACGCAGTCTCCTCTGTGAAGACCATCAGAGCTGGAGTGCCACAAGGCTCAGTACCGGACCCTGTCTTATACAACATGTGTACCTCGGACCTCCCTAGCACAGAACAAGTCAAGTCTTCCCAATATGCTGTCTTCACCAGAAGCACCTGAAGACCAAGCTTCAATGGGTGTGCAACAATACAGAACACTGGACGACCAAATGGCGTCTAGCATTCAGTGCCACAAAGAGCCAAGCTCTTATAATCAGCAGGACCATTCCTTACCTGCAATCACTCAACTTGATTGGAGAAAACATCGAGTGGACTCCTACTGCCAAATACCTAGGTGTCACTATGGACAGGTGGCTGATGTGGAAAACACACGTCAGGAATCTCAGTAGCTAAGCTATGGGTATAATGACAGTCTTATACCCCATTCTGAACCCCTCATCATCACTACCACCGCATCTTGGGACACGCCTCTACATTGCCTTGACAAGACCAACAATAGATTACACTGCAGTAGTTTGGGGTAGTGCTGCTGACTCACATCTCAATATACTACAAACTACACAAAATCGTGTCATGAGATACGCTCACAAAATGCCGAGGGAAACTCCAACATACCGTCTACAAGAAATCAGTGGACTACCGCGCCTCAAAGACAGATTCCGCAAATTAGCTGCGAAATTCTACAAGGAATGCAGCGAATCAGGCAACCCGCTTATTGCCAACCTGGGTAACACAGTCCATCTCAACAAAAACTTAAGATGGCCTGACAAACTTTTCCGTGAGTTATAAGCTCTCACAAAGACACGCCAGGATAAGACTATTCTGCTAATGTCACTACCGATGAGGACAGCATATTAAAATGGAAGGAGATGCATTTTTGATGTAAGAACTTCCCCATAACTCTGGGATTAAGACCCGCAGGCAATTTAGTCTATGCCACGCCAGCACCTGCGAATGTGAAAACAACCACGTATGCCGACGATACGGCATCCTTCACATCCAGCCGTAGCAGAGCCATCGTCACTAGACAACTGCAGGAAGCTCTTCAGCAGACGATAGCCTGGGCCAGGAGGTGGTAGATAAGTATACATAAAATTTTTACTGCTTATGTGGAGTTGGTTGTACTCGATTATTATTGGTATCGGATCTACACCAGTCTTCAGTAATATACCCGCATACCTCAGGGAACTCTTTATGCTACAATTGCAGAATCCTGACAAGTACTAGCTTCTTAATCCACTAATTATTTTTTCACGTAGTAGAGAGAACAGCATATTTCATAGAATCAATAAACTGCGCAATTTTTGTGTAAGACTGTAAGTGCACAGCAACTTAACGCATTCCTTTTCTTGTATTCTATGTATTGGTGACTGTTTATACTCAGAAATCAAGTTTGTCCTTGTATGAATAGTCTAATCAATCACTTTGGTTGGATTTTTTGTGTTTGTTGTAACGTGTAATATGTATAATACAAATTTAGTATAGCATAATTTTATTTAAAACACAATTAACTATCTTGACTGCGAGTAAATATCAGTAACAACCCTTCACAATCACATCTGCTCAATTTAGGCAACATCGAGATTCTTGTTATTCTTTCTTGGCCATCGAGAAATGCTTCGAAAAATGTTGATGTAAAAGGAAATTGAATTATCCTTGATAGATGCATTGCTTGAAAATAACGTCTACTGAAGTTTATTGCCAGTAGCGAATAGCACGGTAGAAGGTAACTTTTCTTCTTCTTCTTCTTGTGGTCCCTATCCGTTCCGGATGTCGGCAACCATCTTGACTGTCTCGTCTCTGCTGGTTGATGCTCGGATTAACTCCGTAGTTGTCTTAGAGGTCCATGTTCTCAGATTTCTTAACCAAGAAGTTCTTCTTCTACCAGCACTTCTCTTTCCTGGTATTTTCCCCTGGAGAACAGACTGCAGGAGTTCATAACGGCTACTATTCCTCATGATGTGGCCAAGGTACTGAAGCTTCCGTGTTTTTATGGTGGTCAGTATTTCCATGTCTTTTTTCATTTTGTGGAACATTTCAGCATTTGTGGTGTGGTGTGTCCATGGTATTCTCAACATTCTTCGATATAGTCACATTTCAAAAGCTTCTAACCTTATACTGACAGTTTCAGTTAATGTCCACGTTTCAACGCCATACGGGACAGAGAACACATAGCAGCGCAGGAGTCTAATCTTCGTGGTAATTGATAAATTACGACTTTTAAAAAGGTTATTCATTTATTGAAAGTAGCCCTGACTTGAGCAATATGTGACTTTACTTCGTCAGATGGATCCCATTGGCTGTTTACTATGGTGCCAAGATATGTATACCTTGATACACATTCAATGATCTTCTGGTTAATCATAATATGGCATTGGGAGTTGTTGTTTTTGCCAATGACCAATACTTTTGTCTTATTTATATTAATTTCAAGTCCGTATTCGTGGCTGCTTTGTGATACTCTTTCTATAAGATACTGTAAGCTTTCCCGACTGTCTGCAAAAATGACTGTATCATCTGCGTAGCGAATATTGTTCATCCAGTTTCCATTCAACAGCACTCCCATCTCCACATCACACAACACCTCCCTAAAGATATACTCTGAGTAGATATTAAATAATAAGGGGGACAGGATACAACCTTGTCTTACACCACGAAGAATTTTTACTTCATCCGTATTTTCTCCCTTTAGTGTCACATGAGCAGACTGGTTCCAGTACAGGTTAACAATAATTCTGAGGTCTTTGCCAATACTTTTTAAAATTTCTGTCATTTTATGATGCTTTACCTTGTCAAAGGTCTTCTGATAATCTATAAAACAAGTATAGACACCACAATTTATATATCTGCAGCGATGAAATAGTACTTGGATGCTAAACAGAGCTTCTCGTGTTCCAATTGCATTTCTGAATCCGAACTGTGTAGGTGATACATATTCTCCACAGAGCTTATATATCCTTTAGAGAATAATCTTCGGAAAGAGTCTTAATGTGTGGCTCATAAGACTGATCGTTCTGTAGTCACCACATGACTTAGCTCCGGTTTTTTTTTTTTGGTAATGTAATAAACTCTGATTTGAACCAATCTTGAGGAATTCTACCAGAGTTGTAGATGTAGTTGATCACTGAGGTCAACCACTTTGTATTATCTTCATCAAGCAGTTTAAAACATTCTGCATTTATCTTGTCAGGGCCTGGAGTTTTATTATCTTTTATTCCATTTATTGCAGCTTGTACTTCAGTCAGTAAAATGCTTGGACCTGTTTCACATTCAAACTGTGGAGGTTCCGGACGGCTATCTGAAAACAGTTGTTCTACGTGTCTCTTCCATGCATCTCTGATATCTTGAGTATCAACAATGACGTTTCCCTCACTATCCACTAGTTGATTCACTGTATTAGGTCTACATCTGCCTGTTACCTCTCTAACTTTCTTGGGAATGTTGAAATTGTCATATTTCAACTGTAGAGCCTCTATTTCAGCACATTTCATCTGTAACTGCTGGCCCTCATTACATTCGCTCGTCAGTTGTGATAGTAGTTCAACACACTTATGGCTTTTCTATTAATTGAAACAATGATTTAAATCACCTACGGTCATAATGATTAAGTGGCAACATGATTTTCATAAGCTACTTCACACGTCAATACATATTTCTAAGTTTACAAAGAATGAAACATATAATTAGCCTAATGTTGGTGACGCTTGTTTCCCTTGTATATATAGTATTCAGATATCTTCATTGTAACATTAATTTAAATATCAGATGGAAATACAACGTTGCTCACTGCCAGAGTTAATGCAGTGAACACTGTGAAATCTCGTTGGTTGTCGAGTGTTTTACAGGTTACTAACCTATCTACATTAGTACTCTGCAATTCACAAACATTGTGGGTGGCAGAGGGTGGTAAGCACCAATCTTAATTCTGGGAATTCCAATCCCGAAAAGCACGAGGAAAGAAAGAATACATAAAGCATCACTACGGCATCTTATTTCTCGAATCTTATCCCTCCGGTCATTGCGACCCAAATAGGTTGGTGGAAGAAGTATCTCACTGCACTCGTAGGTCATAGAATTTCGCATATTCTTAATTGTAAATGACGTCGTCTGTCATGCAAACTATACTAGCCCAATCTATGTTTCAATTCTGTGACGCTTTCATAAGGGCTGTAACAACCAGTCACGAATCCTCTGTACCCTCTCCACTGAGTCAATCAGGCCCTTGCGATACGGTTCCCAAACTCCACAACAGTAATCCAGATGCAGACGCACTAGTGTTTTATACGTTATTTCCTTTGTATGAGCATTACAATTCCTCAGAATACGACCTATGAATCGTAATTTAGAATTAGCTTTGCCTACGACGGATGTTATGTGCAAGTCCCATTTCATGTTGCTATGTACTATTACCCCCCGATACTTCAGGGAATCAACCGTATCAACAAATGAATTGTTTACTTTGTACTCGTGAGCAAACTGATTGTTTTTGTTACTTATTCACATTACCTTGAACTTTTTGCAATTAAGTGTAAGCTGCCATTTACGACACCATTGGTAAATAGCATCCAAATCCCCCTGAATTTCTAAGCAGTTGTCAGAGCATCTTAGTTTCCTATAGATAACTGCACCGTCTTCAAACAATCGCAACCAGCATTTAACGTTGTCACCTAGATCGTTTATAAAAATTAAGAAAAGAAGTGGTCCTACTACACTTCTTTGAGGAACGCCAGAAGTAACATGTAGCTTAGAAGAGGCTTCCCCGTCAACAACTACATACTGTGATCGACCAGTTAGAAAATCACGTATCCATTCGCAAATCTGATCCGATATACGTATGCTCGAATCTTCGCTAAAAGTCGGTTGTGTGGTACAGAATCAAAAGCTTTCTGAAAATCCAATAATATTGCATCAACTTGCGAACCTGCTTCGATAACTTTCATTACGTCATGGAAAAATAGGGCCAAATGAGTTTGCCACGATCTCTTGTTCCGAAATCCATGTTGACATGGTGTAAGTAACTCGTTCTCATCTAGAAACTTCATAATATTCGAGCATATGACATGCTCCAGAATTCTACTGCATCTAAGCTGAACTGTAGGCTTCTGAGGAATGAATCAACGGTATTACCTCTGACGCCATTTTTTTGATACGCCATTTACTGGAGCGCACAGATTTCGTGATGTATTGCGACAAGCAGAAATTGCGGCACTATTCCTGTGCTTATTTAGTGTATGGCCGAATGGTGGTGTCACCGAGAGTATTTTAGTTATTAGAATTTTGTTGTATCGTGGTAGCGGAATAATATCACTTCATTGGCCTACTTTCGTCTCTCGCTTGTCCACAGAACTTGCGACATCTGCAACATGCCACGGGTAAACTGTAACGCCTTATTTTTACCAGTTGCGGACTGCCACGCAATATGGAGGAATTGGGTCAGGGACCATTGTTTTGACATGAATACTTCTTCATCAATTGGAACAGGGTAGCATCCCAGATTGCGAACCCCATGAAAACTGTCTACTTCAAAATGATAATTTCTCTCAAACTAAGCAAAGGGGAAAGCTGTTAAAAGAAGCGTTCGACAGACAACTCATGAAAGTTGTAAGTACATTGGCAACCATTTCACCCACTTCCCGCAGGACTCAGGAAACAGATGCGATTAGTCAGATAACAAAACTGTTGACAACTGCTCACCAACTGCCCATAGAGGGTATAAACTGCTCGTTTGTCGTGTTGCTTGAGCCGAAATAATATTGTCTTGTAATTAATACACTACTACGGAATTTTTAAGTCCATTAACAATCAGTAAAATTATATTACGCGAAACTGATCATTCTTCTATACATATAAAACGAAAGCCGGATAAATATGAACTAGAAAAACTCAGAAACTACTGAGCAGAGTTCGATGGGGTTTTAACCATTATAAAGCTTAGAATCTCAATTGATTTGTTGGAATATCTCATGTTTCAACGTTACGTAACGCCGGGATATTAAATGATATTCTGAACGTATGGTGACGAATATAAAAGATGGAACAACTAAATGCTGTATTCCACAATAAATACTGTACACAACTAAAATGTCTCTGACCGTAGCCGTTAGTGACAGCAATAAAACCAGTTTCAAATAATAACTATTTTGCACACTAAACAAAACTCGAAATATTCAATTTTTAAATATCATAGATGGCCGTAATGAATGCGAGAAACTAATAATGACAAAACAACATAGATTTTCTTCAATCACAGGATCTGCCAGCACCAGTACAATGTCACTGGCTATTGCTTCTGTTCACAATAAAAGGGTGCCGCTGTTTGTAACTCCCTGAAGCAAATCGATATTAAACAATTTTTTTTTTTACATATCTCGTTTAGTTCTGATTACTTGATATCCAATTCTGAATACCTGATATCCAACTGTACAGGTACCGAATATATTTTAATTTTGTGCTCCAATGCCAGACGAAGTAACATAATAATAAATTTTTTTAGCTCCCAGCGGCAGATGAGTCAGCATAATGAGACACATCATGTTTGATAGTGTGAAAACTAAGGCTGAATCGATTCAGCTGTTTTCAGGTTATGCTAGATTATTCGTAAAATAAATTTGTTGTATGTCTTAAGACGTACGTTAAAAATTAACTTTGATCCCAAGCTTTCAAATTATGAAAATCCATTCAAAATCCGCAAAATCCCCAAAATCCGCAAAAATCCGGTGGAAACACGTGTCAGTCTGCGTGACTCGCTGCCCCACTCGGTCTCTGTCCGATATTTTGCACTGTTTGCCTGTACCCTTCCAGTTGGCATTTGACTCGTGTGAAAAAGGGTTTGTTTTGTCAACCTTCCTCATTCGTAAGTAAATAGATCCACTTTTACGTATTCATTAAAACTTACGTTTGTTTCGAGTACACATTTCTGTAATTTGAGTTATGGTGCGTATTTAGTACGATTTCTAACTATATAATTATTTTTAAGTGTCGCACACGTTATCTGAACTACACGGTTACAGCTTTTTATTCACGGTTCCATTATTCCCATTTTCTGTATTTGCAGATAAAATAATTGTGACAATTTCCTAATTTGCGGCTGAAAATGTGATTATTCGTTGATATGAAACTAATGTTATCGTAATTTAACGATCGCGTACCTATTTATTTAACAGGTATCAAATGGAAATTGTATATCCTTCGACTTATTGTTGTTTTGGCCGCTGCCTCAATACGTTTCTTTTACGAAAGCCGCCTGTTTACATGTGTCGCTCAGGCTATCGATTAATGCCTCTTCTCCTTGTTATTATTTCGACTAAAGGTAAAAAAAAGTTATAGTGAAATTTTCACGGGTGTATCGACGAATTGTGTTGTAGGAACACCATACTTCGACGGCTGCCTCTGCCGTCTTCCTAACGTGTGTAATTTCATGCATTTGCAACGAAATCCGGAGAAACAACCTATGAGGACTTCACTGCAATCATTCGCCGAGAAAGTCTCCTTTCTTACTAAAAATAATAATTTCCACTCTAAAAACGTCGTTACGCCACGTAAGTAAATCTGAAATACTTGACAGTTTACGTGTTGGTGAGTATTTCTTTAATGGCATTGAATCAACTGTAATATCAATCAAGGATACAAGAGATATAATAATGAATCACGCAAAAAAGGCCAAGTCTCGTGCTTTTGCAGTAACAAAAAGTTATGAGATCTTCTTCTTAGCCAAGTCTACACTTTACAGACTATATTCACTTCACTTTGTGAAATGGAAGGCTTTCTCTGGGTGTAATGGAACGTTTATTTAGAATTTAAAAAAAAAAAAAAACTCTGGTAACTTGGCCATTAAACAAACCATATTTGTAAACTTATGTGATGTATTGTAAGGCACATAATATGACCTAAGACTCAATATTTTCAATTTTTATTATTTATTTAAAAATTGGTTTAGATTAAAAAACAGAAATGTAAAACCTCGAAATACACTTACGAATACGCTAAAAAGTTTTAATGTCATTTTGCCAATCAAAGTATTGTTAACTGTTAATTTTTATCATTTAACATTAAAATGGTTTATTAATTTAATTATCATTTAATTTATTAACGTTTTAAGTAACTATGTTTTAAATATATGCGTTAAAGAACTGTTTGTACCAATCTCGCACGGATCCCGCGGGATTGGCGCAAATCCCGCGCGGATCCCGCGGGATTGAAAACACTGCGGGATTGCAATCCTTAGTGTCGACACATACGCAGACCTACCAGGTGATCGCAGTCGTCCGGCCTCGCAAAAGTTCTGTTCACCTCAGCTATTCAACCAGAACCGACGTCTCTTGTATCATAGTCAAAACCGTTATCCTCGCTTGTATAGCACATCCAGCAACGAAGAAACCTCTCGTTGATTCTCGGAGGCCTTCCTTCGATGTCCCCTTCAACAAAGCAGCGAGTTTTAAGGATCCGTTTAGAAGTTGACTGAAAGAACTAGAGAGCACCATTTTTTTATTATTTATTTTTATTTTTTTATTTTTTGTCAATGCTCTCTGAGAAAGATGTTTTATGGAAAAAGTGAGAAATATCACTTAGCCGTGAGTTATCATGGAAACGCTAAGCAGAATCTGGCACAAGAGGGTAGTAACAAGTAACACACCGATCAATTAGAGAGGGCGATAAGGGTATGTTCCACGCAAGTGATAGTACTGAACTATAAAAACTTATTCTTGTGCTTGAGTAAGATACCGTAAAATGAGATCCGCATTTTGAATTGCAAATACGCGAGTGGGAAGAAAAAAGAAATGCAGCTAGATTTGTTTGCCGAAAATATTACAGGATGGATAGCTTATAAAACCCTGGAAGACCGTTGAAGAGAGTCATTAGGGTGTATAAGATACGTTTTCGAGTTGAGATCTAAGAATTTGGGTGGTTTATGGAAGGGAAAATACGACTGTGACAATAAGTAACACTTGATTCCTGGCATAAGCGACTTGGTAAATCTTCATTTGCACATAAGTGAGTAATGGAAAAGTAGACACGAAAGAAAACTTCCACCTGGGTATACACTAAAAGGCTATTAATAAAATGTAATAAAAATCTTTTGTAAAATTCAAGGCTGAAGCTAAACAAACATGGGTTGAAGTATTTTAAATTGTGATGCTCATACAGAAACGTTTTTCAGAAAGAAACATCAGTTAGACCATCACAGAAGAACTCAAAATTTTTTTTTTTTTTGTGTAAGAACTGTATAAGAAAAGAAGCGGAGGAAAAAGCCGTTGGTATCCATTGTGGAAGAGACACTACTAGGAGCTGGTGCGTAGATCATAAAGGTTAAAAACTTTCCTGCGGTTTCCGCTCTTCGTAATGGACACAGAAAACATTATTTGGTGGTCCCTCAACATGGAAAGAAAAGTCAGACGAGGCAGAAGACATGACAGTATGTATAAGACACACATTGGTATTGAAGTATGCAGGTATATAGGTCGAAGAATTGGGAAGGTATGTGGAAGAGAAAATATAGTTCTTAAGTGAAAATCGGATGTTCTTGGAAGTGTTATGCATTATTTTTTAATCAGTATCCAAAACTGGCAAGTTTTCCTAGGGATCTAAGAAAAAAATGGAGAGGAGGTAGAAAGCACTATTATGGCAGGGAAGGTTCAGTGTTGTGTATTACGCGGAAGGACAAGAAGCAGATGAGTGGCTGAGACAGGAAGATCAATAGCCTAGCTATTCAGTTCGTTCTAAGGAAATAGATTACCGACATTCCAAGTAAAACTTTAGCAAGAATATAGAGCATAATTGTTTAAAACGGTCAGTCCCGATTCAAACGGCGTGTGGGATAAGTTTTGACCTCGGTGGTTTGTGACACTGTTCAGCCAGCCTCCACGGTGCGCGCGCGTCTGCAGGGAGGAGCCACCGACGCCCCTCCACGCTGCGAGGGCGGCGTCCTGGGTGCACCCGGCCCGTGGCGGTGCCTAGCGGCGGCAGCGCGAAGCTGAGCCACCTGCCGGGCGTCGGGCCACGCCGCGCCGCGCGGCAGAGTGGGGGAGTCGCGCCGGCGCATCTGCCTGCCGGCATCGCACACGCCAATGTGTGGGCGACGGAAGAAGGGGGGGTCGGCGCGCGAAAAAATGAAGCCGGCCGTAGTCGGAGGCGGAGTTGGCTGGCGTCGGCAGACGCTGCAGGAGGCGGCATGCGCACCACATGGACGCGGCTGGAGGGCGGCTGCGCTGGAGGACGGCGAGCCCTGGTGGGGGGCGGTGCCCGCTGCCTCCGCCGACGTGGTGAGTGCAGCCGCCCGCGGGACGCCCACGGCACCTGTCGCTTCCGTTTCTGTCTTTGCGGTCGCTGCTCCGACTCTCGGGTAGGTGCAGTGCACACATCAGACTGATAATGCTCTCCCTGCGTCGGGTCCCTTGCATACTCGTAGATTGCATTTGCTGTAGAACCTCTGTGGAAAACACGACACCTGCCAAAAGTTTGGACAGATTCGAGTACGTCAACCAAATAGGACATACGTTAACGATTTCTGCGAATCACTATTCCGATATGCGCAGAAAAATACAAGGTAGTTTATGAACTCAGCCAATCAGGTGCATAAAAATTTAACACAAACGATTTTTAACTGTGAAATACTGAAGCATCTGATTCCTAGACCTCATGACAGAAGCTGTAAGGTGAAATATTGACCAAACCTATAGTAGTCTACGTAGATTCTTGGAAAACGTGTTGTTAGATATGTTTGTAATTGAATTTTGATCATAAATTTTGTTGTTGTGATCCTACTAATTTTAGTCATGCGTACTGGTTTGCAGTGATTTTGACCTTAAAAGAAGCGTAATAGGTTATTTTTTGTTTCAATATATCTGGTATATGAACCACTTAAAACTTGTCCTATATTTGAGGATATACATGATTTTGTTAATCTTGTACATGCTTAGCGTTCAATTTGGTAGTTTGTAATATAATCCATCTTACCAGTTTTTTTCATCTGTAAATGCCTATATTCCTCATTTATTTGCCCCTTTGTTTCTGAATATAGGAGTTTGATTAAATTGGTCGGAAGACATAAATTGGAAAATGGTTAGCTGCACTTTTTATAGTTTTTGAAATTCAGACAATTTTTAGAATTTTAACTTTTAAAATTAATTTAATAAACATTTTTTGGAAATTATAATTGATTTCTATTGCCTACATCTTAGGCAATACGAAAGTAAGTGAGGATAATTCCTTTATGAACTTCTCTAAAAGTTGTTGCAAGGTAAAATCTGTAATTTCTTTTTGGATACTTTTTTTTTTTTAGATCTACATTCATGTATGCTACTTTGGAATTTGTAAGTTTAGTTAAAAATATATTAGCATGATAAATTAATTTTTGAAGATTATTGCTACGAGCAAACTCGATTAGAGCAGTTACATTTTTTTTTATGTAGGCCTACTAACCATACTGCGCAGGATTTTTCACATTTTATGTTTTAGTATTTGCACTCAACAGTAAATTGTCTGTGGTTCTTTTTGTTGAGTTGTACATTCTATCTCTTTGGCTGGACAACGTTTGTCTCTTACCAGATGTATTCACGATTTGCTAACGTAACTTTCAAATGTAAATCATCTTCAAGACGAAGGACGTGAAAGTCAGTGTCCAGTGATTATTGTGAGCGTCGTTAGGTGACCTTCCACGGTTCAGATGTGCCAGTAATCACACCCGGCAGAGCAAAACGTGATCCTCTCGAAGCAGTCACTACAATATTATTCAGCAATTCTCTTGGTTTGACACATGAAGGTCTTCCATAGTGACATGGTTCTCCACTTCCACTTGCGCAATACGACCAAGGTTCAATCTGAAGGATCAGTTTCTGTTGCCACAGATTAGCTAACCCATTCTGGGCTGTGTTATTACCTGTGCGAAGTGAAGGCAGAAGACGTGAAGTTTCTACATTCTGTGTGCCACTGTCAACATGAATGAGGTACTTTCCACATGAGTGGAGATACATGTTAAGAACAATTAATCATATTTCGTTTGAAGAGCAGTTACAAGAGGTTTCCGTCGTTAATTACATCTATGTATGTAACAATCCTAATGCCCATGCTATCCAGCAACCTTGAATCGATGACAGATCTAGATGGAGAAACACAATCTCTAAAATCTGAGCCCATAATCTTGGTTAAAGGTAAAGCTAATTGTAGAATTCAATTTATAGATCGAATATTGAAGACCTGTTATTTGTCCGCAAGTCTTGTACGACCTAATCTAGATTGATTAGTGGTGTTGCATGGGATCTGTATCGTGATTGGTTGATAAGTAGTTTCGAGAAAGTGCAGTGAACAGCCGCATATTTTATGAGCGCTTGCCACAGGCCTTACGGAAGTGTCACAGACTTGATTCATAGATTGGGCTGGTATTGAATGGCTAACAGACGACACTATTTGCGCTTGAATTTATTGATCACCATGTAAGCAACTTTATTCATCCATGTCTTAGCAATGAGAGGATAGATAAGATCAGCGAAATAAAATGCAGTATTGATGCCTAAATGTTTTCTTTCTTTTTGTGAGCCGTTAGCGATTGAAATTCCCAAAGAACACACGGTTTCTGTAAAAATCATCCACTGGAACTCACAGAGATATGAATCACAGAGCAAAAGATAAAAAAAAAATCAGAATTTAGAAATAAAGTATTTCTCTAACCTACTGACGAAATTGATTGCTACCAGTTACTGTGTGTTTGAATCTTTTATTCCTTTTTTGTTGTTGTGTATTCACTTTTGCTTATAGTCTAATGAAAATTTATCACCAGCCTACTTCTAAGATAATTATGTGCGAAACCAGAAACGTAGTTTAATTTTTCAATGTTTATTTTATTTTCTTTAAAAAAATATCGAAATTACGATAATTTATCTGACTTCCAATGACATCAGTAGACAATCCTTTCCTCCACATGCTATTTGTGGTGCGAGTCAGAATGTAAATTATGTGGATTTGCCTATAGGAAAATTTGTATTTATAACACTCCCATACCTTATGCGTGTTTCATGAATATTGCTGCTGTCTTTCTAAAATCTTGACTTTTAGGTCTTTTTTAATTAAAATAAGGGTTAGGAGATTGAATGTTCTCCTTTATTCTCCGGTTATTTAGCTGTAATTTAAAACGATTCAAAATAGGATACATAAAATATGGCAACGATAGCGTTATAAATGACACTGTGTATATGATGTAACTGCTGATTGTATTTACATCGTCTTAAAAGTTCGTCATTCCTAAAAATAGAAGAGAAAATTGCCTGATACAGTGTTTATTCTGAATAGCAATGGTTTATATTTTATTTTTCAGACTCGAATATTTCTGCTATAAAATTATGGAATCATATTTATAGGCGATTTAAAATTGACTTTTAGTTGTGATCCTGTAAATCAAGTTTTGTTAAAAGTACTCGCAGTTAAGTTGTAAAAATAATTAAATTTAATCTAAAGTATTATTTCTTTATTATTATAATTTTTTTATTATTATCAAAAGTTTTACCTAGTTTTGTAGCCCGATAATGGATAAGCCAATGTTTTACAGGAGTAAATTTATTCCAACCTAAAAATTAGCTGAGGAGATTAGCATACGGGTGAGTTTCTTACACGCAATTTCTTTAATTCATCACTCACATCCTGTATCACGCTCGAGACTGAGAATGAATTTCCTTTATATCATATGATATAAAAAGATACATTTACTATTGTTTCCATGTTATGCTAATTAGGGAACTTCTTCCGTTGAGAGGTACTGTGATCCAAGAAAGACACCACTCCTCTGATTTTATCCTACCCAGGTAACATTCCTTTAACAGCTTATCAGCTAGTGTTTATCTACTTCATTGCCTCAGAAGCTGCTCGAATGATTAGTGACCTGCAAGCCTAAGTCCCAATGAGACAGTACATAGAATCGTTGCTCCCTGTTTCTTGGGCCTACATGCCGGTGTCACGTTAACGTTACGAAGGTGCTGAGGAAATTTAGCGATTGAACACGTGGCGCAAGGGAACCTTCACACTGCTTTATCCGTAATAGGATCGTTATGTAAGTTTTCTCCCTTTCCTGGTATCACATACCAAAATTAATTTACCACCTAACTGGATTGTTAGTGATAGTGTTAATGTTTAAAAATAAAAACACACTGTTATAGGCAGAGGAATTACGAGTTAATATTTTCAAGACTTCGTGGCGTGTTAACTATTTACTGCTACTCAAATAGTTTTAAATGCTTTCATAGTGATTTAATGAACCAATGAAAATTTTTCTTATTGCCGCAATTAAATTTTTGCTATTATGTCGTTTAAAGTTGCCACTAACGTGGCTTCAATGATTCAGCGATAGTTTGACATAAAGGTCTACTCCTTTACAGTAACATATCAATGAAATTCGACAATCTGAAAATTTCTAAGTTTCTACCGACACTAGTATCAACATGATTCTAGGTTCTATCGATAAGTGCATTTAGACATGCAGTAAAAATGTTACGGCAGTAAAATTTTTTGCGTAATTTCATGTTTGTGGCGTTGATATAGCCATTCATTATCGAGGTACAACTTGATAGATCATCCACATGTTTTTATATGTATGTAATATGCAATGACTGATAACATTTGGCCGAACAGACATAATTGTTTTAATTTTTCAGTCAACCGCAATAATGACAGCAATTACGATAATTCGAGTATTGGCGAGCATATACGAAATTTCAGATTTTTTTTTTGCTTTTGTTAATTTCAGAATTAGTAGGACTATTTAAAGCTAAACATTAGCAGTGCGGTATGAATGTAAAAAAATGCTGAATTTTATTTTCTTGTGCAGTAGATAAATGCGTATTACAGAAATAATTTTCATGGTGATCAAAAGAAAGTTTAGTTTTTTCTGAAAGGAGTATACCAGATTTGGTTACAAAATCACTTTCCGAATAGAGTAGAATACGAAGTACTAGAGAATCAAGATATAGTTATATTACATATCGTTCCCAAATAACACTGTCATTTGATAAGTAATCATGTCGCATGAATAACAAATTCTTCGAAAATACAAGACAATATTCTCATTATGTAAACAAAATTTTGTCTTCTGATTTCATGGGATCTTAAAATTTTGAGTACCCGGAGGATAGTTTTAATTATTTTTTGGTGTCTTATTTGTGAACCTGTAATGAACATACCCTGTTTCCGTGATATAGATATCTTGAATGTTAATTTACAGAATCCTGCCACCCAGGACGTCTTTAACATTCCCATCGCAGTTTTAAGAACATTTGATAACATTCTGTTTTATCAACAAAAATGTATCATGTCATGAAATCTATCTTTCTAATTGTGAATTGGTACCATTGTAGACAAATAGTTGCACGTTACTACACGATAGCAGTTATTGCCAAATTAAAGTATAGTTTAAAAAAAATAAAAATCCACTTAGTATGCGTTACTCTCGTGCGTCGAATGTTTCGTGAAGAATGTAGGTTAAATTGAAATCAGATAAAAAAGTTTTGCCAAAACTTTAAAAATAAACAAAACAGTAACAAGTATTTTTTTAAACATGGTCATTATACGTTTTCCTAAATTGTGTAT
>CM061920.1:340308782-340357796 GCA_031002005.1 Vandiemenella viatica
TGTCACCCCAACAAGTGGAGTATTATACAATCGCGTCAGAGGAAAACCTGGCGATTTCAATCCTCAGAAGCCTACAGTTTAACATAGTATCGTATCCTTACTGCCAGTAATAAAGGTCATGTTGGTTTCCTTTGAAAATTCAACCAACCCACTGGAATTTATACTAGAAGCTACAGTGTTAGCACACAATCCTTAACAGTGAGCTACGTCATTGCTCAAGGAATTCATTCTGAGGTTTAAATTTTTGTTACAATGGTGGTATGTGAATACTATCTATTCAGTGAAACAAACGTCACTTTCCGTGTATATGGGGTTAATTGTTTGTTACATTCTTTGCGAAAAGTAGAAACATATGTGAAGTAGTTTATTAATTCATGTTGCCACTTGATCTTTATATGACTGTAACTAATTATCATCATGGTTTCAATTAGTAGGTAAAGCTGTAGGTGTGTTGAACTGTTATCACAACTACTGTAATTTAGTGTCTATCTACCATGCTATTTACTATTATAAGGAAAATTTAGTGGATGGATTCAACATCATGTAACCTTCAAGCAATACATTTAGCAACACAGACAGACAGACGTCAATGACTGGGAAAGCGGTAGTCCCAGATTATGGGGAAGGTTGTGCGCTGCAGCGCATCTCCTTCCAGTTTGCTAGTATGGTTGTCGTATTCGGTGTGTCCTAATCAGGTTGTTCCTACCAGGTGTTTTACTTCTTTACTGGTGGTCAAGAATTTTCTTGGGCCACCTTAGTCGGTCATTGTATGTGGGGTCTGCTCCCAATGCTGAGATCAACGGATTGTTTGATTTCTGCGCATTTTCATAAAACTGCGTAGCCAGCTGTTTGATTCTGACACGAAGGTTCGGTAATCCACTCAGACGATGAAGGTAATCAGTCCTCGTGTCCCTGGGGAGGTGATGAGCAAATCTGATGGCTCTATTCTGTATAGTTTGCAATAGCTGAAGATATGCTTGCGCTGTGTTGCCCCACACCACCGCAGCGTACTCCAGTATAGGTCTCACTAGGGCGGTGTATAGACGGATCCCTAGGTCCGGTCTTAATTTAGATGTGGGATTCAATACTGGGTAGAGCGAACTTAGTCTCCCAGATGCTTTGGCCCGAACGTTGGTGACGTGAGGTTTCCACGTCATTCCCCTATCAAGTTGGACACCGAGGTAAGTTGCCGTCCTCGTCCAGGTTATATGCTCGCCGAAGAGTACCAGAGGAGGTAAGTGAGGAACTTTCTTCCTGGTAATGATAATTGCCTGGCTTTTGGAAGCGTTATAGGCAAGCCTCCATTTAGTGCCCCATTGCTGAATGTTGTCGCAAGCCTGCTGTAGCCTTCTGCGTAAGAGATGAACATTCAGGCTCTTAGCAAAATAGGCGGTGTCGTCAGCATATAACGCTTTCTTCACGCGAGCTGTGGATGGTGTATCCGCCGTGTATAAACTGTACAGGACTGGGCCAATAACTGACCCTTGTGGGACCCCCGCAGAGATGTTCTTAATAGCTGAGATGCCACCGTCCATCACAACTCTGAAAGTTCTTCCCTCAAGATAGTTCTTCAGGAGCTTAACATGGGAGAGTGGTACTCCTTGAGTGAGCAGTTTATATATGAGACCCTGATGCCAGACGGAATCAAAAGCACGGCTGACATCAAGCAGTACTGCGCCGAAGTATTCCCGACGTTCGAAGGCGGAGAAGGCCTCTTCTGTGAGACGGAGCAGTTGTTGGGGTGTTGAGTGATGTCTTCGAAAACCGAACTGTTCATCAGGCAACAGCCCCTCTCTGTCGATGACAGCACGTAGTCTTTTGAGATAGAGACGCTCAAAAACTTTGGAGAGAGTCGGCAAAAGACTGATTGGCCTGTAGGACTTGGGGGATCTTCTGTCCTTGCCTACCTTCGGAATCGGTATGATGTCAGCATGCTTCCAAGTAGTTGGATATTCACCCGTTAGGAGAATTTGGTTGAAGGCGTCTGTTACGAACTGAACGGCGATTGGGGGCAGTTGACGTAGGATGCCTCCGCCGATGCCATCATGTCCTGCAGCTCTCTTTACAATGAGGCTCGAGAGCATAGACGCAACCTCTTGTGTCGTTATCACGTCAATGCGATCCTCTTCAGGGGGGACGGCTTCAAGGAATCGCCGCAGTCTTTCTTCGACCAGACGAATATGGTCGTCGTCTTTAGGCTCGTTGACTGGTTGAAAATTTGCCTCGAAGTTTACGGCCAGAGCTTCTGCCTTTTCCTCAGGCTCACAGACATAGTCATTTCCGACCACCAGTGGCGGGATTTTATGCCTCCTCCGGAGTAGGGCCTTCGTCGTACGCCAGGCGGACCCGTCCTCGACGTCCAAGGTGGAGATGAAGTTGGACCATTCCGAGATGTTGTGCTTGTCCACTTCAGCCTTTATTTCCCTCTGCATGCGATTAATTATTCGCTTAGTGGCTGCATCACGAGTGACATGCCACTCCCTAGTCAGATGATTCTTGACGATGATGGCCTCTCTGATTTCCGGAGGGAGTTGCCTCGAACGGATCGGCTGTTTGCGTCTCGGCCGGGTGGCCGCATCTGCAGCCTCATTGATCCAATCCGCCAAGTTGGCCATAGCGGTGGAAGGGCCGGATACAGCCGGTGGCGGTTCCTCTTCTATGCGCAGAGAGAGGAAATCTTTGAAAGAATCCCAATCTATGTAATTGAGATTCCTGCGTAGTTTGTCGGCTCGTGGAGTGACATCTGCAGCCATGTAAAACAAAACAGGAATGTGGTCTGAAGATAAGGCAGTTTTTGAGACCATAGCTATGTTATGTTGCAATCCTTTCGTGATTGCAATGTCCAGGACATCAGGCAGTCCGTGTCCGTAGATGGTGGGTTCAGTTGGACCCCAGGTAACGGCATCGTTGTTTTCAACAACTCGCAGGAGCTTCCGGCCGTTCGTGTTGGTGACGCGAGAGTTCCATGCAGCATGTTTGGCGTTAAGATCTCCCGCTATGAAAACGTTACCGCGCAGACGAAGGAGGGCCGAGAAGTCTGCTTCATGTAGACGGACTCCTGGAGGTCTATAAGCTGCCACAAATAGCACTCTCCCTCGGGAAGTCTCGACGGCGACACCAGTAGCTTCGATGGTCTCCAAAGGTGGCAAATTTATCTGATAATGCTTTATGGTATTCTTGACGTATACAGCGGTACCACCTCCCGCTGTAGGTCGATCGTGCCTATAGCAAAAGGATCATTTAGTTTCCTTTTATGTCAGCAATATTCTGAAAAGTTCTCTCTGGCCAAGAGGAAATAAAAGTATGAGAGGTTGTTACTGTTATTTAACTCGCAGTCAAGATGTAGTTATAGCTTCTGCCAATATACTAACCCGCTCCACCCTTCATGTCCTCGATCCAATCGGCAGTGATCACCTCCCCATTATGCTTTCCATCCAGTACAATGCCCCCCACACCCCGCACCCACCCAACCCCACACCCCATAAATATATTCAAAACTACAATAAAACCAACTGGAAAGACTACAGGAAATACATAGACGACCAGATAGCGACAGACAACCCAAATATCATAGACGCAGACAGCCTACTTAGAACCGCCGAATACCTCCAACGTACAATCACAGACGCTACTGCCGCTCATATCCCCTTGACTCCTATCACCCCTCACAAACCATCACTATCCAGGCGAGCCCTTCAACTTCTTCATATCTCACGTCGCCTCTTCCGCACCTACCTAAGAACCCATGACCGTCAGCTACTCACCCTCCACCGACAACTCCAGCGAACAGTCCGCAACTGTATCGCCGCTCAGAAAAGACGCACATGGAGGGACACCTGCAACCAACTAAGCCAAAAATATTCCCAAAACTCCTTCCAATACTGGTCCACCTTCCGCCGCTTAACTGGTCTCAAACCCGCCCCCAACTACCCCCTCCTCCACAACAACCTTCCTGTCCCCGACAACACTCAAAAAGCCAACCTCTTCGCCAACCTACTTGAAACCATCCACACTGTCCCAAACGACCCCAAATTCGACTACACAGACTCCCATATCATCGAACAGCGTGCCAACCCTACATCACCTCCCCTCCTACCCGACTTCAACTACATTCAAACCGTCAGCCGTACTGGACTTAACACCCCTATCACAGCTAATGACATCCTATCCGTCCTCAGCACGAAGAAAAATACTGCCCCGGGCCCAGATTCAATCACTTATCGCCACATTAAAGAAGCACCCCGCTCTTTCCATCAACTTCTAGCTCATCTATATACAAACGTACTATACTCTGGCATCTATCCCCCAAAATGGAAATCTTCAAAAATCCTTATGTTCCCCAAACCTAACAAACCCACATCAGATCCGAACTCATACCGCCCCATCAGCCTCACCTCCGTCTTCAGCAAAACATTTGAAACCATACTATCACGACGTATCCACAAACATCTATCACAACACTCTCTCCTATCCCCCGCCCAGTGTGGCTTCCGTCCAAACCTATCGACCCAAGATCAACTCCTCAGACTTATGCACCTTCTGACCACCCACATCAACACCCACAGATCAGCAATACTTATACTATTAGATATTGAAAAGGCTTTTGATCGAGTATGGCACGCTGGCCTCATTTTCAAATTGCAAACCTTCGCCCTTCCTATCACCTACATTCGCACAATAGCTTCCTTCCTCACCAACCGTACCTCTTTCGTTTCCATAAACAACATTCTCTCCCGCATCTTCACCATGACCGCAGGTGTCCCCCAAGGGTCTGTCCTGTCGCCCCTCTTATACATCATGTACATAACCGATATACCCATTCCCGCACCACCTACATATATCCTTAAGTACGCCGATGACACCGCCTACCTCGCCGTTCATAAAACCCTTCAACAGTCGGAGAAAGCCCTACAGATCATACTAGACTGCTTCGTCAAATGGTGCAACCGCTGGCGACTAATAATTAATCCCAATAAAACACAAGCCATTATTTTTGGAAAAACTAGTAAAAGATACAGGCTCGCTGATTTTAACATAACCATATACAATCATCCCATCCAGCTACAACCCACAGTTACATACCTAGGAATCACCCTCGACCGACATCTTACATGGACACCTCATCTTAGAACCATCAACTCCAAAGCCCAAACCCGCCTAAACCTTTTAAAATTACTTACTGGAACATCCTGGGGACTACATAGCCAGGTCATCATAAATACATACAAAGCATTTCTTCGCCCCATCCTAACTTATGGTCACCTCTCATGGCTCTCCGCCCCTGATCACTTCTACAGTAGACTCCAAATAATAGAACGCCACGCCCTCCGAATCGCCTACCGAATAAGACTACCTTCTCCTACCCAACAGCTTTATACCAGAATGCGTTTTCCTCACATACTGATCCACATAGAATCCCTCCGGCTAAAATATGCTATCAATAGCCTTCTAAACAAAAATCCTATAACTCACCGTCTACTTAAAGAACCACTTCATCTCCCCTCCTGTTACAAACAGATCCCACCAACACTGCACCTCCAAAATATCCTTTATATAACCCAGCACAGAGACCGACCACCTACAATACCTCAACAAGAGAAGAGAACAAAAATTTACCCTACTCTGTGAATGACATCAAAATCGCCTACTACTAGCCACAAATCTGCAAGAAAAGCAAACAAAATATTGTACAAAACTAGAACTTTGATTATTTAACAACTCAATGCAAATCAACTGTATAATTTTTGTAAAAGTGTAAACATTCATTTACGAAAATCTATTGTAAACTACATTATCATTTGGCTGAAGAGCACGACATGTGTGCTGCCAGCCCGCTTCCCCCATTAAGGGGGATGAATGAAATGACAATAAATATATATATATATATGGAGTAGCTGACCGAGATGGTAGAAGGCCGTTTTCGGCCTCCTACCTATCATTCGGGAGGACGAGGGTAAAATCTCGTTCGGCCATCCTGGTTGGGGTTTTCCGTGGTTTTCCTCAACCACTCTAGGCGAATGCTGGGATGGTTCCCTGCAAGGCCACGGCCGACCTTCCATCCCCCTTCCCTCCCCGTAGTACTAGATAGGCTGAAAAGAGTCTCGGTGACTCTCCAGCAGCCCGCCTCCCAGCCTTCAGCTGGGAGGAATGAAATCGTAAAAAAAAAAAAAGATAGGAGTAGGCTCGTTGTTACAGTAGATTGATGTAAGGGTTCCATATGAAATTTCATATACATAGGGATAAAAGGATCCACTTTGGTATCGATACTTTTATTTGATACGGTATCGGTCGTAGAGCGTCGATACTTATTCGGTATCCATTTAATAGTATGATACTTACTCGTATCGATTGGTTTTTGTAGATAAATTTGGAATAAATAAAAAAAACAGTATGTAATAAGTATTGATATAAAAATATATATTTATTTGAGGAAAGATATTTATTACATTTTCACCTTACTGATCGTTACAGGACTAATACCGACTATGACAAAATAAAACTAATTTTATGAAAAAAAAATCGGTTTTTGTAGTGCTCCCCAAAAATATAAGTTTTTCTAAGTGTATGCCTGTTAGACGATTTCTGGATGTAGTCATTGTTGCGTCAGCTATGGAAAAAAGCCTTTCACAGGGTACAGAGGTCCCGACAATTTTTAAATAAATTCGCGCTTGTTTGTATAAACATGGAAATACGGGTTTTAATTACTCCAATTCCTCTAATGGGTTGGCTTTTAAAGCGCAGACTGGATTAGTCAAATAAATTGAAACTTCATCGGCTTTTGAGTTAGCACGGTGCCGCTTTAGGCCAACTGTAAGTTGTTTGTGGTGTAACAAAAAATCAAAATTTCATGGGTTGCTTCTTCTTCAGATCGACTGGTTAACATTGTCGGATCTTCTTTAAAAATATTATTTAATTTTTATATCTCCCTCCCACATGCACTTGCATCTTGAAAATGGAGGTTTTTGAAACGTGGGTCTAAAATTGTTCCCAAAGCTGCAATGGTGTTAAATTCAATGAGACCAAATCGTTTCTTACATTCAGCCACTAGGTTTGTTTACAACTGAGTGACACATTCTATTGATGAAAATTTTGTTAGCTGCGACGTCAGACAATTAATCATGGGTATGATTTTGGATAAGGAAACATAATTATGGCCTGAAGATTCTCTTATGACAAATTCGAATGGTTGTAACAAAGGGACTACCTGTTTCAATATTTCAATTTCTTGTCCAGTCACCAATACAGGACATCTGTAGCATACAAAAAAAGCTGCGTAGCAATTTTCGACGTATCTAAAAATCTATAAATCATATAACCTAGTGAATTCCAACGAGTCTTAACGTCAAGAATAAATTTTTTTAATACATCCCTCAGGAACTCCACTATCGATCTGTATTTTTCTTAATTTACCTGATTGTATAATTTTCTTTACCCATTTAACAATTTCTCTAACTTTACTTATAATGCTCATAATTGCAGGTGTAACATTTTTCAAAGAGGAATGTACTATCAAATTAACAGTATGTGCAAAGCACGGTAAATGTTTCGATTCGACAAGAGTTTTTTTAATCGCGGCAACCATATTAGCGCAATTATCTGTAACAACGCAAGTAACTTTAGATAATGGTATACTCCAATGTTTTAGAATATCGCCAATTACATTATACACTCCTGGAAATTGAAATAAGAACACCGTGAATTCATTATCCCAGGAATGGGAAACTTTATATACACATTCCTGGGGTCAGATACAACACATGATCACACAGATAGAACCATAGGCACATAGAGACACAGGCAACAGAGCATGCACAATGTCGGCACTAGTACCGTGTATATCCTCCTCTCGCAGCAATACAGGCTGCAATTCTCCCATGGAGACGATCGTAGAGGTGCTGGATGTAGTCCTGTGGAACGGCATGCCAAGCCATTTCCACCTGGCGCCTCAGCTGGACCAGCGTTCGTGCTCTACGTGCAGACCGCGTGAGACGACGTTTCATCCAGTCCCAAACATGCTCAATGGGGGACAGATCCGGAGATCTCGTTGGCCAGGGTAGTTGACTTACACCTTCTAGAGCACGTTGGGTGGCACGGGATACATGTGGACGTGCATTGTCCTGTTGGAACAGCATGTTCCCTTGCCGGTCTAGGAATGGTAGAACGATGGGTTCGATGACGGTTTGAATGTACCGTGCACTGTTCAGTGTCCCCTCGACGATCACCAGAGGTGTACGGCCAGTGTAGGAGATCGCTCCCCACACCATGATGCCGGGTGTTGGCCCTGTGTGCCTCGGTCGTATGCAGTCCTGATTGTGGCGCTCACCTGCACGGCGCCAAACACGCATACGAACATCATTGGCACCAAGGCAGAAGCGACTCTCATCACTGAAGACGACACGTCTCCATTCGTCCTTCCATACACGCCTGTCGCGACACCACTGGAGGCGGGTTGCACGATGTTGGTGCGTGAGCGGAAGACGACCTAACGGTGCGCGGAACCGTAGCCCAGCTTCATGGAGACGGTTGCGAATGGTCCTCTCTGATACCCCAGGGGCAACAGTGTCCTTAATTTGCCGGGAAGTGGCGGTGCGGTCCCCTATGGCACTGCGTAGGATGCGACGGTCTTGACGTGCGTCCGTGCGTCGCTGCTTTTTTTTCTTCCTCCGCCATTCACTGCCATTATTTTCTTGGCAGTCTACTTTGGAGTTCTTGTCTCTCGACATTTTCTCCTTATTCATTGGATGGTGCATTACGTCACTTTGGGTGTGTCGTATTGGTTGGCGTTATGTGATTAACTTTTTATTTTGTCTTTTTAGTGTTGCCTGAGCAATGCTAACGGTCTTCTGTGCCGGCCGGTGGGAACTTCATATCGACCGAGCACGCTGACCAGTGGGTTGTTACTCGTCTCAGCTTTCCGATAAAACGCCGTAGCGAGTGCTCGGAAGCGGTCTTTAATGGGTGGTACGCCTGCCGCCTCGTGCAGCGCCGCAGTCGGGAAGCGCGATGGCAGGTGTAGGGCGCGCTTTAGCGCCCTGTTCTGGATGACTTGAAGCCGGTTGACGTGTTTGTCCGCCGCGTAGCCCCACACTGGGCAGGCGTACTCAAGAAGTGGCCTGACCAGTGTGAGGTAGATCTTCACGCCCAGTGCAGGTGGAAGCGCACTGGTCCTGTTCAGCAGAGGGTAAAGATCATGCAGTCTTCCGCTGGCCCTCCTGCGTACTTCATTTATGTGTGATTGCCACGTGAGCTTGGAGTCGAGTGTGACTCCAAGGTATTTTAACGTTGTCTTCCATGGAATATCTACTCCGTGGAGTTTCAGTACTGGATCCGCGTGGTTCCTGTTCCTCGGACCGTATTTCCTAGTGATGACAATCGCCTGGGTCTTCGCGGCGTTTACTTCTATACGCCATCTGCGTGCCCAGGCCTCCGTCTGCTGGAGTATATCTTGTAGCCTTCTGGTGGCGATGGCTCTGCTACGGCTGCTGGTGACATAAGCTGTGTCATCAGCGTAGGTAGCCGTCTGCACTCGGACCGCCGTGGGAACGTCGGCCGTGTAGAGGGAGTAGAGTGTTGGACCCAGTACGGACCCCTGAGGGACTCCTGCCATGATGCGCCTTCGCGTTGAAGTTTTCCCGTCGACTCTTACATGAAAAGTTCTTCCAAGCAGGTACGAACGGATCATCTTCACTAAGGGCCCCGGGAAGCCTTGTTGGTACAGTTTAAGTAGGAGCCCTGTGTGCCACACCGAATCGAATGCTCTTGCGATGTCGAGCGACACGAGGGCACAGTATTCCTTGTGCAGGAAAGCTCGTGTCGCGGACTCCACGATGCGTAGCACCTGTTGTGACGTGGAATGGCCACGCCGGAAGCCGAACTGATGCGCGGGTAGGATGTTATTCGCCTCGATGTAGGAGTTAATCCTTTTCAGGAGCAGCCGCTCGAAGATCTTACTGACGGACGGCAAGAGGCTGATCGGCCGATAGTGCTGAGGAAAGATGGGATCTTTCCCGCTCTTGTGTACCGCCACGACTTCGGCGTGTTTCCACCGACGTGGGTACCTCTTCGTAAGCAGGATTCTGTTAAATAGGTTCGCTAGGTACACCGAGGCCTCAGGCGGCAGGTTCCTCAAGCACCGATTTGGAATCCCATCGTGGCCGGGTGCTTTGTCCAGCTGCAGCTTCGCCAAGCAACTAGCCACCTCCGCTGGGGAGATCGGTTCTATTCGCTCTTCACCATCATCAGCGTCGAGATATACTCGTAGACGGCGTCGAGCAGCGCGCAGTTCCCGGTCATTTACGTTTACATCAGATGGGCGGAAGTTTCTTTCGAAGCTGTCAGCCAGGGCATTGGCCTTGGCCGCTGGCTTGTAGACGAGCCCATTCACGTGCGTCGCTGCTGTCCGGACCCAGGTCGACGGGCACGTGCACCTTCCGCCGACCACTGGCGACAACATCGATGTACTGTGGAGACCTCGCGCCCCACATGTTGAGCAATTCGGCGGTACGTCCACCCGGCCTTCCGCATGCCCACTATACGCCCTCGCTCAAAGTCCGTCAACTGCACATACGGTTCACGTACACGCCGTCGCGGCATGCTACCAGTGTTAAAGACTGAGATGGAGCTCCGTATGCCACGGCAAACTGGCTGACACTGACTGCGGCGGTGCCCAACCGCTGTGCAGCTAGCGCCCTTCGACGGCCAACACTGCTGTTCCTGGTGTGTCCGCTGTGCCGTGCGTTTGATCATTGCTTGTACAGCCCTCTCGTAGTGTCCGGAGCAAGTATGGTGGGTCTTACACACCGGCGTCAATGTGTTCTTATTTCAATTTCCAGGAGTGTATATGTACTCTGCTGAATGGTTTGACTGAAGTTCCCTGATAAGGATTATTCCCTCTAGAAATGTACTGTGACACCCAAAAAATTCTTTTCGTTCATGGTTTCCGTCCATATGTCGAGCGTCACACATAACTCAGTTGCATTAGATATTCTTGAAACATACTCCATCTTCACAATGTCATATTTGTCACAAAATAACTTTTTAAAGTGTGTTGACGAAGTTACTTTGTAATAAGAAGCCAGTTCCTTCATTAATTTTAAAAAACCTTCCTCTTCAACAACATTGAATGGTCGCATATCCTTGCATATAAAATACAAAATGAACATATTTATATTATTATGTTTGACCCCACCCCCTGAAACAAAGAAAAATTCGTAAATGTATTGAAATATTAATCTTCCAGATTATATATTACACTATAATTACTTCAAATTAAAATGTTATCAAGACTAATATTCGTTTAAATTAAAATGCCATAATAACTGTAACTGAGTACAATATACAATACATTGTCACTTACCTTTTTGTGAAGCAATATTTTCGAACATAGTTTCTAAATTGTTACCATCATCAGTGATTGGATTCATATTAGAGTCTGACTGTATATTATTGAACATAGTCTTTGTCGACGATATGAAACTTAATGGATTATGAAGCTTAATGGATTATGAAGATATTACTTCACTGGTTTAGGAATACTAGCATTTAGAGGGCGCTGAGATATGTGGTTTTTTTTTTCCGCTGCCTTAGCGGCTTTTGGCGAAGTCCCACTACCTTTGGTAGTATAAATTCTAGGTGTCAGGTTAGCGTGTGGTTTTCAGACACTTTTTATTTCACTTTCAGGGGAAAAACCAGGGCTATGACCAACTAAGATGGTCTTAAAAAAACCCTGCGGAGTTCGCGATCTGTGCAGCTCTACATTGGCTGAAATAGAATACTGAGGGGAACTTTGTACTTATGCCATTGCTTCGGCATTGTAATTCCAATAGATTCAGTTCTCTCGTCTCTGGCTTCATTTAACTTCTTTTCGGTTGAATCAAATATTTCTGTATTTATTAATGGAATGTTTGTTTCGTTGTGTAAGATTTCAATTGTTGTGTACCTTGGAGCATTAAGTAACATTCTTAAACATCTGTTCTGCAGTAGCTGTATTTGTTGTAAGATCGTTTAGCTTGCCAGACCCCATATCTGTAATCTATATAATAAAAAAAGGTAGAATAACGGATTTATATAGTCTTATCTTTGTATTTAATAATAAGTTACTGCTCGTAATACTGGTGATAAATTTGAAATTACTGCTAGGCCTTTGTTTTCCCTGTCCATTACATGTTGTCGGAAAAGTAATTTATTGTCCAGTATTATCCCCAGGTACCGATGTTCTTTAACCCAGGGAATATTTTGGCCCATAATCTTCAAGGTATCATGTATGTGTGGCCTTTTTTTGGCAAAATAAATACCTGCACATTTCACAGGATTGATTTTGAGTTTCTGCACCATTTAATGACCTCATCAAGTCCTTGTTGTAGGTGAGCAATGTTAAGATCGTGTCTTCTTCCTGACGTGTACTCTGTAATAGTATCGGTAAACTGGGCCACAAGAGGAGTCAAGGTTCTATTTACGTAAATTTTGAAAAGTGCTGGTGCAATCACAGATCCTTGTGGAATTCCAGCTGGTATCGGAAATATCGATGATCTCTGACCGTCAACTTCTATATAGAATCTTCTGTCTGCTAAGTAATTGCCGATGAATTTGATATATCAGTGTTTAATAGGCGTGTGTGTCCTTAATTCCTGAATAAGTTTAGCGTGCCAAACCTTGCCATAAGCTTTTTCTATGTCTAAAAATACTGCTGCCGTAGATTTACTAAGGTTGAAATTTTTTTGATATATCTTCTGTAATTCGCAGTAGTTGAGTTGTAGCGGCTACTCGGTTTTGAAATACGAATTGTTCTGGTCTTATTGTCTTCTCTTCCTCGAGACTGGTGTTAATTCTCTTTAGCAGGATTCTCTCTAGCACCTTGGATGTTGACGACAGTAGACTGATTGGACGATAATTTATGGTCTGACGGTGGTCCTTTCCACGTTTTGGTAAGGCTTTAACTTTTGCTAGTTTCCAGGCTGTGGGGTAGTAACAATTTGTGAGGCAACTGTTCAATATTCTAGTCAAGAGTACTAAACCCTTTTTCGGCAGGTTTTTTAAATGTATGTTTTTAATTTTGTCATGTCCTGGGCTTTTATTTGTCGCAAGCGACTTTATTATGCTTCGTACCTCTCCCGGGGTTGTTAGCTCCGGCTGGTCGGCAGCTGGATGTTGGAGGATTTCCAATGCTTGACGTTCTGTTTCCTCGGCTTGTCGGGTCTCTGCTGGTGTGCGCTGGTACTCTGCTGTGGTGTACTGAGCTGCAAAGTTTTCGGCTAGTAGTTCAGCCTTAGCTACAGGAAGAAAGCAAGGTCCGGCCGGCCCGTTTATTGCAACATAGTCGCTTGCGGCCAGGCGTAGCGAGCGGTCGCACCGAACTTCCCTCAAAGTGTTGTGAGGTTAAGTGCTAGTTTGATCAAGGCGAAGAGCCTCTACAGTGTTACTGAAGAGTGTTTTGAAGACCGTGTGAACCACTGAAGATCCAGAATCTCCATCGGTGAAGTCCTCAACACGAATTTCGTGGATCTAAGCGGCGCACGCTGTTCGCCGCCACAGCGCACGCTGGGTTCGTGGTTACAGCCGGGCAGTAAGTAGCAACCCACATAATGGCTCCTGTAGATTCAGTCCGAAAGAACACTGTCAGATTCAGCTTTGATAGGAAGTTTATCAGACCTACAGCTCTTGAAATTCATGAATGGCTTTTTGAAACGGTGCACTTGAGAGAGACTGACGTCTTTGGAATACAACTAGATTCCTTCCAGAATGCTGTTTTCGTAAAATTCGAGGATAAAGAAGTATGCGAAAAGCTAATAAGGGACTTTTCAGAAAAATTGAAATTTAAACATACCGACGGTCAGATCAGTAGCGTCCATGTATCAGATGCGGGAATGGGACAACGCAATGTCCGGGTAGTTAACCTCCCCTTTGAAATTTCTAACGAATCAATAACTTTAGCTCTGAAACCCTTTGGGACGATACTGACAATATCAGACGATTGCTGGGGAGGAAATATTAGATATCAAAAGCCTAACGGGGTGAAAATCGTAAAAATGGAAATAAAAAGACACATCCCGTCATACATAATGGTTGCGGGATACCGGGCTCTGATTATTTATGACGGGCAGCCCAGAACGTGCGCCGTCTGCAACTCCACTGATCACATCCGAGCGGAGTGCCCACGAAAACAAACCACGGTACTGCCGATCCGTTATGCAAGACAGGAAGCACAACCAGATAATGACAAATTACCCAGAACCGAATTGGATACCAACTTTCCACCATTACCGAATCAAAACACGGAAGTGTCACAAGACACAAAGACCAGTGTAAACCCGGAAGAAACAACACGAAGCGGGACTCGCTTAGCAGACATAAACATCACTCAACAAAAACAGTCTAACATAACTGAGGAACAGGAAAATGAGATTACCACTAGAAAATACTTTCTGACGGAACCACTCAACCAGAGAGCCCACACCCACAAAGAGTCACACCAGTCCACTCCCAAGGATATATTACAGTCCTCTTCCGCCCTTGACTCGGACACGGATGGTACTACGCAGCTAAGTGGAAGGAAAAAGCGACGGGGGACGCAGAACAGCCACGCAAACATCACAAACTTCGAGGACAAGGGCAGAAAGCAACAAGCGCACGCGGCTACAGGAGGAAAAATTTAACGTAGCAGAGGCGTCCCAGCTCCCTCCGAATCCCCCAAACAACAAGCAAAAACCTGAAAAAACGAAGAACAATCCTTTCGTTCTTGAAACGGAAGGTTTAAGTTGGGCCGACGACATGCAGGGAATTTCGGAAGAAGCACCGATGTCAACAGAAGAAGACAAAGCAATCTGTCCGCCTCCGCACCCGAACAAAAACAATAACCCCTGAGAAAACAGCAGCGCGCATAGAAAAAAACTATGCAGCAAACATACAAAATCGCTACCATCAACATCAATAGAATCACTACAAAATCAAAAGTGAAAAGCTTAAAGGATTACTTGTATGACAACTGCATAGACATAGCACTGCTCCAAGAAATCATCCTAATAGATTTACGCATCACAGGGTTTACCCTTTTTCTGAATTCCTCCCCAGATGGCGGCACAGGAACCGCAATTTTAGTCAGAGACGGCATTCCCTGCAGGGATGCCGACATCGTGGAAACGGGGAGAGGGATTTCAATATTTATAAACGACATTTTTCTGGTTAATGTCTACGCCCCCTCAGGAACTAACAAAAGAAAAGAAAGATCAATGTTCTACAAAACAAACGTGCCTTTCCTTCTCAGGAACAACCCGACGAAAATCATAATGGGTGGAGACTTCAATTGCGTCACTCACCCCATAGACCAACACCCGAACTTTAACAGATGTCCTGAACTTGAGAACTTGATAAACGGGCTACATCTGGTAGACACATTCAGACAAACCCAGGGAGACCTACAGAAATTCACATATGTCACCAGCTCATCAGGCAGCAGGCTAGATAGAATATACGTAACCAGTAACTTAGCAAGTGAAATAAGTAGCACTGATATAGCCCCTATAAACTTCTCAGACCACTGCAGTTACCTGTGCAACATCAAAATGCAGCCCCAACCAATACGAAGGAACAAAGGATACTGGAAAATGAATACTTCATTACTAAAAGACGCAGAGCTCCAAACCCTTATTCATCAGTCCTGGCAGTCCTCCTTGCAAAACTGCCACCAATACAGAAATAGCTTGGAATGGTGGCTACTCAAAGCAAAACCTTATCTCCGCAAAACAATAATACTCTACTCAAAACGGAAAAGATACTGGCAGAACGAGACTATCGAATTCTACTATAGATGCCTACGAGAACTGTATGCAAACACGAACCCAAACCCAACCACCTTCGCACTGATTAAAAAATATAAGGCAAAAATAACTAGGCTTAAGGAAAACAGCACAAACACGCTATTGTTACGATCAAAGCCTAAAGATATAGTAGAAGAAGAAACTGCTTCTCTATATCATTTAACGAGAGCCCAGAAAAGAAGAGATCAGACCTTGATTACGGAGATAAAGAACAACAACGGCGACACGTTAAGAACTCAAGGGGAAATCGTCAACGCCGCACTCTCGTATTTTTCCGATCTCTATACAGAGGAAGGAAATGATGAAAGAGCAGCCCAACAGTTCTTAGAACCCATCAATAGTGTGATCTCCGACAGTGAAAGGGAAAACCTGTCCAGTGAATTTGACTTGGAAGAGATGGAGTTCTCGATTAAAAAGGCAGCAAGAAACAGATCCCCCGGGCCTGATGGAATACCAGTTGAATTCTACTCCACGTTCTGGCCTCTCATAAACAGGAAACTACTCCAAGTAATGAATGAAATATGGCGGAAAGGCACTATACCACAAGTCTTCAGTGAAGGGATAATTGTACTGTTACCAAAGAACAGCAAAAGCAAAGAGATGAGGCAATTGAGGCCGATCACATTACTAAACTCAGATTTCAAAATATTAACCCGAATGTTAAAAAAAAGACTAGAACCGTATTTAAGCAGGATCCTAGGCAGTTATCAATCAGGCCCTATACCAGGACGAGGCATAATCCAAGCCACGAATGAATACAGGGATGTCATCTCCATAGCCGCTGAAAAAAAATCCCGCGCAGCAATATATTTTGCCGACTTTGAAAAAGCCTACGACCGCGTGAACCACCAGTTTCTGCTAGAAGTATTAAGGAAATTTGGCTTAGGCATCAGTTTCACCACGGTGGTGGAAAAATAACAACTAATGCTTCCTCAAAACTCCAAATCAACGGTACGTTGACCAGATGCTTCAAAATAACGCGATCCGTAAGACAAGGATGCCCTCTGTCTATGATACTTTTCAGCATCTCAATAGAACCCCTATTAAGACATATAGACAAAACCATCAATGGCTACCCTTTCGAAGAAAAACGAGTAAGCTGCCGAGCATATGCAGATGACGTGGGCTTTTATGTCAGTTCACAGGACGACATGAATAAAATCATAAACGCCATTAAACTCTTCCAACGAGCAACAAACGCAAGAGTAAACGTTAACAAATCCGCACTACTTCACATTGGTAAAGGACTCACAGGCACGGGGAAAAATCTTCTGGGCCACGAAGTTACGAAACACACATCCCTAGGAATAATACTCGAGGAAAACCCGAAAAAAATGTCGACAAACAATTGGAGAAATACCTTAAATAAAGTAAGAGCAATTCTGAGAGCGCATAGTTTCAGAAACCTAAACATGGTCCAAAAGTCAAGAATGATAACCACCTGCATCCTAGGCAAAATAAGCTACCTAGCCCAGGTATTACCAGCGCCTGACCCCATTGCGGAAAATCTGCAAAAAGCCTTATGTTGGTTTGTATGTCAAAACGACATATTCAAGGTAAAATTTGAAACGCTAACCCAACCAAAAATAAAGGGAGGCCTGGACGTCATCAATGTAAAGGCCAGATGCAAAGCTTTACTGATACATGCAATAGACAAGCTGAAAGACAACAACGACTTCAGTTTCACAACTTCAGTTATAAGGCACTACAAACCACAATGCACGAAAGCCCCGATCCACATAGAAAACATAGGGAAGAACTTAAACCAGCTTAGAATCTATTTTCTAGAAAAAAGTTATTTCGAAACGAGCTTAGACCCTCCGCCACCCAAAACAACAAGGGACATCTATATTAGACTTACAACAATGGCCGAAAGAAACAACATTGAATTAAAGTATCCGAGCACTAACTGGCCCCAAGTTTGGCGAACCATCTTTAACAAAAACCTTCCATCCGAGGTAATGTCCGCATGGTATAAAACAACCAACGAACTAATACCGACAAACGAAAAACTTTTTCGGATTCATCTCTCGGCAACTGACAGGTGCCACAAATGCGGCAACACAGACACCCTTTTGCACCGCTTCTCGTGCGGCGAAACACAGCGCATTTGGATATGGCTGAAATACAAGTTAGCACAGCTGGACGGAACCACAATTTCACTACAAGAAATCCTCAGACCGGATATGATCCGAAAACCAGCACAGAAACAAAACGCCGCAACATGGCTGCTAGGCCACACAGTACTACAGTAATACCCCGCTTTACGCGACCCCGTTATGCGCGGTTTCGCTTTAACGCGAATTTCAAATTTCGCGTTAAAATGCCTCGTATTACGCGAATTGCTTACTTAGGAATATGTATGTCCATAATGTAGTGACTGGCTTCTCTTTGGTCGCGGTAATCCCCTCTTTCTCCGACCATTCTGATCGAAGAATTGAGGATTCCCTGTCCTACGACTTTGTTCTATGGGAATTCCCTCGTTTGTTTCGTTTGTTCCATTTGTTTATCTCGGCTGGCAGTCGTGTTTTAATGTTTGGTGGAGATACATAATTTAACACTACGTTAAAAATGCCGCCTACGAAGAAAAAAAGAGCGTAAAAACCTAACTTTGGAATTGAAGATGAAGGTGAAAAGAAGAACGGAAAATGGAGGCAAAGCAACAATTGTTGGCAGAGATTTTGGTCTGTCAGAATCGACTGTGACAACGATTTTTAAAAATCGGTAAAAAATTAAACTTTCCAGCGAAAGTTCAACACCTATAAGTGCAACAAAACTTCTCGTTCGAGATCTTCTATCCTAGAAAGAATGGAGAAGTTGCTAGCAGTCTGGATCGAAGATTTAAATAAGAAGAACACACCACTGAGTCAAGATCTCATATGCACAAAAGCAAAATCTTTGTATGAGATGTTAAAGACAGAAGAAGGTGACTTCCACTCCGACTTTTGCTGCCAGCAGAGGCTGGTTTCATCGGTTCAAGCAGTGCTCCAATCTTCACAATATCCAGATAACAGGTGAGGCCGCCAGTGCGGACACTCAAGCTGCAACTGAGTTTCCAGACAAGTTTCAAGATTTCGTAGCACGGGAAAAAATTCCTGTTTCTCTCATCTTCAATGATGATGAGACCGGGCTTTAGTGAGAAAAATATGCCATCTTGAACATTCATTTCTAAAGAAGAACGTCTAGCCAGCGGTTTCAAAGCTGCGAAAGATCGATTAACACTTCTGCTAAGTGGTAATGCCACTGGTGATTTCAAACTGAAACCTTTACTGGTTTACCATTCAGAAACACATCGTGCAATGCGAGGTACAGACGAGATAAGACTACCAGTCGTGTGGCGGTCCAACAGAAAGGCGCGAGTTACACGGGAAGTTTTTCAAGATTGGTATTCTAATAGTTTTTGCCAGTCAGTAAATTCCTACTGTGACAGAAATGGGCTTGAACGTAAAGTTATATTACTCTTAGACAATGCTCCAGGACATCCAACCTCACTTGATACGCCGAGAGACTTAAAAGTGTACGTGATGTTCCTTCCACCAAACACTACGTCAATATTACAACCTATGGACCAGGGAGCAATAGCAAACTTCAAAGCTTATTACCATCGCCGCACTTTTAGCCAACTAATTCATGAAACAGACGGGGAAGGAAGACAGTCTATTGGAGAGCGGTGGAAGTCATACAACATCCTGAAGGATATTCACAACATAGACGAGTCTTGGAAAGTAGTTAAATGGAGTTGTATGAACAGGGTGTGGCGTAATCTTTGGCCAGATGTAGTGGAAGCACCTAGAAGAATTGTCCAAATGCACAGACAAGTGCTTGAAGACATTGCTGCAATGATTGAGTGGTCTGAACTTGAAGATGTCGCGGTAGAAGATCTTGAAGAACTTGTAGCAACTCACGACGAACCTCTCAGCAATGAAGATCTGATCGAGTTACAGAATAATGCCATAAACGATGAGGAAGGACAAGTAGAAGAGAGAATTTTATCTTCAAGCGGAATACAAAATATTCGTTCAAAAATTTACGTATTCAGGTTTGGACATATTGCATAGCATAGATAGTGATGATGACCGTGTTTGGACCATGTGTCAAACAATTAAAAACAGCGTTGGGTGAACGTATTTTACAAGAATGTAAAAGAAATGCTACCCAAAAGACAAAAGATGTATTTTTCCGTTTAAAAAAAAAAAAACATGTAATACTGCATAAAGTGTTCTTAGAATTAAAGAGATTGATTCCAATGATTTGTATTTTTTTGTTTTTTTTTTTGCATTAACTTTTGACTCTGTTTAATTGTAAACCCCGATATACGCGAATTTCACTTAACGCGATTTTTTGCGGAACGTATCCCTCGCGTAAAGCGGGGTATTACTGTATATGTTTGTCAACACCACGACAAAGAATACAGCAATTACATCTCCTTTATGGAGGGAGAATTCGCTAAGGCGACCACTTCTCCCCGTTACGCCAGCTCATATGGCAATGCACTGCAATCCCTCGTAATGGGCGGACACCCAAGCATTCCGTAACAACACATACAGGGGTGCCAACCCGGAAGAGCGCAGGAGAAGACAGCTGCCGAAGAAAACAAAACTCACCGAACGACAACGCTGCAAGCCCACAAGAAGTGAACATTGTGAAAGATGAATTTAACAGAAGCATGTATTTTCGTATCTCACATCCAAGAAGCCTGTATCTTAAATCTTTGTACTTACACCACACTTTGATTTTGTGTCTTGTATCTTGTAACTGGCATTGATACCTTGAATCATACAACTTGTAATTTGTACCTAGTACCATACATCTCTGAATTTTGTAACAAATACATAGCAAAGTAATAAAAAAAAATAAAAAAAAAAATTGCAATGTTTGCTTGCCTCGGTTCTTTTAAGGCTCTAATTAATTGCCATGCCTCTTTGTGCTGCAACATTAGGCATGCCATTTTGTCCTCCCACTTCTCATTTCTTCTTTCTTGTGGTCGAGGTTTTAGTTGACGTGCAAGTCGGAGGTTTGTCTCTTGTCCCTTGGGTCGCGGTATCCCTGCCAGAGTTTTCTGTAGCCGTTACGCAGGTAACATAGATCTTCCAAAATAGCCGGAAGCTCTTCTTGTTGTTGGTTATCTACTAAAATTGTGGTAAAGGCTCTTCTTTCCGCTTCCAAAACCACCTTGTCAAAATGATATATCGCTGATTCCACCAGCCATCCAATACAACCCACTGCACATAAATCGTAAAAGTAGAAACCCGTAACGCATTTTTAGGTATAGAGGTAATAATTCTAATTCAGAAATAACGAAAATATTGCTGTAAGGAGTTGTTGGACCTATTATACCATAGTTTGTATCGTGTGGATGTGCTTAAATTGCAGCTCTTTCACTAAATTTTGATGAATATTGAAAGCCTTCTGGCTGATTATTGATTTTAATTAAAAGTCACTTATTGAACACAAACAATTATTAATTAATTAAAATGTTACTTGAGCCGCGGTCGCCAGGTATAGGTACTGTTCTTCGTCGGGATAATTAAATGAGAGAGTCATACAGTTTAGAGTGAACATCTACTAACAAACTTTATTCTAGTTCATTAACCTCTGCCTCCTCACCGACGGAAAGTACCACCACCAAACAATATATCAACAAGGAATCGGACTTCTTCTTCTTCGAAAATGACAGATTCGTGGGATAAGAGAGGTTGACTTACAAAATAGACTCCCACATCCACTATCGTCCTCTTAACGCTCTACAGTCACTTGAAAACACAGCCTTGACTTTAACATAGTGAGTTCCACACAATACAATTCTCCATCATCCACTTCGCCGAAGTTTTCATAATTTGTACTATTAGACCGAAAAATATTCCCGCGTCAGACCTTCACGTGACGGAGGTCAAAGACTCACTATTATACCAAGACAACACAGCATTAACACACGACGTCTGCCACAGATACTATTGCAGGGCACAGACGTTTATTATGTTACAATACCTTTGAAGTCAATTTTTTATGCATGGTCTAACCCAAAAACGGTCACTTCTTTTATTTTTCTTTAAAAACTATATACTATGCCAACTGCACGTACTGCGGTTGTACAATAATACAAATTTACTTCATTTATTTGACAGAACTATGATGCAAAATTTTATGTTGAGCAAACGGTTTTTATTATATAAATATTATAAAATCTTTTTTTAAAATCTCTTTGTCAAAGACCTTTTACAGTACAATGCCGATTTATTAATGTATATGTTCTAAAGCCAATGCAAAAATAGACACTATTAGGACGTAAGAGTCATATAATATTGTTACTGTAACTCTAAACTTGCGCATGGCGTTTTGGATAGGCAAGTGGCGATTAGTGGCTATCACACACATACACACACTCAAACATTCAATGAAGTTGTATGTAGATATCAAAGTTGTTGCTGCATCAGCTTTTTGCCCTCTGGGTTACGTTAAATATTGTTGTACAAAATAAACAACGTGTCATATATACATTAACAGTTACATTTTTCCAGATACCTTGAAGTTACATTCTTCCGCTCCTATCGAAAAAATAAACAAAATATTTTCAATATCTTAATTGACGCACTTACCAATGGTTAAAAGTAATGGATTCAACGATCATTATTTCGAAAATACGATTTAAAACTTAGTCCACAATCCGAAGGCTGGTTGGTCCTCCTGTAAGAGGCACGCTATGTACTTGTGCCTGAGGTAGGCAGGCTAGATCATTTCCTCTCTGTTTAATGTGGAATCCGATCCAAGAAAATTGTATCAAATCAACACATCTGTGCTGTTTACATCACCATGAGCCATTTGAATCATCCGAGTTCATTAGGGTCGAAAAAGGAGGCGGTAGTCAAGAAACTGAAAGGAATTTGGCCATTGTCTTTTGAAGGAAGCATCCAGGCATTCGGCTAGAGTGATTTTTGGAAACCATGAAAAACGGAAATCTAGATACACGGATGGGTCATTAAGCACGAGTATCTCCTAGTGCGAGACCAATGCGTGACCGCTCACCCACCACGCTTCGTTGTATCTTAAGGCGCATTCCCACGGCGCTAGCGGGTACGGCGCACCTCGACCCATCGCCAGGCGGTAAAAGATGAAAGGCGCATACTACCACACCACGCGCAGTGAGAATGGTCCTTTAGAGTTATGAGTTCAGATAGAACTTGAAAAGTCTTCTCCAGGTGAAGCGGCCATGGGCAAATCTGTGGCAACTACCACCATAAACTTTGCGTTGAGTTTCTCTTGGTCTCTGATAATCTATTGGGCTCCACTTTAACATTGTTTTCACCCATCTTTCGTCCGAGTAACACTTCAAGCAGGCTGCCTGCGGCAGGATTTCTGTCTTTTTTGTAACTGATCGAATGTCAGTTGCTTCTTTTTGTCTTTTCTAGTGAAACCTAGCATTTACTCTATCCTTCAATAGCTCCTTGAGCTGATCTCAGTTTTCTTTTTGTTTACATAGGTTCAGAAGGGACAACTCACAAGAGTTATCGATTTTTTATGAAAAATTGTTTTTCTTAAATCTCCACATCTGCCCTTTGATCTACTTCCTCCTTTTCAGATACTTTGGATTTTTACGTTCTGCTAGTTTTACCGAATAACTTTTTATCATGAATAAAAAACTTTTTAATTGTCCTCTTTTTTCCCAAAATCTGTTCTTTATTATACTTTGGTGTCTTTCTAGTCGTTAAGTCCAGATATGAGAAAAAAAATATTACGCTACTAAAATATTTTTAGAAACAACAGAATAAATATGCTTAACTTCATTAGGTAAATAAAAGGAGATGAAAAAGAAATTCACCCTGCGATAAGAGAACAGGATAAAAGCTTTGCATAAGCCGCTAAGTACAAAATTAAAACACCAGTCACTAATTGAAATACGACTTGGAATATTATCCGCTACCAACAACCCTCTAAATCAACGTTTCTCAATTTTTTAATCCGAGTGCCTGAAAAAGTAGAAAATACTTCTACGGACCTCTAATTTATATGGACCTAACTTTTTACCTGTGTGTATATTATAAACATTTGGGACATATTGAGTGCATCATTGTAATAACATGATACATCTAAAACCATGTTTTGAAAGTCTGCAGGAACATAGTTATGAAATATTAAAACGTTTGTATTTATTGATCAGACTGTTAATAATTACCAAACAAATCAATAGTAATGTTCTGTCTGCAGCCCATCTTAGCAGATCACAGGTGATACTGGGGCTTTAGGTTGAATATCACTGCACTAAATAAATAATACCCGTTTTTTGTTACGAAATTGCTGCACATTGAAGCCTGAGTTATTAAAAATGGTAGAGATTATTTTGTAATCTTTCCCGAATGTTCTAATAACTCATCTGTAATAACTTGCTTCAATATTTCTGTCTAACTATTATATGTAGCATTTGATAAATATAAGGAAATAAATGAAGCTTTAGGCAAATCTGTTAAGATACAGGATTGTTGCCAATGCATTAAAAAAGATGGAGACAGCCTTGGTTAAGCAATCAGTCTTTCCAGAGAAAACAACCCCGGATGGGACATGTCCAGTTTTATATCGAATGATGCACTCCTTTGTTCCCTTTTTCTCATCCGCTTTGAGAACATTGCATTTAGGTAGGAAAAAAAAGAAACTAAGTAAAGCTTACAAAAGGCATGCTGTAATATGACACCGTTTTTCTGGACAATTCGAGAGGCGAGTATACAAATTTGTCGCAGTAATAAATCTTCACCACCGCTGTACAAGACAGTATCATAACAGAAGAGATGCCTATAACAACGAAATGCTCGCTGACTGAAGAGAAAATGTTTTGGTGTTCCTCAACTTGCGGAGAAAATGTTGTATAGAAATATGTTTCTCACTGTTAGGATATAAAACACTTGTATTAAATAATTCCACTGTAATTACGAACATAACTTATTTACTACACTAAATTTTCCAGGAACAAATTGTCAATATTAATTATCATCTTTGAACCACTTGCGCCTGTGTATCCTTTTTCTCTGTAATCAGTCTCTCGGCTGGTTCGATGCAATCCCTTCCTATCTTGTCCTAGCTTTTTCATATAAACATACCCCTTACAACCCACGTCTTCTTTTTTTTCTGCCTCTACGGCTTTTCTGTACAGTCCCATTGCCATCGGCAACTTAACTGCTGTTTTAGGTTGGTTGGTTTTGGAGACACATTTTATTCACTTTGGGGGAAAAATGGCTATGGGCGCCATCGGTGCCCTTATGCTAAAAACCCCCTACTGGGTTCGTGTGTTCATTTGGGGATCATCACTGTAATCAGCTGGGTACGCAGCTGGACGATTTACCCCAACTTATTTTCTCGTTTTGACTCGTGGCTGCAGGATAGTTACAAGTGCTGGTCATTTATGTCGGTCTGCGGATGGTTTTTGCTGCGTCTTGATGTCCATTTCTGTGGGCCTAACGGTCCTTCCGTTGGTTGGGTGTGGCTGGGTTGATTGTATAGCTTAGCCTGCCATTATATCAGTGATAGATTTGATCGATCTAATCATTATGAAACTTGGGTAGAACCGATACCAGTTCGGAACTCATCCTCGTAGCAGTCAATTATTGTTTGTATTAGGCAACTGTTAGTGATCTATTAAACAAGATTTTACCACTTAGATGTCTTCGTACCATTGATAGAATTGGTTGTCATCTCCATTTGCATCTGCTATTATCTTGCAATCTATTAATCATTATAATCAACGGCTTCGTACCGAAACAAGGATGGTGTCAGCCTCACTCAATAGTAACATTAGATAGCCCTCAAGACAAGAAGAATAAAGAGCTTCAAGATGATAGGTTAGATCAGATCGTCGCAGAAGAAGAAGAGAATAGTTTGAAATCCTTCAGGTTAGTTAACTAAACGCCCACAAACAAAGTGAATCAGTAATCAAATCATTTGGCTCCTTACACTATCCTGTCTTCTTTCTGTAATATTCTTCCACAATCTTGTTTCCTCACCCATCATTTCCAAAAGTCGTTCATTTTGTACTTTATTTGTCCACTTAATTTTAAGAATCCTTCTATAGAAACACATTTCAAATGCTTCAATTTTACTTCTTTCTGGCATTCATAAAGTCCATGCTTCGCTGACATAAAGTGCTGTGCTCCACACATAGAGTTTAAAAAAGTTCTTTCTGAGTCCTGGATTAATATTTGAAAACAAAAGATTTCTCTTTTTCATCAAATCTCTTTTTTCTACTTCTATCCTACTTTTAAAATCATTCCTGCTTCGGCCATCGGTTATACCTTTTACTTCCTAAATAGCAAAATGTATTAACTTCTCCTATCGCATCAGCCATATTTTTATATTTAATCTACTATTATTAGTATCATTTCCGCTTCATTTCATCACGCCTGTCTTGCTTTGGTTTATATTTAGTCCAAAATCTTCCTCCAGTTTTTTGTTTAAGCCATTCAGTAACTTCTCAATATCCTCAGCATTTTCAGGTATCAAGACAATGTGATCAGCAAATCGTTGAATACTGGCTTTTTCTCCTTGAATACTTATGCCACATTCAATTTTTCCTTCAGTTCCTTTATTGCTTCCTCTACATACAAGTTGATTATTAATTGGGAAACACTGCAACCTTGCCTCACACCCTTTTTAAGTGATGCATGTCTCTCATGATTCTCTTCTTTAGCCTCTTGATTCTTATATAGATTATAAAGTATTCTTCTATCTCGATATGTTAGGCCTCACCTCTTTAAAATTTTGAAATCTTGCCCCACCTTGCTGGTTCTATCACGATTCAGCATATTCCGATTACCCTTTCAACTTCTTTGTTTAAAATCGCTTCTCCTGCTCCCTAGAGAATTGTTAAACATTTTAAAAGCATCATATAGTCAGCATTTAATTCCATTATTAATTTCTCACTATTTAGGCCATTCCAAGTTACTTCATGATTTGGTTTGATAGAGATGTATGCGCTATCGATTCCGCCTTTTCGGTAGTTGTAGACACAGCAATCCCCAACAAAAAATTTCCCACATAAGCCTATGCCTCCACCACAGGCTCTGTCATCAAAAGGAAAAGATTACAAAGAAAACGTATCGATTAAACGCTCAAATACGTATGACAGTCACCCCTCACAGACAAAACAAATGGCAACAAATCGGTTCGACCTAGGACTATAAATTCGCAGGAAGCTCTGTAATAAATTTAAGATTCTGATGGGACAGGGTTCCCGTCTTTCTTATCTGTAAATAATCGTAGGGCCTACTACCTCCGGCGACAACGAAAAAGCCCCCATATTTGCTGAGGTTCTGGGGGAGATTTACTCAACTCTGAATACCAATATTCAACGAGACTTCCCTACAAGCTGTTTATTCTTTCCTCCCATCACTCCTTCACTCCTTACTACTCCCACTGCCTTACAGTCCACCTATTGGGAATGGATACCTCCCTCCAGGATCGGAAATCAACACCTGGACATGACCGGATTACTCTCGTTTTACTACTTCTGCCCTGCTGTGTCATAATTCCATTATTTCATCTGCTTTTTAATTCAGTTCATCTTCATTCTTACCTCCCCTCCCCATCGAAGGCCAACAAACCAATAACGGTCCCAACATCGTATCAACCTCTCTCCCAGTTCCCGACAAAATCTTTGAAAAATCTTACTGCTCCGCCTTCATAACTTCGCCGAGTCACTATAGATCTCTCCCTCATTTGAGTAGGCTTTCATCAACATCACTAATAACCCACTCCTACACCTCACCTCTCCACTAGTCCAATCTGTTAATGCCAACCGCTGCACCTTGTCAGTCTTTTTCACCGTCGAGAGAACATTTGTTTCCTATATATATAACAAAAAATTGGCAAAATTTTTATAATAATGAGGTATATAAGACTTTAGCGGAAAATGGCACATTAGGAGCTACAATCGTCCGTCCCTGGGCATTACCTTGCGGGAATGGAAACATAAAAAAATTCAATGACAATATTTATCTAAGATAGTACCTATTCAACTATCATTGTTCCCATCAGGAAAATATGGGTTCGAATACAGGCATTACCATTTAGATTTCGGTTTTTCACAGTTTCCCGAGATCATTTCAAACAAATGCCTGCATAGTTCCTTCAAAAGGTCGTGACCTAATTCTCCCCCCACCCAAATAGTCTCTAGTCACTAGTGTCATCCACGTTAACAAGGAAAATAGACCACAAAAAAAAGATTATCAGTTAACTTACGAGTGTTTTGTTACATTTAACGGCATTGATGTTATCAATAAATTCCACTGACTTATTCTAAATTATAATAATTATGTGGCTTAAGTGAATTTTTAAAATCTTATTAAGATTATTAATATATCAGTTGCCAGTGGACTGATTTATAATCCATTTTCCCATCTGCTTCTTCAGCACCGTAAGTGGCATCCAGACTATTGATGCAGTTAACATTATAGTAAATCGTTAAAGTATACTCGTACGTAGTTTGGATGTGAAAAAATTATCCCAAATTTTAAAGTTTTTAAATTAAAAATGGCGATATGTGATAACTACGCACAAAAGATTATAACATACGATTCTGTAATATATTAAACCACTCCACTATAACTTCGTTGCTGTAACATTTTAAAATTAAACAAACGGAATAAAGCAATAGAAAAAACATCGAAATACCCAGTTTTTTACAACTGCAATAAGCAAATCGGGGACTTGGAAATAAGTTAAGTGCCCGATGAAAGTGCTCTATTGGTAACTTCTACTGGACTGAAACAAGTTTATCTAGCTTGCTGTAAGAATATTCACCCACGTTGGTCAGGTCTTATAAACTTCCTAGTCACTGGGATAACTATTATTACTACAATCGGAAGGATGGACGGTTAATATCATTGTGAATTTAAGTAAAGAAAAATCTCAGGTGTTAAAATAGTTTCTCCTTAATTTTGGTGTGCTTACAGTTTTTTATCTTCGCTTAGTTCAGGCAATTTAAGAATATGTTTCTAACATTTAACTGATAGATAGTGATAGGAAAACTTTTGTAAAGAAACATTTGCTATATTACAATATTTCTCCTCTTATCTGGTAAAGATTTGCTAAAAAGTTGGTAAGATAAAAATTTCACTATTGATACACAACAAAACCAGTGCCCAGGAAACATAAAAATCTTCTCTCTAAAATGAGGACCAAGTGGTTATTTATTCTTTCAGCTTATTCTTCTAGTTCCTTCTGATCCTGGACGTTTGGAGCACCATATTTCTAATCCTCCGTTTCTCTAAATAACTCAGACGAATTGTGAGATAGATCCTTGATAACATCCTTGCCAATTTCTTGCGAATCGCGTATAGCAATTCACAAAAATAGAAATGTTTCGGAAGGAAACTGGCAATGTTGGAATGGTGTCTCTTACATTGACTGTGTTAAGAATTCGAAAGTCTGTACTGACCTGGTTGTGATCTTCCGCCTTTTCTCTGACAGTGATGGTAAAGCGATCCAGAGAGGAGCACTAGTTTTGGCACATATATCACAATTTTCACAAATTACCCCAACGAATTAGTTAATTGCCGAAAAAGCGTATCAAAAGGTTGAGAAATATTGATGTATATGATGTACTTTTCAACAACAACAAAAAACAATCTATTGAAGAATCGAATTTTCTAAAATAATTCATTAAATTTTTGGGAGAAAGCCAGCTCGAAAATGATTCCTGTGCTCTTAAGATACTACGTATATCTGTATATTATAATCAAATTTTCATATCAGCAATTTCTGAAACAACGTGGTAAAAATTATTTTTTTTTTAACTCAAAAACTTAAAATTCATATAATAATAATAATAAAAACGAAACAATTTTAATTTTCGGGTCTTGCCAACAAACTGAATATAATTCCTTCAGTCTCATTTCTCACCAGATCTCTTGTAACTATTTTCATCCCCATGCATTTTCCAAACTTTATAATCGTATCTGTGGTAGGTACTCAAATAATGCGAATTATGAATTTCAAAATTAATAGTCCATCACCCGGCTGCATGATTTCTACGATCGTCTGTTATTTTAGTGAAATGCAATTTTTATATATAATTATTAGTACCAGCAATAGGTTCTGCAGGGTTACCTCTCAAAATATGGCCGCAAGTATTTTTAAAACAATTTTTTATAAAAAAAATTTCTAAAAATTTGTTTTTGTTTTTTAAATAAATTATATTTCATTTCAAAGAGAGACATGTAAATAACATAAAAAGTTTGGGTTGCCGATGTAAAAATGATCGCAAGTAGAGGTTGCCAGCCGTTAAATATACGTAAGATCGCGCGAGAGTTAGCGCAGCTGGCAATCACTATATGCGGCCACTTTTAGACGGGCAACCCAAACTTTTCATGTTCTTTATATGTCTCTCTTTGATATGACTTATAATTTATTTAAAAAACGAGTAAACGAAATTTTTTGAAAATTTTATTAAATGTACTTGCGGCCATATTTTGATAGACTACCGGTCAGAAGCGTATTCTGCTACTGATAATTATATTTAAAAATTGTATTTCAGTCAAATAACAGATGGGCGCAGAAATCATCCAATCTGATCTTAGGCTATAAATTGTATAGAGGTAATGAGATTATGTGAGACGGACAAAACTGTGTGATTGCACAAAGGTTCCGTCTTTGAATCAAAAAGGTATAGAGCTCAAATATAGGATAACATTAAAAAAAAAAAAAAAAGTCTATAAACTGTTAGTCGCAAGTTGAATACCAGATTCTGTTAATGCTCTTTTCTGACCTCGTACACAAGAATACCTCTGAATATACCAGCCACCCCAACATCTGTCCACGTTACGACATTAGTATATTGGGTTTGTTAATCTCTTGTGTGACTGCTACGTTCTTTCACATGGCCGTTGGAAGCGCTCTCTTCGTTGTGACAGGTTTCCACAGTTGACACGGACGTATTGCCTGCCAGGGTAAGCAAAGCGTGTCCACGCAGAACCAACCAGCACGCAACAAATCCGCTCATCACGCCACCAGCTCCAGAGTACAGAAGCTCGCGGATTTGCTTCAGAAATCTCGACACGAGACCTGGGTAGGAAAAAACAAGAAGCACAACCGCGAGTACTGCTTGGAATAATCAGTCTTCTCGACATAAAAGGGACGGAGAAGCTGAAGCGATTTATTTTCATCACTTGATGACGCCGTAGCTACCGCTAAATGTCGGGAGCTTCATCTTGAAAAATAGCCGCCATTTAGTATTGTGGTCTGAGACCGGCTTAGTGGAAGACCTACACGTTCAGAGGACTGGAGAGTTGGAGGCTGACAGACGACCTCTTTCGTAACCGCGAAATGCTCATCGCGGGAGATCGCAGTAACCAGATCATGCACACGTGGCATAAACACAGGGTAATTAAAAAGGAATTTACAGCTATGGAATGATACATAAATTTATTGATATAACTTACAGAACTGGTAGATGTGTAGCAAGCAATCTCAAGTTTCACATAAAACTGTCAAGTGTCATTCTGTTTAGCTGTGACTACCATTTGTCATACGGCAGACATCCCACTGGTAGTCAGTTTCTTCCCACACTCGTTGCAGCAAATCGAGCGTAACTTGTGCAACGGCAGCGTACATTCTATTTTCAGATCGGCCAAACTGTTTGGTAGGGGAGGTACATACACACGATCTTTAATGAAACCCCAGAGAAAGAAATCCAGTAGTGTCACGCGAGGTGGTCTTGTGATTGGTCCTTCATAGTCAATCCAACGACCTGGGAAGCGATTATCGAGGGTACCTCGAAATTCCGTGAGGAACTGAGGTGGTGCACCATCTGGCTGGTAGTAAACCATTCCATCTCTGTCATATTCATCAGTCCTTGGAATTAAAAAGTTTTCAAGCATATCCATATACACAATATCGGGGACTTTTCTCCATGAAGAAGAAAGGGCCGTACACTTTCAGTTTGCTAAGGGAACAAAACACATTAACTTTGGGGCTGTCACGAACGTGTTCCAAGGTTGCATGTTGATTTTCGCTGCCTCCTGTTCTGCAGTTGTGGGTGTTCACCATGCCACTGATATGAAATGTTGACTCATCGCTGAAAATTATTGTATTCAGGAATGTTTTGTCGTCCTCTATCCGATGCAACATTTCCGCATAGTATTCCACACGAGCAACATTATCTGCATCACTAATGGGCTGTGCCATTGTCGACAGAATATCTAAATGGGTAGGTCAGCATGGAATGAAGATAAATGCCAAGAAAAGTCAGCTTATTAGGTACACAGATAAACAAAAGGGTACTTACGATTTTAGGGTGGGGTCAAAATTTCTGATTGAAAGCTTGAAGTGGAAATATCTTAGCAAAACGTTTGATAACACATTTATTTGAATTTTTAATTTAATTTAATTGCAATGGAGCACAGGCTCCGGTGGCAATTTCCCTACACACCCATCTTCCCCCTATCCTGCACCTACCTGCATTTGCCCTCTATAAATTTTATCTTTAAATTCTTTCAAAGTTTTCGGTAAATTATTCATCATTTCTCTTGGTAACTCATTCCAATCCCTGACACCCTTACCTAAAAAAGAGAATCTTCCTACACCCTTGTGCCTGAAATCGAGTGCCAGCTTGTAGTCATGGTCATCTTTTCCCTTCCATGCACTACTTTTCATACCTATTGCAATATCTTTCCATGCCTCATCGCCAGTATATGCCCTGTACACTCCCATGACCCTCCTCATTCTCCTCCTGTCTTGCAATGAATCCCATTCCAGCTCCTTTATCATATCCGTCACTGATTGCATTCTGCGATAATTTCCAGAAACAAATCTAGCAGCCCTTTTTTGCACCCTCTCCAACTCCTGTATTTGATACGTAAAATGAGGGTACCATACTACACTACCATATTCGAGTAATGGTCTGACCAAAGTTTTGTAACCCAATTCCTTGACTTCTCTCGTACATCCCCTCATCACTCTCTCCAACAAGTGCAGAACTTTGAAACCTTTTCCTACCACCTGTCCTATGTGTCCTGCCCAGTTAAGTTTGTTATCAAAAGTAATGCCAAGATATTTACATTTAAAGTCTTCAGCAAGCAATTCTTTCCCCACCTTATATTCATAATTAACCTTTTGTTTTTTATTTGTGTATCTAATAAGCTGACTCTTCTTTGCATTTATCTTCATTCCATGTTTACCAACCCAATTAGATATCCTGTCCAGATCACCCTGCAACTGTTTACAATCCTCTATCGTTTTGATTATTTTATACAGCATTATGTCATCTGCAAACAATCTAATTTCAGATAGTAAACAATCAACACAATTATTCATTAGAATAATGAATAGCAATGGTCCCAATACGCTACCCTGTGGCACACTCATTTTTACTTCAACTTCTTTTGATACTACATTTCATACCCTAACTTTCTGTTTTCTACCTTTTAAAAAATTTTCTACCCAGCAAATGACTTTCTTATCCACTCCAATGGTTTTTAACTTATTTACTACCATCTTATGGCTTACTCTGTCAAACGCCTTAGACAGATCTAGTGCTACACTATCAATTTGGCCTCCCTTGTCCATTTCATCTGAAATATCTTGCATATATCCCACCAACTGAGATTCGCATGAATATCCTTGCCTGAAACCATGTTGCCTGCTTGAAAACCACTTACGTTCCTCACATATATTTCTGATGTGGTTGCATATCAATCTTTCCATTAATTTACCTACCACTGATGTCAAACTGATTGGCCTGTAATTCTCAACTCTATTTCTCACCCCTCCCTTATGTACTGGTACTACTATTGCACATTAGGCAGATAGTAGCAAATGGTTACAAAATCCTTTCTTTACTGGAGAGAGTGATGAGAGGATGTACTGTACCAGAGAAGTTAGGGAGTTGGGTTACAAAACTTTGCTTAGACCATTCGTTGAATATCTTGTAAGAATTTAGTTTATCCCGGCGTGTAAATGAAATCTTGACGGGTTTTCTGCCGGATGATATCTTTATTGAACATAATTTCTTTCTTATACAACTACGTTTCGGCAGCAACTTCAGCTGTCTTCGTCAGAAATTATGTTCAATACAGATATGGTGGTGTAGTTTGCGACCCACATTGTGGTTATCAAATACAGAAGTTGTAAGGTGTGCAAAGAAGAGCAGCTAGAATTTTTTGTGGAAATTATCGCAGGACCCAGTCAGTAACTGATACGATAAGGGAGCTGGACTCATTGGAGGAAAGGATGAGGGTGAAGAGATTGTTGGGAATGTACATGGCATATGTTGGTGATGGAGCTTGGAGAGATATTGGTCAAGGAATTAGGAATAATGCATGGAAGTGGAAAGGCGACCATGACTACAAGGTTGCGCTCGATTTCATGCAAAAGGGAGTGGCAAAATTTTATTTTGTTGGCAAGGGTGTCAAGGATGGGAACAAATTACCAAGTGTGATGATGAATAATTTTCCAAAAACGCTTAAGGAATTTAAAATTTGCAAATCAGATTAGTAAATGGGAGAGGAATTTAACATTCCAATTATAAAAGAAAATTTTAAAAAATATGTATATAAAAAGGGGTAAATGGATGACTGGGGGGAATTTCTACCGGAGTGTTAGCTCCATTGCAATTAAAATCAATAATAAAAGTTTAAACGTCTACGCAGTAATCGCCAAACAGTCTTTTGTGCAATGCCAGTCTCGCGAGACGCACGTTGAATTTTGTGGACTGTGGGCAAAGCTCTACCTAACATGTTCGACATAATCATCAACACGCGGGCGACCTGATAATTTAATAACATGTCACAGTGAACAAACCGTCTGTACAAAGTTCTTGTGTCAAGAGTAAATTATGGGTTTGCTTGGAGGTTTTTTTTTTTTTTTATGGCATTTGGCAACGGAGGCCATACAGCCAGCTCTATGTAATTATTGCAGCTCTCAGTGTGTATTATTCCAATGTATGGACGCCACAGGACGGACAGGACAACCACATAGACACACAACACTTAAACATCCATGCCCGCGGCCGGATTCGAACCGGCGGCCTTCGGCACGTGGAGCTAGCACTCTAGCCCCTACGCTACCGAGGCCGGCTGCTTGGAGGTTCTGCAGCGTATTTTGTGCGAAATTTACGACGAACAATTGTTGGAGAGTTCGTTTCATGAAACCAAAACATACAGCAAGCATGCACCGCACCAGAGAAAGTAGCCATTTAACTGTGAACTGGCCGACCGATTGTGTAAGTTTTTTTTTTTTTTTTTTTTTTTTTTTTTTTTTTTTTTTTTTTTTTTTTCTTTCGGCGACTAAGCCATTCAGCCAGCTCAATGTGTTTTATGATATCTCTTCATGTGAATTTAGTTACTCCAGTGCGTTTATGTTTCCTATGTATAGACACCACAGGTCGGACAGGACATTCACACAGACACACAACACTTAAACATCCATGCCCGCGGCAGGATTCGAACCGGCGACCTGAGGCACGTGGAGCTAGTGCTCCAGCCCCTACGCTACCGAGGCCGGCATTGTGTAAGTTACCTCGACAAATTTCTATATCATAAAGTTGTAAAGTCCTTTTTAACTCACCCTGTTTTACAATATGACTTCCGTGTACGTTTCTAAATAAGCATTCTTAAGTTTTTATGTCATTTTGTCTGTTCTAATTACTTGTATGTGACAACAGATTTGGAGTTTCTGTTACTTGTGTTATATACCAGAATCATTAATCTATGTTATCACTACGGTTTATAGATCTGTTGCTGATCCAATCCTTTTTCTTAATGTACTTGAATCATGCTGAAGTATGGCGGTGAATGCTATCTCCAGTTTTGTTTTGACCGAAATATTCTCCAATACTCATACCATTATATTCCAGTTTACAACTCATACGGCAAATTTAATTATTGCAAAGCCCTATAACTGATACTAGTCCGTTTTATCGCAGGTTATATATTATATCAAACGTATCCAGTTTCCCCCCCCTTGGTTTACGTCAATATTCAGTAACAGCTATGAAATAGTCGGTTTACATAAGAGATAAACTCTAAATACCAAGGCTGGTGGATTAGTGGTTTAGTACGCGGATTTGATTCCCCGTCTGGCCATCAAGATTTAGACGTCTCCCAAAATCATTCCAGGCAAATGCCGGGATGATTTCTGCAAAAGACATGGCTGAATTCCTTCCGGTTCCGTGGCCCAATTCCTTTCCCGCCGCAAATGACCTCGAGGTCGACGAGGCGTGTATAAAAAGAGAGAGATAAGGTTCTAAAGAATGTGAAAACGAGTAAATGTATAGTAAAATTACTTACATATCGATGAAGAAGTTTGTATCGAGATCCATACTGTAACGATATAATACGAATATTCAATTAGAAAAATTGTATTTATTGACGATATTGTAATCACTCTGACACATTTAGGGAAAAGGGAGGAGGGGGAGGAATCATCTGTGAAGTAGGATGTTCTGATTTTCCCTTTTTTTTTTTTTTTTTTTTTTTACTTATGGCTTTACGCCTCATCGATTTCGAGATCATTAGAGGTGGGACAGAACTGAGAACAAGGAACGGGAAGGAATTTCAATCAAACTGAACATGCCTTGACAGGTTCTCAGTGGCGATATCCTTTGTTTTATTATTGTAAATCTGAGTGTCACCCGACTTTTTACTATTTTCAAGTTTTATGTAATTTTTTTATGATTTGTGTTAAGAATATTTTGTATATTATTTTCATATGAAAAGGTTAAATGAATTTTAAATTGTGAAATCAGAAAATTATACTTATTTTAAAGTAAAAATTAAAGTTATTTCACCAGCAGAAAATTTAATAATTAATAACAAATAATTAATCCCCACAATAGAAGCTAATATTTTTTTATCTTTTTTTATTGATCATTTCAATATTTTGTAAGTAGAAGGATATCCAAACATTAATGAGAAAATAGTTACATTTCAACGTTAGATGACAACATATATATATATATATATATATATATATATATATATATATACATGGATAGACGATATCAGGCAAAACTAGATTAGGATGCTCCTTCTTCTGCCCCAGCTCAGGATTTTCTGCCCATTATTCTCTCCCAGAAGAATTGTCCATCTTCTCAGCTGAAGCGAGAGCTCTTCTTGAAGCAATTAAATAAAGCCACCAATGAGGCCATAATAAAGTCGTGATTCCGACAGACTCCCTCAGTGTACTTAAGAGTCTGGAAAACACAACCTGGGACAATCACTTATCCATATTAATAATGGAAATCATGAGTCAGCTAAAGTACAATATGGAGCGTGATATTACGTCATATGTGTCTTGGATTCCGTCCCAAAGTGGATAAGGCACAATGAACAGGTTGACTTGTTTGCTAAACAAGATGTACACTTGGGACATAAAGATGACGTTAAACTTCTGATGAAAGTCATAATTCCAAGCATCAAAGAAAGAACAATGGAAACTTGGTAAGAAGAGTGAAATAAATAAAAAAACCATTAAAGGTTCACACTACGGAAGTGTCTAACCAAAAATACCAACAAAACCATGGCTTTACAAGTGGAACATCAGCAGGTGCCTTATTACCACTATTTCCAGAGCTCGTTTCCATCACGGGAATTTCCCAAGCCACCTGCATCGGATAGGGATTCGAGAATCTCCTCTTTGTGATTGTCAAGACCAGGCTATTGGAGAATTAAATCATATAATATTCTCATGCAAAAAATTTAAACCTCATCATGGTAAAATGATAAGTGAACTAGCCAGAATGTGAATCCACCTATCCAAAAATTTTATAGTACTGCTGGCCGCGACGCTAAAGGGCGATATGGATGTATAATCGCATATTTAAAAAACGGGGCTATTGAATTTTGAATTTTACAGGTCCTTTTGTCTTCTCGATATTTATCCAGAAGATTTTCCATTTGATACATTTTATTTAACGAAATATGTTTGCTTAAGCAATGGAATATGTAGAAGATTTCTTTAATATAAATCATATTTTCATGAATGATGTAAACTGTACCCTTTATACGTACAAAAAGTCTGAAACTATTACATATCCAAAGATTGTTCTTATGAATTTTAATTGTATTATCAATGTATACTGTGTACCTACCTAGAAGTCAGCACTTTTGTTAAATTTAATTTTACGAACTATGTGTGTTGCTACAAGAAAATTTTACTTATAATACATAAGTTGACTTTATGGTCTCTGTTACCGAATGTCAATAAAATAAAATAAATAAGACTGTTTTTTGTGCTTAGAAGAGCTTATAAAACACATCTAAGTGCATTTTCAGCCTAGAATAATTTCGGAACGTTGACAAGTAATACCAAGACGCGGCACCATACCGAAAAGATAAAAAATACTAAATATTACATCAAACTGCATAAGCGCTTAGGATTATTGCACTGTTACCTTTTCGTTCAAATGTATTTGGAAACATAAAGTTGCGTGCCACATCTGGTGTACGAGTGATTAACATGGATGCCTTCCCCAGTATGATTCGTTTAACTGAGTGTCATTTTTTGTGTGAGTAACTGTAATGAGTGAGTATGTTCGTGTTGTAGATTAGAGGCAAAATAAAGAAAAAGGTGTGATCAGAAGCGGGCCTATTCAGACCTACTTCACCGAAAAATAAAAAAATCCGCCAAGTTTAATGTCTGCAAAGGAAGGACGAATCATCTTCACCGGTGCTATATGATCAATCCTAGTGCTGAACGACGATATTCAGGCAGTTAGTTGGGAGGACGTGGATTCTACCCCCAGCGCAGCCTTCCAAATTTTGGCTTTATTCATGGATTCACAATTTTCTTCATTTGAGTGGAAGAATGGTTCCTTCAATAGATCATGTCCGTATGATTTCCACTACTTTAAAGTTATTTCACTCTTGGTATCAACATCAGTGAGCCTTAACACAAGACCAAACATAAAATAAAAAGTTTGTATTCGTTATTTTGATTTTCAACTCTCCTCTTACATTTTTCTTCTACAGATTCTATAAATTTCGCAACACGTCTGTAATATCTCAAATATAAAATGGAAATTAGACAAATTGTTTTCCTTGATATCTTGAAAATACTTTCTGGTCAATCAACTGAAATTCTATTAGTGGCTGAGTATAATCTCCTCCTATGTGTACATAACGAACTGCATGAAAAATTATCACGAAACTGAATAATATTCTCCTAGTTATTCAGAATCTATTCAAGAATACACCAAGAGGCTAGAAATGTGGAATATCAGTTCGTCCATTATTATCAATCAATGTGTTTCCTGATATTTTGGCATTTAAAACTAAACATTTAAAATCTGGCTTCTTTTGTCGATATTAAAATTCTTTATCGTTCCCTTGAATGTTTAAATATATTACTTAAAATATCATGATAGTCATGTCAAATGTTGTGCATAATGGCAGATAAGTAGCTCCTTCTATTGAAGAACAGGACACATTGGGCAAGTAGTAGAGAAAGGTCTCAAAAACTTTCATTCATGGGAGATGGTGATGGGATATGCCTAGGAAGAGAGGGAATTTGATTGTAAAACTTTGGTCATATCATTGCTTTATTATGGTGGTGTAGTTTATTAAATACAGGAGTTTCATGGGGTTCAGAGGATTGCAGCTTAATTTGTTGATGGGAATTACCTGAGGGTAACAGAAACTGTGTTGGAAGTCATTCGAAGACGGAATGCAGTTGAAGAGAGAACTAAAAGTTTATAAGGCGTATATTGGTATTGAAGTTTCATGGATGTAGCTAGTAAGTGGAAGGGAAGATATGGCCATGACCACTAGCACTCGATTTCAGGCTAGTGGGAAATTTATCTTTTGCAAGTAAGGGGGTTAGGGATTGGAAAACATTACGAAGGGAAGTGCTGAATATTTTACAGAAAAAAAATAAACTTGAAACAGGAAAGTAGTTGTGTAGGCAAAATACTTCCTTGGAATTTACTCAATTCCAATTCAATTCAATTAAAAATAATTGATAAATAAAGTCTTTAATCCATTGGTGACATCATCACAACACTGTTGCATGCAAATCGTCACAAATTTTCATGACAATTTTTTCAAGTCACTGGTACAAATAAAGAAAATTAATTTCAGAAAGTGTTACATACCTCATTCTACGGGCGATAAGGAGAGAATTAGGGGATTAGGAACTGTCAACACCAACCTACCTTCGGTTCAACTGTTGATAACCTATTTATTACAAGAGATCGAGGCAAGAAATCCATTGTAAAATGTGAGCTAGTGTAGCATTGGCTTAGGGACAAGACATGTAAATAGCTAAGTAGCTGGATGAATTGTGTTGGACATTCGAGAAAGTGCAAAGAACAAAGGCGGCCGGATACATATGTTTCGTCTGTCTCAACGGACGCCTATTATAAAGTGGCGCTCTTTATTTTCCATTAGCGAGCTAAGTATTGCTACAACAAAAGTGTCTGGAAGACCTCATCAGCACCTTGTCTGCTACGGAGTGTATAGAGGAGTGTGAACTATTGGCAGACGGTTATTGAAATCTTTTTGTCGACCTCTTATCGAGAGCAAAACGGTTATTGGTAAAAGCTCTAACTCACGTCTGGTCCCGTCCAACCGATTTTCGCATATCTGAGCTTAAACCAAATGGTCGTCGCTAGAATAAGGCTGACAACAAGAATGCTGGATTACGCCACATGCGTACTGCCGAAGTCTGAAGAAGTACAGTGAAAAAAAGAAAAGTCATGTCGTCTTTGGGGAGTGGGCGATTATTGTTCTGAGTTTTACCAGTCCACAGCGACCATCCCGGGAAATTTAATTGCCTCCACATTGTCGAAGTGTTGGCTACTATTACTATACATGTCGAATACGCTGCGATCAATGAAGTGTGTAATGGATTAGGGGTGAAAGAAATCGAAGGGTGGGAAAAGTAAAGCCCGACGTCTGCTCACTCAAGCCTACTTTTCCAAGAGGTATCAAGGAGGCCACCAAGTGTAATGTTCCCATCTGACGGATGAATCGTCAACAATGCTGGCATATTACATCACTCAATACTCTACGCGCTGAGATTTTGGATTTTACTCTTAAACACAATCTGGTGGTTAGGAATCGAGCACCATCTCCTGTCCGGGCACCCAGATTTGAATTTTTTCATGGTTTTCCAGGTGAATGCCGGGATGGTTCCACAAAAAACCATGCCCGAATTCCTACTCGTTCCTTGCCCCGAGAACTTTCCCGCCTCGAATGACTTCGACGTCGATGAGGCCACAAAAAAAAAAAAAAAAAAAAAAAAAAAAAAAAAAAAAAAAAAAAAAAAAAAAAAATGCATATCCTACATTACTTTCCGATTCAAGTTACCACGAAATTTGTCCTTAGCTAAAAGTTTTGTTTTATGATGGATGCTCAAGAAGATTCAAACTTCCATCATAATTATACTTAGAGAACTGTTACACGTTAGCAGGTAACAGTTGTAGGAACGGAACACCATTTTCAGAAGTCTACTTGAAAAGCGAAATACAAAAATGTTTGTAATGATAACGATAGTCCCTTCTGACTTTCCTTGAACATTTGAGAAATAGTTCGTTACCCAAGCTAAGAGGAGATGCCTAGACTTTCCTGCCAGTCCACTCGCCACAAAGCCTAGCTTCCTTTAAATGGGATATCCAGGCAATTGTTATGTAGTGGGAGGATACCTCTCCATGGATTAGTCAGCAACGTTGCGTGAAATTATACCAAAACTTCCAAATTAGTACTAAGAAAAAAATGTCAACATTACTCTAGTTATATCCCTCCTGATTTTGCTAACACATAATTATTAGAAGAATTTCCACAAGGTAGCCTCGCTCTCTCTGTTGTCACGTGGACTAAAGCTTTTGCTGTGACTCCACGTTCCGCAGAGGTGAGTACACATTCCATGGAAACTCAAAACCGGAACTGGTGTCTGCTACTGGGTCACGAATGCGCGTTATCCGCGTGAAGATGCCCGTCCCCGGAAGCCGTGCGGAGCGAGCACGTGTCCAGCCGCTTAACAAGCCCAGAGGGCGCGGCGGTGAAGCCCGGGGGCGAGATGGCATCGCTGAAACGCGATCCTCAGGGGAGCGCCCGCCGCCACGTCCGAGCTGCTTCCATACCAACTACTGTGCTCTGCAGCACACTCAACTCTATAATACCCCAATCCCTGGACATGAATCAACTCTCCTATGAAAAACCTTATGATTTGTTTCCAGTAACCATCAATACTAAATGCAGCTAGTTTCTTCAGCAACAACCCTAATCAGCTGTTTCTATGTAGTCCAGTCTGCGTCAACTCCTGCTGTTCCAATCTTCCATATTTTTTAATAACCAGGGCTTCATGCTTTAAAGCAGTGTTTCCCAACCTTTTTTGGGTCATGTCCCACTTTTAACATTTTTTTTTTCTTTTGCCCCCATACGTAATTTTTAATAAAAAATTATTTGTTATTAAAGAAACTCATATAGGATAGTTTTTGAAAGAAAACACTTTAATATTGTCATAAAACACAGCAAGCAAAATTAAAAAACATATAATGATATACTAAAATTCAAAAGATTTTTAATAAAGATTTATTATGGCAATTTAGTGTGATCCTTGCGCTTGATGTTAAAGACTACTAATACAATAGTAAATGTTTGAGATTTGAATAAAAATTTTAGTTGAAATAACTTGTTTATTTTTATATTAATTTTTGTCTTACACATTAATTTCCGAAATAGGTACGTCTGAGAATGATACGAATCTCCCTGCAAGAATTATGAATACTAATTATCGGTGTAATTTTTTTACTTTTACAAAAATACACATTTTTGTATGGTGTCTTCTCTAACCTCACCCGATGTTAACCGAACGACGCGACGCCGACAAATCACGAACAATGGCGTTATTGGTGCATTTTAAAACGTCCGGGTTCCCGAGACAGGCGGCACATTACGCGATGAATCCCAAAAAGGTCAAGTTGACGACTCAAATCTTCCAGATGATATATTTTGCTAACATAAAACGAAACTATACCTAATAATTATTTACAGCACTGTTTTAAGAATTTGCTTTTTTGCTATATTTTCTATCTATATCTAGCATTGCATTTAAATAACCCGAAGAGAAAGTGGTAAAGTCGTATCAAGTCAATTTCTAAATTGCCCCCCTAAAAAAAACCAAATTGCCCCCCTGTGGGGCGTGGGCCCCACGTTGGGAAACACTGCTTTAAAGGATGAGATATTAGTGTAAGAATTAAAAGTAATGCATGTAAGGGAAGAGATGACCATGACCACAAGTTGGCACTCAATTATAGGCACAAGGGTGTGGGATTTTTCTTTCGTAGGTAAGAGAGTCAGGGATTGGAATAAGTTATCAAGAGAATTCGTGAATAATCTACCAAAAGAGGTGAAACAATTTAAAGCTGAAATTTATAGAGGGCAAAATTAGGTGGGTACAGGAAAGGGGAAAAATGGGTGTGTAGGGAAATTGCCACCGGAGCGTCGCTCCATCGTAATTAAATTAAATTAAAATTTTCATTTATTGTTTTTATCTGCCGATATTTTGGTATTTTAAGAAATAAAACATACCTCTTGGTAGATGTATTAATAAGTACTTTCAAAAACTCAGTAATAGCGTCACCATCATCTATATGTCTCGTAGTGGTGAGAACTAACAGTAATGAAGGTTAGAAGGACAGTGTCTTCTACGTATGTTGTTATATCACGAGATACGAAATTTTGAGAGGTTTCGGCAGCTAAAATGTTTATTGCCTCCTGAAACTAAATATATTTATATACCACTTGGCGGGGAAAAAAAAAAAATTTAAGTACCCAGAACACATGGCCGGTTGTCAATGTAACTTCGTACGCATGCACACCATTTGGGAGTAAATAATGTAATTCTCTGTGACGGTTAGAACGGCCATCAGAGTGCATTAGCGTTGTTCGTATTTAGTGTTGACATTCCTGGTATGGTACAGACGGGTCACGAACAGCGTCAGATGTTGAGTGGTCACTGAAGGACACCGACTGTGGTGTACTGGTGTGAGACAGCGATATCAGCACTTGAATAAGTCCCCATCCATTTTGCCGGCTGTTCGAATCGTGCAATATTCAGATGTGAGGGGCATTCATATGTGATAGTGGCCCGATTTTGGGCTGCATGGGAACGTGAGGGCATGCATACTCACCGCCAAGTTTCTGACCACCACAAGGGATGATCGCCGCATTGTACACTAAGTACATTGTAATCCCTTCATATCTGCCCCTGCCATCCGAGAATTAGTAATGGACTCCCTGCAAAAACTTGTGTCATCCCGCACCATTGCTAGGAGACTAGCAGCTGCACGATTGGAAATTACAGTCCCATGGGTCGGCTGCATTTGGAGAGTGGTGGTGGAGGGGGGGGGGGGAGGGGGGAGTGGCCTGAACTGGAAGTATGGACTGCTGATGAATAGTTTGACACTGCGTTAACCGATGCAGCATAGTTCTGTACCCTCTAGGATGACCACCGTCGGCGAGTATGGTGGTGACCTGCTTAGAGATTCCATTCTTCCACAGAGGCACAGTAATGTTACTACCGGCATCATTGTATGGGGTATGACCTAAGATCACGACTCGTAGTGACAGAGGAATCTCTGACGGCACAACTGTACGTCACAGACATTCTGTGTCCTCATGTGACAGTGCCATTTTTCAACAGGAAAATGTTCGTCCGTATACGGCGCGTATCTCTGTAAAGTGTCCACTTAATATTGAGGTACTCACGTGACCAGCAAGCACCCTAGATCTATCCTCCATAGAACATTTCTCCCCCTTCTGGATGCTTCTCTTTTTCTTTTTACTTGTCAGACAGTGTATTTTTCACCATCTGCCACAATTTATCAACCTCAGGTCTTAGCACAACAATTTCTAGTAATTCTAAAAGAAAGTACTCGTATTTCACCACTAACATATAGGTTAGGACAATTGATGTTGCATCGTTGTCGTAATCCAATTATGAGTGTGGTGTCTTTTTTAGGGGGGAGGGGGGACGAGGATAGCGGGTGGTGGGGCTTCCTTTAATTATCCTCTATAAATGCTGAAAATATTGTGTACAAACCTGGTGCCATAGTGGATTCGACACTTTACGAAACCCAGCTTCATACAGGGTCCGGCAATAAAACCTCCCGCATTTCACGTAGCCGGCGTGCGGGTTGTAGTGAGGATACTGATGTGGAATGTGTTTTGTTTTAAAGAGGTGTACCTGCCATTTTCAGTGTGCGCCATGTCATGGCTTGGTGAGCATCGTGCGTTTGTTGTGGAAGAATTTATTCGTAACAGTTTTTTTTTCAGATTTTCGGAGACGATTCGAACTTGGCCTACATGATCGTGTCCCGGATAGAAAAACTATTCAACTGTGGGTGTCAAACTTTAAAAAGACAGGTTCAGCACTAAAAAGAAAACCTACAGGCCGTCCTAGGACTGCAACAACGCCGGAAAATTTGGCGCGTGTGAGTGTGTCTATGCAACATTCACCAATCTTTGGGGACACTTAAAGCCAATAGTGTACAAACATCGTCCCACCACACTGCAAGCACTTAAAGAGGTCTTTACCAAAGAATTGGCAGCCATTCCAAGAGAAATGACACGAAAATGTATGGAGAACTTTCTGGATAGACTTTGTCAATGTGTCAACAATGGAGGGCAGATATAATTTTTAAAACCAAATAATTAAAAATGGCAAAGTATGTATTTTTCATAAATAAAAGTATTCTCTATCATATTTAGTTTTTATGTGACAACACATTAAAATGAGGGAGGTTTTATTGCCGGACCCAGTATAATCAAATACAAGCAACATTACATGTCTGTTAAAAGAGTAGAACTGTTATGCGGCAACCTATACAGGCATTTCTGAACATATTGACAGGAAACAGACTTTTTTCAGAATATCACAATTAGAAGGTTCCGCATTTTGACTCCTTTACGTAGTTGTTAGCCTGAAATTTATTTCTGGATTAAAACGAGTATCATCACAGGCCACCGGGGATACAAATAAAGTTACCTGTCAGTTAGAAGAGCAGGTGCAGTGAGTCCTACAATGTTGGCTTATCGTTTGACTGTGGCTACTGTACCTCTCTCTGCGTGTTGATATAACGAGCATCCCCGCACATCAGACGCTCTCAGATTTCTGCTATCTGCTCGTCGCAATCATCGCGTGCCGACCGCGACCATATCACAGAGCCGCAAGAGGAAGTCCCAGATCGCAGCAGCTTAACAAAACATGTTCCCACGAACTGAATGAGCATCTCAACTAACACGACAGATTTACTCACTCACCTCTGTTTCCGTATGTGTTACAGCATCCAGTCACGAAACGAGCTACAGGCCTCTTAATCTCTCTATCTTGGCGGTGTTCCCTTTTCCATAGAAGATTATTTCATTTAAACTACGTAAAAAGTTATTTACAGCGCTTCACATGATCGATTTTTAGGCTCATTCCCTTAGCTGTTTTGCTAATAATGGATTTTCTTGTGACTATTTTTATCTAGGGCAATATATATTAACATAAATATTTTGGCATACGTTTCGATTTACTGAACAATCTTCGAAGGAAGTTTTTACTTGCTCATCGCCAGTTTTAATTTGCTCAATTGAGTTATGACTCCAACGTACATAGGCCACTGTTTTTTTCGGTTATGGCTTTACGCCTCGTCGACGTGCAGGTCATTAGAGGAGAGAAATGACTGGGGATAAGGAATGGGAAGGAATTCGGCCATGGCCTTTTAAAGTAAGCATCCCGGCTTATGGGAGAAGTAATACCTTTTTTTTTACTTATGGCTTTACGCTTCGTCAACGTCCAGGTCATTAGAGGCGGGATTGGAGTGGGGATAAGGAACGGGAAGGAATTCGGCCCTGGTATTTTGATGGAAGCATCCGGGCATTCGCCTGGAGTGATTTGGGAATACCGTGGAAAACCCAAATCTGGATTCCCGGTCAAGGATTCGGACCGTCGTCCTTCCGAATGCGAGGTCAGAGCGTTAATCACTCACCCACCACGTTCGGTAAGAGAAATAAGATCAGTGAAATAAGATGTAATACTGATGTCTTTATATATTCATACTTTCCTGATGCCTTTAAGGACTGAAATGCACTGAGGAAAAAATAGTTTGCTTCAAATTTCTAGAATGTTAGAGTATAAATAAAACAAATGCCAAGCTGGTATACGTTATAGCTAGAAAGAAACCTGCAGCAGGCTACAATCTTCCATAAACGACCTAGAAAGCTCTAAATAGACTTAGAACCGGTGTATCTCGATGCAAAGAAAATCTGAAGAAATGGGGTTACACCCGAATGGACGAGCTCTATGAATGCGGGGAAGTGCACGACCCACATTATCTGCTGATCTGTAACAAACCAAGCGACTTTTACACACTCGACGACCTGTGCGCAGGAAATAACAAGGCCATCTAGGATACTGTTTTCTGGGTCTCCTGCAGAATTTAAATGGCTGCCAATCCTAACAACGCGATAAAACTATTCTAGTTGTTGGTTTAACTGTGTGCTCTAAGGGGGCGTCCATTAATGACGTGAAGTGAAATAGGGTGGGGGGGGGGAATCTGGCGAAATCTCACGAAACCTCACCAATGTGGGAAGGGGGTTAACAGAAATTGTGAGGTTTTTGGGCAAAAAAGCGACGTTAGGGGGGGGGGGGGTGTAACCACCCTTCGGAGCATGAGACCGAAAAAAAAGGTCTCAAAAAGTTGGGAGGTCGATTGGTAAGGGGAGGGAGTCTTCCTCAAAATCTCACGTCATTTTTGAGGGGGGGGAGGCAATCAAATCTCACGAAGTCTCACCAGAGGGGGCGAGGGAGCCCGGAATTCCAGAAAAACACCTCACGACATTGATGGACGCCTCCTAATAGTGTATTTAGTTTGTTTCCTTAAATTTATGTGTCTTGGACACAAATGAATAAATAAATGTTGTATTAATAACATGGTATTATAATTTCCCTTTTAGCGCAGTAAGACAACATTCTGCTGGGAGAAGAACATTATTAATTCTTCCTGCCACGCTCAAATCGACTGCTTGAGCATGTGCTTGGTACGCATACTTGAAGAACATGGATGCTCATTTTTCATTGAATACTCACACAATTTAAACTCCATCACGTATTATAGGCAACAGAGTTGCTCGAATGATTTGGTAGGGATATAAATGCAATTTGTCGGATAAATCATTTCCTTTCCAGTGTACAACGGTAACTATCAATTCCATCCGCCGATGGCTACAAGGAATGGTCCTCAAAACACCAGGCCTCTGCTTCCACTAATAAGCCGACCATTCTTCGTTAGCCCAAGAAAACAGTATCTACGTAGATTCGCATCGTCTGCGAATGACGAAGAGAATATCAAAGCTTTGCATATGGATAGTGCTTTTATTTTGTGTCTAACATGCTGCACGGCTTCAATGAGACGATTACATTAATAACCAATCTTCCACAGCTGACTACTTTCTCTTTCTGTACACTAAAAAGTCTCTCCCTGACCACAGCCGTCTACATTCTGAATGGGTGCCTGTACGCGAGTCCTCGCATAACAGAACTTCAGTCCTTTTACTCAGAACAGGTACTCAGCGCATTCCGAACGCATCGCTAAACAGCACAAGTTCCACGTTTCGCTACCGCTTGATGATAACATCGTGAATTATATAATGTTGGTATATCTACATGGTGAGATGGTACCACGATGAAATTCGTATGCAGTAATAGGAGTGTTATTTAAGAGACTTAAGAGCCACCCTGATGCAGAACACAAGTTTTAAGTTAGTATAAATGTTATAACATAACTGTATAACGTTTTCTTCTCATTTGGGACAGGATGATATATAGTAATTTAATGTATTGATCTCAACCTTATAACAACCATTTCGGTTCCAAGTCACTAAGTTGCATCTTCCATTGCACAGTGTATCTCCATTATAATATTAACAGCCTACGAAATCTGAGGCAATTGACACATCTATGAAATGGACTTATTGATTCACCAGAAATACTCGAGCAATTCCGATTTAATTGCTCTAGGTCAGATCTTCGAACAAGAAACTGCCGGATGCTGTGGAAATCCCGACTCCCTTCTTTGGTAAATGTGGTTATGGGTAGAACACTACAACGCTCTGATGCGGTTAAGAAGTACTCCCAAACCTTTAATAGTCGCACTGGCGCTATTACCACTTGTATATAATCATTGGTCTCACAATCGCTGCCAATTATTACCCAGTTACTTTATTTGGTTTATAAAAAA
>CM061920.1:340358796-340381320 GCA_031002005.1 Vandiemenella viatica
CAATGCGATCGAACTGAATACGCCTTGGCAGGTCACCCTGCGCAGAAAAGAACTATTCTCAGACCGAGCGTGGTGATGTAACGGTTAGCGTTCTGGCCTCGTATTCGGGAGGGCAGCGGTTCGAATCCCCGTCCGAGCATCCAGATTTGGGTTTTCCATGGTTTCCCAAATCACTCCAGGCAAATGCTGGGTGCTTCCTTCAAAAGGCAATGGCCGAATGCCTTCCCATTCCTTGCCCCCCCCCCCCCATCCTTTCCCGTCTGTAAAGACGTCGCTGTTAAGAGACGTTAAGCACTTTAAAAAAATGTATTCTCAGTGGCTCTATCCTTTGTTTGTTTTACTATTGTAAATCTGAGTGGCAAATTTTATGTATTTTTTATGATTTGAGTTAAAAAGAATTTATATAGGGGTCTATTATTTTCATATGAAGAGGTTAAATAAATGTTAAATTGTGAAATCAGAAAATTATACTCATTTTAAAGTAAAAATGAAAGTTGTCCCACCACTAGAAAAATTAATAATTGATAATCAAATAATTAATCCACCAGTAATAATATTGGCTTTTTATTGATCATTTCAATATTTTGGAAGTAGAAGTATATCCAAACATTCATGAGAAAATAGTCAGTTACATTTCAACATTAGATGACAACATATTTAATATATACACACATGGATCGACGATATCAGGTAAAACTAGATTAGGATGCTCCTTCTTCTGCCCCAGCTCAGGATTTTCTGCCAGTATTCTCTCCCGGAAGAAACGTCCATCCTCTCAGCTGAAGCGAGAGCTCTTCTTGAAGCAATTAATTAAAGCCACCAATGATGCCATAATAACCTAGTGATTCTGACAGACTCCCTCAGTGTACTTAAGAGTCTGGAAAACACAACCTGGGACAATCACTTATCCATATTAATAACGGAAATCAATAGGGAGCATGGTATTACGACATATCTGTCATTGATTCCGTCCCAACAGTGGATAGGGCACAATGAACAGGTTGACATGCTGACCAAACAAGCTGTACACTTGGGGCATAAAGATGACATGAAACTTCTGATGACAGACATAATTCCAAGCATCAAAGAAAGAGCAATGGATCTAGGCAAGAAGAGTGAGATAAATCAAAACCGTTAAAGGCTCACGTTACGGAAGTGTCTAAACAAAAATACCAACAAAACCATGGTTTTACTAGTGGAACATCAGCAGGTGCCATATTACCACTATTTCCAGAGCTCGTTTCCATCACGGGAATTTCTCAAGCCACCTGCACCGGATAAGGTGAATCTTCTCTTTGTGATTAGCAAGACCAGGCTATTGGAGAAATAAATCATGTAATATTCTCATGCAAAAAAATTAAACCTGATGAGGGTAACATGATAAGTGAACTAGCCAGAATGGGAATCCTGTAAGGTGACAAAGTCCCTTACACTTTAAATTTTGTGAATAAATTTTGTTAAAAGTTAATTAAATATTAGTTGTGTTGTGTTGTGAATACAAATGTGTTAATTTGTTATGAAAAAATGATAAAGATAAACGTATATTTAAGTACCAGAATATCTATGGACAATGATTATCTATAATAATGTATATTTTTTGGAGGAGAAGACAAGAGAATATGGCAAGGGTATGGATGAGAATAAAATATATCTGGTAAGTCGTTGAGTAAAAAGGAATGTAAGAAGTGTTTTGACCCTTGTGAATATAAATAAAAGTGTTTTTTGAGCGTTACTTCAAAGAATTGTTGTCTAGATATTTATTATTTGTTTGTTTCTGAACTGTGAATGGAAATAATCTTGCCGGTTTTCAGCAGCTTAGATTACAGCTTGAAGACGGGCAGATTATATTTACCTAAACCTAAATACAGGAAGAGGGGATTTTACAAGTGGCTGACCGTAAAAGGACACAGAACTAAAAAACTTTAGTTCGGTAAGGAAAGAGCCTGGCAAATCTTCGGAGAAGAGAAAGAAGAAAGGTAAGACAGAAAATACATTTTAATAACGTGAAGTGGACAATAAATAAATGCAGATGTAAATCTGAGAAGCTATTTGAACAGATATGATAATTGTTTAAAAATTTGAAGAGACTCATAGCCGCGTAAATTACTGAAAATAGTAAGAGTAAACTTCAAGATATGGTAATGAACGTTTTGGTTAAGTATTAACGAAGTAGATATTATCTGTGACTGTTTGCCGAAAGGAACTTGCTTTAAATAAAAGTAATAGTAAAAGTAAATTGCAGTAGAGTGAATAATACTTTATATTAGCAAAATAACAAGCAGGAATATAACAGTTAAAATGCTGGGAAAGAAATTCATCTCAATGTATAATGTATGCACGAGAAGTTAACGAGCAAGAATAGTATCTTTGACAAATTGTGGAAGTAAATTTGCTGTAGTTAAAAACTGATATTTTGAATGTGTTTTGTGAAAATAATTTTTGTAAAGATAATATGTATGTTGATGAAAGTTTTTTGTGTCTCTAATTCTGAGTCGAACTACTGCGTTGTAAAATTCATTTTTACCTCGTTGAAGACTTTCTTGTTTCCAGTCTGTATTTACTCTCGTAAAAATTTTTATGGGGTTGAAATTATTGGTGTGAGGATTTATCCTTGTGTGAAATTTTGTGTGTAAAATGGAAAACAAAAATTTAGTGGTAGATTCCGAGAGTTCATTTAATGGGACGGGAGGCGAAAATATTGAGCAGGTTAAGGTTTCTGGAAATTTAAATAACAGTTTGGATTTGGGTTGCGCGTATTCAGATCAGTCAGTGGGTGATGTTAGTATTCAAAAAGTTCATGAGTTATCTCCAGCTAGCGTAACTCAAAAGAAATTTGACCGAGAAGAAGATTATTCTTTGGAAATGATACTAGCAAAAATATTACAGAGCCAACAGGAATTAAAGCAGAGCCAACAGAGATCTGAAGAAACAAATCAACAGCAGATAATGAATATGCAAGAATTAAAACAAACCCTGCTACAGAACCAACAAGATTTAAGACGAGAATTACAACAAAATCAACAGAAGTTTGAAAAGTTAACACTACGACAGATGGAGAAAATGCAAGAATTAATTACACAAAACCGACAAAGAATGGAACAAGAATTTAATCAATGGAAAAATGAAAAGGAAAATATCTATATTAAGCTAGACAATGTGGAGGAGCGCATTGTTAAGGAAGAAGAGAATCGTGAAGAGGCAATGAGGCTGGTATGCGATGAGCAAAATAAGTTGAAGAATGAATTTTCAGGGATTAAACAGGAATTTTGGCAAGTTCAAGGTGAGGTCATGTGTTGCAAAAAGACAGTTGAACAACAATGGATAGAGGTGAATCAGCGAGTTGACGTGGTACAAAACAAAATCGAATGCTGTGCCGGCAACAATTTAGTACCGTCCGGTCAAATAAAATTACCGGAAGTAAGTTTTGTTCCAGGGGGCGAGATTCATCCGCACATTTTTGTAGAGATTTACAGAAACGCACTACCGAAACACTGGAGTGATGAGGAAAAAATTAGATATGTAAAGATGATGATGAAAGACGAAGCATTGGAATGGTCGTGTGGAGTAGCGGAGAGCAGTATTAGCTACGAGAATTTCTGCGAAGTTTTTTGAAGAGGTACTGGTCGGAGGAAAGGCAGAGACGTGTGAAACAAGAATTTAGGAACAGTTGTCCATACAAACGGCAATTTGGTAGCCTTCGCGAATATTGCGAAAAATTGATGAAAGGACTGAAATACTTGTCAAACCCAATAGAAGAAGACGAGAAAATAGAAATTTTGGAGAGAAAATGCCGCGTTGGGTGCAGGAAAGGATGTTGCTTACGCGATGGAATAATCTCCAAGAATTTTTAGAAGGAGTGGACAAGATAGACAAATGGGACGATAGGAGTGTGAGAGATCAAAATTTTACCGGAAGTTCGTATGGTGGAAAAGAGCAATCGGGACAAGTATATCGGGAAAAGGATGGAAAGAGAGATGATAGAGAAGCGAGACCGGCACAAGAATGGAAAGGAAAGCCTACACAATATAAACAATGGAGCGATCGAAACGCTAGAGAATGGAAAGCTTTCAACAATGGAAGTAGAGGGATGGAGCGAGTAGAAAGCGGAAAGCAGAGTGACGAAAAATGCAACCAGGGAAATTAGGAAGGGCTTGTGAAGAGGTCCGTTCCCAGGCCGATGAAAGAAGAGGACCAAGAAATTTTAAAGAATATAGATGTATGTTCATGAGAGTAAACAAAGAAGAAGCAGTAAAACATAGGAAGACCGTTCTAGAAGATGTTGCAAAACATTTCCAAAGAATAGAGAGAGAGGAGAGCAATCAGAAACGTCAGTAGAGAGTGACAATCAAATCAGAAATAATGAAGAAAGGAAGCCATTAATGGATAAAACACTGATGATTGATGAAGTAGATGAATGGGTAAACCAAGCAAGAAGAGCTTGTAAGGAAAAATTAGGAGTGGAAACGGTAGAAGAAGAAGATGAGGAAGACCTCGAAAAAACGTTAGAAGTGGGAAAAGAGCAAGAAGTAACGGTGGAAGACAAAGGTCCGTTAAAATGGTGGAGGTGTTTAGAACAAATTGTGGAAAGTGAACGATTCGACAAGGTTGAAAATGAGGCAATGGAAGGAAGTGAGGTGATTGGTTTAGCAGAAATGGATTATTGGACGAACAAGGACCAGAAGAGTATTGACGAATTGATAGGGGATGAAGGATATGGAATCAATATCTTGGGAAATGAGGATGAAAATTACGAAGAGCGAAGAGAAGAGGAAGATGAGGAAACAGACGATACGATAGACGATGAAGAGTATGGAGACGAAGAAGAATTCAATGAAGATTATAGTATGGAAGAGGGAGAAAACTTTAACGAAGATTTAAAAAAGAGTTATGTAGTCGATAGTGACAAGGATGAAGAAAGAGAACTGAAATGCTTTCTAATAAGGAAGGAAGGACCAGGAAGAGGGCAAGGAAAGTGAAGCAAGCAAGGCGATGAAAAATAACAAGGAAATATTTTACCGAAACATGAAAGAAGAGGAGGCAACAAGAGGAAAGGTGAAGATGAAGGACAAAGGGTCATCATTTAGAGAAATAGAAGAAGATTTGCTAAAGGAGACTGAGAAGGAAGAACAGAGTAAAGAGGTGTTACAACCTATGGTGGAGGTGGAAGTGTTTGAATTGGTAGAAAAGGCATTGGTGGACACTGACTATTTCCGAGTCATTTTTCGACCACTTAAAAAAGAGAGGCGATATGCTAGAAATGCCCGCAAGTAAAACTCAGATTATAGGCGCCACAGGAAAGTTGAGCAAATTGATTCGTCAGCATGTGTATGTGACAATGACAATTGGGAAAATGACAGTAGATCATGACATGCTAGTAATACCAGGGCTTAGGATCAACTGGATACTAGGAATGGATTGGTTAGGAAAATATAAGGCAATAATTAACTGCAGTGAAGAAAAACTAGAATTTGAGAACGAGAGTGTGAAATATGTGGTACCATTTGAGAGCAAGATGGTTAAGAAAGAAGATAGAGTGGGAGGACTGAAACTGATAGCCACAATTCAAGGGGTTGATTGGCACGAAGGTGAAGAAGAGGATGATTGGAGTGAAGTGGAACGAGGATCACAATATCAGGAAATTTTGGAAATAGTGGACAATATAAAGCATATAACAGAGGATCAGAAGAGGCAATTGACAGATATATTATTGGAAAACTGTATGGTGTTTTCAGATTGTCCAGGGCGAGTAGAAGGATTTGAGTGCAAACTGAAGATTAAGGAGCATGAACCATTTTTTGTGAAGCCTTACTCGGTACCATTAGCGAGCAGACCAGCGGTAGAAGAGGAGTTGTCACGGATGATCAAAATGGGTATCATTGAGAGAAGTGATAGTAAATACAACAGCCCTTTAGTGGTGGTAGGTAAGAAGGATGGCAGCGTTAGACTAGTGCTGGATGCACGAAGAATAAACAAGATAGTGGATCAGGAGAGAGATAGACCTGAAAACTTAGAAGAGATTTTACAGAGGTTTCAAGAAGTAAAGTACCTGACAAGCTTAGATTTGACCGCAGGGTACTGGCAAATCCCATTAGCAAGGAATCCAGGCCTTATACTGCCTTTCTCTATGGTGGAGGTGTTACCAGTACTGTGTAGTACCGTTTGGTCTCAACATATCGTGTCTGTATTCATACGAGCATTAGACAAAGTACTTGGTGATGACTTATTGAGGAAGCTGACAGTGTACGTAGACGACATACTGATAAGCGCCAAGACGGGAAAGAGCACTGTGAGGTATTGCGAGAGGTGTTGACAGCATTAAAAGCTGGAGGGATTAAATTAAAGTTTTCAAAATGTGAATTTGTAAAGGAGAGAATAATTTTTTGGGACACATAATCAGTGAGGAAGGAATATCACCCGATCCTAGCAAGTTAGAAGCAGTAAAAAAGTTCCCTACACCCAAAAGCAAGAAACAGCTGAAATCATTTTTGGGTCTCGTCGGGTTTTATCGAAAGTTTTGTCTCGGATCAAACGTTAAATGATCCAGCTTTAAATACTTTGTTGAAAGAAGCATGTGTCTTGGTTTTGGTCTCAGGAATGCCAAACGAGTTTTGAAAGAATCAAGGAAGAGTTGGGAAGAGGGAGGATGTTGTATCGACGAATTTGGGGTTGCCTTTCTGCCTAGCGTCGGATGCAAGTGACTACGGTATTGGTGTTCAGCTTTTTTCAAGTGGTGGATAAGAATGGTGTGGATGAAATTAGGACGATTGCTTTTGCAAGTCGTATTCGAATGCACACGAAAGAAATTACGGTATATGCCAAAAGGAAGCGCTGAGTATTGTGTGGGGTTTTAAGAAGTTCAGGTATTACCTATGGGGACACAAGACCATAGTGTATACAGACCAAAAGGCACTAAGTTTCCTGCGGGAGTGCAAACTACTCCATTCTCGACTTACGAGATGGGCGCTATATTTGCAGCAATTTGATTTTGAAATAAAGTACATTAAAGGAAAGGATAATGTTGTTGCGGATGCGCTGTCTCGATTACCGTTAGGAAGTGATGGAGACGAAGAGAGGTCAACCAATGTATTTAAAGTATACTATATGAAAGGTGTGGAGCACGAAAAGGAGGTAAAGGAAATATGTCAACATCTGAGAAGACTGCAAAACGAAGACGAATGTCTAGCGTTAGTAAAAAGAGAGTTGGGAAGGAAATCGAATAATAAGTTGAGGAAATATTACATGGTGTTTGAAGGCGTATTGTTCAGAAGAAAAGTAGAAAAATTCTGATGAATGGAAGATCTGTTGGCCAGAGAAATATGTAGAAACGATTATAGATTACACACATTTAAGTCATGGACATTATAGCCCGAAGAAATGTTTAGAGAAGTTGAAAGATACTGTAATCTTGACAATATGGTCAGACGAACAAGGAATAGGATCAGCAAATGTGATAGGTTGTCAGCGAGTAAGGATTCCTCGACTATTCAGAGGGGAATGATGAAAGCCATCATACCAACGGGAGTACTAGAACTTGTGGCGGTTGACTTGTATGGACCATTACTAAAGCTAAAGGTGGACTAGCTTACGTGTTTGTGGTTTTGGATGTGTTTTCCAAGTATGTAAGATTATATGGGGTCCGAAAAGCTACAGGAAAGATACTAAGTAGTCGTATGGAGAAGGATTATTTTTTGAAGTATGGGAAACCACAGCGAGTGCTGAGCGATAATGGAAGTCAATTCATATCGAAGGATTGGGTAGGATGTCTCAACAATGCAGGTGTGAAACATATTAGGATTTCTGCTTATCATCCAGTGAGCAATCCGGCGGAGAGAGTGATGCGTGAGCTGGGAAGACTTTGTCGAACCTACTGTTACAGTCAGCATTCAAAATGGGCTGATTACCTGAGTAGATTTGAAGATGTGATGAACTGTGTAGTACATTCTGGAACTGGGTTCACGCCGTATGAGGTGATGTGGAATAAGAAACCAGAAAATGTTGTGATGAAATGGGTGAAGTTTCCGCCTAGTAAGGAAATAGAAGTACAAAGTCGTGTGGAGTTAGTACAGAGGAACCTGAAGAAGAGTGCAGAGCAAAGAAAAAGAATATACGACCGACGTTCTAGGAAGAAGGAGTTCGAAGTAGGGGAGCTAGTATTGGTGAGGACTCATGAGCGATCTAGTAGTATAAATGCGGAAATTAAGAAATTTTTTGATGTATATGAAGGACCGTATAAAATTGTGGGGAGACCTCATCAACATGCATATTATCTTCAGTACCCGAAATCTGGAAAAGTGTTAGGTTTAAGGAACCTGAAAGATTTGAAACTGTACATCGGGTGAATGAGAGGATGAAAGTTGCAGAGAGTGAATGTAAATATTGTGAACTAAGAGAAAGAGATCAACAAAATTTGTGGGGAAAATTTTGATGACAAGTAGCGGGGGGGGGGGGGATATGTAAGGTGACAAAGTCCCTTACACTTTAAATTTTGTGAATAAATTTTGTTAAAAAGTTAATTAAATATTAGTTGTGTTGTGTTGTGAATACAAATGTGTTAATTTGTTATGAAAAAATGATAAAGATAAACGTATATTTAAGTACCAGAATATCTATGGACAATGATTATCTATAATAATGTATATCTTTGGAGGAGAAGACAAAGAGAATATGGCAAGGGTATAGATGAGAATAAAATATATCTGGTAAGTCGTTGAGTAAAAAAGAAATGTAAGAAGTGTGTTTTGACCCTTGTGAATATAAATAAAAGTGTTTTTCGAGCGTTACTTCAAAGAATTCGTTGTCTAGATATTTATTATTTGTTTGTTTCTGAACTGTGAATGGAAATAATCTGCCGGTTTCAGCAGCTTAGATTACAGCTTGAAGACGGGCAGATTATATTTACCTAAACCTAAATACAGGAAGAGGGGATTTTACAATCCCTCTACCCAAAAATTTTATCTTACTCCTGGCCGCGACGCTAAAGGGGTATATGGATGTATTTAAGAAACGGTTATTGAATTTTACAGGTCCTTTGGTCTTCTCGATATTTATCCGGAAGATTTCCCATTTGATACATTTTATTTAAGGAAATATGTTTGTTTAAGCAATGGCATATGTAGAAGATTTCTTTAATATAAATCATATTTTCATGAATGAAGTAAACTGTACCCTTTACACGTACAAAAAGTCTGAAACTATTACATATCCGAAGATTGTTCTCATGAATTTTAATTATCTATGTATACAGTACTGTATACCTACCTAGAAGTTAGCACTTTTGTTAAATTTAATTTTACGAACTATGTATGTTACAACTAAAGTACTACAAGAAAAATGTACTTATAATACATAAGTTGATTTTATGGTCTCTGTTACCGAATGTCAATAAAATAAATAAGACCGATTGTTGTGCTTAGAAGAGCGTATAAAACACATCTAAGTGCATTTTCAACCTAGAATAATTTCGGAACGTTGACAAGTAATACCATGACACGGCACCATACCGAAAAGATGAAAAATACTAAATATTACATCAAACTGCATCAGCCCTTGGGATTATTGCATTGTTACCTTTTAGTTCAAATGTATTTGGAAACCTAAAAGTGCGTGCCACATCTATTCAGGCCTGCTTGACCGATAAAATAAAAGACTTTTCTAAGTTTAATGTCTGCAAAGGAAGGACGAATCATCTTCACCGGTGTTATATGATCAATCTTAGTGCTGAACGACGATATTGAGACAGACAGAGGACGTGAATTCTACCACTAGTGCAGCCATCCAAATTTTGGCTTTATTCATGGATTCGCAATTTTCTTCAGTTGAGTGGAAGAATGGTTCCTTCAAAAGATCTTGTCCGTATGATTTCCACTTCTTTAAAGCTATTTCACTGCTGTTATCAACATCAATGAGCCTTAACACTAGACCAAACATAAAATAAAAAGTTGGTGTTGGTACAAATTATCAGAAATGAAACTTCATTATTTTGATTTTCATCTCTCGTTTTATATTTTCTTCTACAGATTCTACAAATTTCGCAACCCTTCTGTAATATCTGAAATATGAAATGGAAATTAGACTTTATTTTCCTCGATATCTTGAAAATACTTTCTGGTCAATCAACTGAAATTCTATTAGTGGCTGAGTATAAGTTCATTCTAAGTGTACATAACAAACTCCAGAAAAAATTAGCATGAAATTTAATAATATTCTTCTAGTTATTCAAAATCTATTCAAGAATACACCAAGAGGATTTTTACGTAATAAATTTGGGAAATATCGTTAACTACCTTAATAATTTCTCTCCCATCTTTTATGACACAACTGACTTGTCCACTTGCGAATAATTTCGACGTCTACTATTCGTAGGTAATTTCTTTTGAATACTGCAATGCACTAGAAATGTGGAATATCAATTCGTCCATTATTATCAGTCCATGTTGTAAGAATACACAGACTCTTAGTTTTTTTTTAAAAAAAATAATTAATAATTAATATGTGTGTGTTGCTAAAAGTGTTTTATATCGTGTTATTATTATGTCTTAAGTATTGCATCAAAGAATTTCAAGCATCGTTATTACCAGATAAAAAGTACATTAAAATCTCTGGACAGTACAGGAGGAGGAAGATCTTTGTCGTAAATAGCAGAGAAAGAAGCAGAGATCGTGTGGAGTACGGAAGTTTGGATGTAATTGAGAATTGTGTTGTTAATGTAAAATAACAATAAAAGAAATGAAAGTTTAAAATAATAATAATAATTTTACACGTGGCGACTGTGACCGCGACACAGAGCTAATTATTTAGCTCGTAATAAAAGAAGTCTGCAATCTTCGGAAAGGTAGGAGAAGAAAAAACCAGTTTTAGATATTGTGAATGGAAGACAAAGTTATTAATTTTGAGTAAAGACTTGCAAGATAAATTTAAAAGAGAGAAATTGATTAAAAGTATAATGTTAAAATATGAGATTTAATTACGCATACAGGTTCTTAAAGATAGTTTTAAAGATTTATGTACAGATAATGTGTGTGCTGTTGGTGTTTGGTTGATAATACGGCGTTGTAAGTCAGAAAAATCTGCGTTAATTGATATTTCTCGTTTTTCGAAATCCACACCGGATTTTTTTTTCTCTCTCTGTGTATGATTTTTGTGAAGTGATGAAAATTTTGTAAATAACAATGGATGGAAAAGATTCGGAATTAGTTGAGGAGCGGGCAGTTACCGAATTGGATGGTGATGATGATTCAACAACTGGCATCGCGGGGAAAAACCCGTGGAACGACGACAGTAATTCTATAAAGGAAATGTTAGCAATGATTATGAGAGAACAAATAGAAACAAAACGCGAAATGCAGAAAATGAATCATAATCACCAACAAACGATAATAGAATGGAGAAAGGAAAGAGCTAATATTTCTCATGAAATTAACTCTCAGATAGACAAAGTACATGAGCATATTTCTCAACGTGAAGATTTAATGGTTAAGAAGGTACAAAAGTTAATACAGATAGAACAGCAGAACCGCGAGGAGTCGGTGAAGATAGCACTGGACGAGCAGAGAGGGATAAACAGTGAATTGGTGAGTGACATTCAAGAAGCCAAACATGAAATATCACTGGTACAAACTAATATGAAAGAATGGGAAAACAGTGACCAGAAAATAAACCAAGAAACCAGGAGGAAGAGTGAAATGCTTTCTACTTTCACGGATAAAGGATGAGGGAAATTATGAGTCGGAAACGGAAGAAATGGACGAAATCATTGAAGATGGGGAAGATTGTAAAAATACGGAAGAAAATGAAAAAGAGACAAGCAAGGATGAAGAGAAGGCAGCCTACGAACCTTCGATAGATAGAATGGCGAGTAAGGAAGAATGTGGAGAAGAAGAGGAGGTGAAATGTTTTCTAATACGGAAGAAAGAGGACGGAAGATGTAAGGAAGATGAAGCTACCCAAGGGAAGGTGAAGATGAAGGGGAGAGGATGGTCATACCGTGAAGTGGAAGATGACTTATTAGAAGAAGATGAAAAAGAAGATTGGAGTAAAGAGATAATGCAACCTTTGGTAGAGGTAGGAGTATTTGGAATACTGGAACGAGCATTAGTGGACACAGGAAGCGATGTGACTGCAATTTCTGAATCATTTTTTAACCAGTTAAAGAAAAGGGGAAAGATGACAGAAATGCCAGCAAGTAAAACACAAATTGTCGGTGCCACCGGAAAACTAAGCAAGCTAATTCGCCAACATGTATATGTGACCATGACGATTGGGAAGATGACAGTGGACCATGATATGCTAGTGATACCCGGGCTAAGTGTTAACTGGATCCTGGGGATGGATTGGTTGGGAAGGTATAAGGCAATAATTAACTTCAATGAAGAAAGGATGGAATTTGAGAATGGAGACGTGAAATACGCAGTGCCGTTTGAACGGAAAATAATTAAGAACAAAGAAAGAATGGAAAGACTGAAACTAATAGCAACGATTCAAAGAATTGATTGGGAAGCGGATGAAGAAGATGATGCATTGTATGATCAGAGCCAGGAGGCTGGTCAACAAGAAATAGTAAAAATCGTGGATGCCATAAAACATATATCATACGGTCAAAAGCGGCAATTAGAGGAAATATTGATGGAAAACTCAACAGTGTTTTCCGATTGTCCAGGGCGTGTAAAGGGATTTGAATGCAAACTGAAGGTAAAAGATCATGAACCATTTTTTGTAAAACCTTATTCTGTACCATTGACAAAGCAGGAGCGCCGAACACTAGTGCACGAGAACCTGAGAAAGAGAGCGGAGGAGCGGAAGAGGATATACGATCGTCGTGCAAGAAATGATGAGTTTGAACTGGGTGAGCTAGTATTGGTGAAGAATCATGGAAGATCCAGCAGCATTAATGCAGAAATTAAAAAGTTCTTTGACGTGTATGAAGGACCTTATATAGTTGTAGGGAGACCACATCAGCACGCATATTACCTCCAGTATCCTAAATCAGGAAAGATGTTAGGATTAAGAAATATATGTGATCTAAAGTTATACCGGGAGTAGGTAAAGGAAATGAATGAATGTAACTATATATTGAAAATATATTGTGGTGAATGAAATTATATCACACAAAAATTTGACAAATTTTGGTGACAAATTGGCCGAGGGGATGTGTAAGAATACACAGACTCTTAGTTTTTTTAAAAAAATAATTAATAATTAATATGTGTGTGTTGCTAAAAGTGTTTTATATCGTGTTATTATTATGTCTTAAGTATTGCATCAAAGAATTTCAAGCATCGTTATTACCAGATAAAAAGTACATTAAAATCTCTGGACAGTACAGGAGGAGGAAGATCTTTGGTCGATAAATAGCAGAGAAGAAGCAGAGATCGTGTGGAGTACGGAAGTTTGGATGTAATTGAGAATTATGTTGTTAATGTAAAATAACAATAAAAGAAATGAAAGTTTAAAATAATAATAATAATTTTACAATGTGTTTACTGATATTTTAGCATTTAAAATTAATCATTAATAATCTGGCTTCTTTTTATCGATGATAAAATTCTTTATCGTTCCTTCTCATGTTTAACTACATTACTTAAAATATCATGATAGTCACTTCAAATGTATTGTATAATGTTTTGAATAAGTAGCTTCTTCTATTGAAGAACAGGACACATTGGGCAAGTGGTAGAGAAAGGTCTCAAAAACTTTCATTCATGGGAGATGGTGGTGGGATACGCCTAGGAAGAAAGGGGATTTGATTGTAAAACTTTGGTCATATCAGTGCTTTATTATGGTGGTGTAGTTTATTAAATGCAGGAGTCTGAGGGGGTTCAGAGGATTGCAGCTTAATTTGCCTATGGGAATTACCTGAGAATACAATCAGTAACAGATAAAGAAACTGTGTTGGGAGTCATTGGAAGATGGAATGCAACTGAAAAGAGTACTAGAAGTTTATAAGGCGTATATTGGTGTAGAAGTGGTATGGATATAGCTAGTACGTGGAAAGAAGAAGATGGCCATGACCACTAGCACTCGATTTCAGGCATAAGAGAGTGGGAAATTTTTCTTTTGTAGCTAAGGTAGTCAGGGATTGGAATACATTACCAAGGGAAGTGTTGAATATTTTACCAAAAACACTGAACTTAAAATTCGTAAGGAACCAAAAGCTGATGGATGGATGGAAGCTATACTGCAATAATTTGGGGTAAAAATAATCTTGAAACAAGAAAGTAGGAGTGTAGGGAAAATGCCACCCTGGAATATACTATGTCGCAATTAAATTAAATTAAAATAATTAATACATAAAGTCTTTAACGGTTTGGTGACATCACCACAACCATTGCATGCAAATCGTTACAAATTTTCATGACAATTTTTCAAGTCACTGGTGCACATAATGAAAATTTATTTCACAAAGTGTTACATGCCCTCATTCTACGGGCGGTAAGGAACGATTTGCGGGATTAGGATCTGTCAACACCAACCTACCTTCAATTCAACTGTTGGTAACCTAATGATTACAAGAGATCGATGCAAGAAATCCATTGTAAAATGTGAGATAGTGTAGCATTGGCTTAGCGACAAGACATGTAAATAGCTAAGTAGCATTCGAGAACGTGCAAAAAACAAAGGCGGCCGGATACATATGTTTCGTCTTTCTCAAGGGACGCCTATAATAAAGTGGCGCTCTTTATTTTCCATTAGCGAGCTAAGTATTGCTACCACAAAAGTATCTGGAAGACCTCATGAGCACCTTGTATGCCATGGTGTGTACGGAGGAGTGTGAACTATTGGCAGATGGGTATTGAAATCTTTTTGTCTATCTCTTGTCGAGAGACAAACGATTATCGGTAAAAGCTCTAACTCACGTCTGGTCCCTTCCAACCGATTTTCGCATATCTGAGCATAAACCAAATGGTTGTCTCTAGAAAAGGCTGACAACAAGAATGCTGGATTACGCACCATGCGTACTGCCGAAGTCTGAAGAAGTACAGTGGAGTTCTGGCCTCGCATTCGGGAGGACGGCGGTTCGAATCCCCGTCCGGGCATCCAGATTTGGGTTTTCCATGGTTTCCCCAAATCACTCCAGGTGAATGCCGGGATGCTTCCTTTAAAAGGCCATGGCCGAATTCCTCCCCATTCCTTGCCCCCCATCCTTTCCCGTCTCTAAAGACCTAGTTGATATAGGAGACGTTAAGCAGTTAAAAAAAAAAGTACAGTGGAAAAAAGGAAAGTCATGTTGTCTTTGGGGAGTGGGCGATTATTGTTCTGAGTTTTACCAGTCCCCAGCGAACATCCCAGGAAATTTAATTACCTCCACATTATGGAAGTGTTGGTTACTATTTCTATATATGTCGAATACGCTGCGGTCAATGAAGTGTGTAATGGATCAGAGGTGAAAGAAGGCGAAGGGTGCGAAAAGTAAAGCCCGGTGCCTGCTCACTCAAGCCTACTTTTCCAAAAGAAATCAAGGAGGCCGCCAAGTTTAACGTTCCCATCTGACGGATGAATCTTCAACAATACTGGCATATTACATCACTCAGTACTCTCCGCGCTGAGATTTTGGAGTTTACTCTTAAACACAATCTGATGGTTAGGAATCGAGCACCATCTCCTGCCCTTCACCGGTCCGGACACCCAGATTTGAATTTTTCCATGGTTTTCCAGGTGAATGACGGGATGGTTTCATAAAAAACCATGGCCGAATTCCTACTCGTTCCTTGCCCCGAGAACTTTCCCGCCTCGAATGACTTCGACGTCGATGAGGCCACCAAAAAAAAAAATGGATATCCTACATTACCTTCCGATTCAAGTTAACGGGACAGTCATTGGGCAGTAAGACAAACGAAATTTGACCAAAGACCTAAAAGTTTTGTTTTATGATGGATGCTCAAGAAGATTCAAACTTCCATCATAATTATACTTAGAGAACTGTTACTCGTTAGCTGGTAACAGTTGTAGGAACGGCACACCATTTTCAGAAGTCTACTTGAGAAGCGAAATACAAACATGTTTGTAATGATAACGATAGTACCTTCTGACTTTCCTTAAACATTTGAGAAATAGTTCGTTACCCAAGCTAAGAGGAGATGCCTAGACTTTCCTGCCAGTCCACTCGCCACAAATCCTAGCTTCCCTTAAATAGGATATCCAGGCAATTGTTATGTAGTGGGAGGATACCTCACCATGGACTAGTCAGCAACGTTGCGTGAAATTATACCAAAACTTCCAAGTTAGTGCTAAGAAAAAAATGACAACATTAGTTATATCCCTCCTGATTTTGATAACACTTAATTATTAGAAGAATTTCCTCAAGGTATCCTTCGCTCTCTCTCTTGTCACGTGGTCTAAAGCTTTTGATGTGACTCCACGTTCCGCAGAGGTGAGTACACATTCCTTGGAAACTCAAAACCGGAACTGGTGTCTGCTACTGGGTCACGAATGCGCGTTATCCGCGTGAAGTTGCCCGTCCCCGGAAGCCGTGCGGAGCGAGCACGTGTCCAGCCGCTTAACAAGCCCAGAGGGCGCGGCGGTGAAGCCCGGGGGCTAGATGGCATCGCTGAAACGCGATCCTCAGGGGAGCGCCCGCCGCCACGTCCGAGCTGCTTCCATACCAACTACTGTGCTCTGCAGCACACTCAACTCCGTAATACCCCAATCCCTGGACATGAATCAACTCTCCTACGAAAAACCTTCCGATTTGTTTCCAGTAACCATCAATATTAAATGCAGCTAGTTTCTTCAGCAACAACCCTAATCAGCTGTTTCTATGTAGTCCAGTCTGCGTCAACTCCTGGTTCCAATCTTCCATATTTTTTAATAACCAGGGCTTCATGCTTTAGATATTAGTGTAAGAATTAAAAGTAATGCTTGTAAGGGAAGAGATGACCATGACCACAAGTTGGCACTCGATTATAGGCACAAGGGTGTGGGAAGATTTTCTTTCGTAGGTAAGACAGTCAGGGATTGGAATAAGTTATCAAGAGAATTCATGAATAATCTACCAAAAGAGGTGAAACAATTTAAAGTTGAAATTTATAGAGGGCAAAATTAGGTGCGTACAGGAAAGGGGAAAAAATGGATGTGTAGGGAAATTGCCAGTCGCTCCATCGTAATTAAATTAAATTAAAATTTTCATTTATTGTTTTTATCTGCCGATATTTTGGTATTTTAAAACATTAAGAAATAAAACATACCTCTAGGTAGATGTAATAAGTACTTTCAAAACTCAGTAATAGCGTCACCATCATCGATATGTCTCGCAGTGGTGAGAACTAACAGTAATGAAGGTTAGAAGGACAGTGTCTTCTACGTATGTTGTTATATCACGAGATACGAAATTGACGAGAGGTTTCGGCAGCTAAAATATTTATTGACTCCTGAAACTAAATATATTTATATACCACTTGGCGGGGAAAAAAAAAAAATTGAAGTACCCAGAACACATGGCCGGTTGTCAATGTAACTTCGTACGCATGCACACCATTTGCGAGTAAGTAATTTAATTATCTGTGACGGTTAGAACGGCCATCAGAGTGCATTAGTGTTGTTCGTGTTTAGTGTTAACATTCCTGGTATGGGATAGACGGGTCGCGAACAGCGTCAGATGTTGAGTGATCACTGAAGGACACGGACTGCGGCGTACTGGTGTGAGACAGCGATATCAGCACCTGAATAAGTCTCCACCCATTTTGCCGGCTGTTAGTATCGTGTAATATTCAGATGTGAGGGGCATTCATATGTGATAGTGGTCCCATTTTGGGCTGCATGGGAACGTGAGGCATGCATACTCGTCGCCAAGTTTCTGACCATCTGACCACCACAAGGGATGATCGCCGCATTGTACACTAAGTACATTGTAATCTCTTCATATCTGCCCCTGCCATCCGAGAATTAGTAATGGACTCCCTGCAAAAACTTGTGTCATCCCGCACCATTGCTAGGAGACTAGCAGCTGCACGATTGGAAATTACAGTCCCATGGGTCGGCTGCATTTGGAGAGTGGTGGTGGAGGGGGGGGGGGGGAGGGGGGAGTGGCCTGAACTGGAAGTATGGACTGCTGATGAATAGTTTGACACTGCGTTAACCGATGCAGCATAGTTCTGTACCCTCTAGGATGACCACCGTCGGCGAGTATGGTGGTGACCTGCTTAGAGATTCCATTCTTCCACAGAGGCACAGTAATGTTACTACCGGCATCATTGTATGAGGTATGACCTAAGATCACGACTCGTAGTGACAGAGGAATCTCTGACGGCACAACTGTACGTCACAGACATTCTGTGTCCACATGTGACAGTGCCATTTTTCAACAGGAAAATGTTCGTCCGTATACGGCGCGTATCTCTGTAAAGTGTCCACTTAATATTGAGGTACTCACGTGACCAGCAAGCACCCTAGATCTATCCTCCATAGAACATTTGTGGTATCAGCTCTTCTCCCCCTTCCGGATGCTTCTCTTTTTCTTTTTACTTGTCAGGAAGCGTATTTTCCACCATCTGCCACAATTTATCAACCTCAAGTCTTAGCACAACAATTGCTAGTAATTCTAAAAGAAAGTATTACACTACTAACATATAGGATAGGCCAATTGATGTTACATCGCTGTCGTAATCCAATTATGAGTGTGGTGTCTTTTTTGGGGGGGAGGGGGGACGAGGATAGCGGGTGTTGGGGCTTCCTTTAGTTATCCACTATAAATGCTGTAAATATCGTGTACAAACCTGGTGCCATAGTGGATTCGCTACTTTACGAAGTCCAGTTATATAATCAAATACAAGCAGCATTGCATGTCTGTTAAAAGTGTAGAACTGTCATGCGGCAACCTATAGAGGAATTTCTGAACATATTGAAAGGAAACAGACTTTGTTCGGAATATCACAACTAGTTTCCGCATTTTGACTCATTTACATAGTCCTTAGCTTGAAATTTATTTCTGGATTAAAATGAGTATCGTTACAGGGCACCGGAGCTACAAATAAAGTTACCTGTCAGTTAGAGGAGCAGGTGCAGTGAGTCCTACAATGTTGGCTTATCGTTGACTGTGGCTACTGTACCTCTCTCTGCGTGTTGATATAACGAGCATCCCCGCACATCAGACGCTCTCAGATTTCTGCTATCTGCTCGTCGCAATCATCGCGTGCCGACGGCGACCATATCACAGAGCCGCAAGGTGAAGTCCCAGATCGCAGCAGCTTAACAAAACATGTTCCCACGAACTGAATGAGCATCTCAACTAACACGACAGATTTACTCACTCACCTCTGTTTCCGTATGTGTTACAGCATCCAGTCACGAAACGAGCTACAGGCCTCTTAATCTCTTTATCTTGGCGGTGTTCCGTTTTCCATAAAAGATTATTTCATTTAAACTACGTAAAAAGTTATTTACAGCGCTTCACATGATGATTTTTAGGCTCATTCCTTTATCTGTTTTGCTAATGATGGATTTTCTTGTGACTATTTTTATCTAGGGCAATATATATAAATATTTTGTCATACGTTTCGATTTACTAAACAATCTTCGAAGGAAGTTTTTACTTACTCATCGCCAGTTTTAATTTGCTCAATTGAGTTATGACTCCAACGTACATAGGCCACTGTTTTTTTCGGTTATGGCTTTACGCCTCGTCGACGTCCAAGTCATTAGAGGAGAGAAATGACTGGGGATAAGGAATGGGAAGGAATTCGGCCATGGCCTTTTAAAGTAAGCATCCCGGCTTATGGGAGAAATAAGATTTTTTTTTTACTTATGGCTTTACGCTTCGTCAACGTCGAGGTCATTAGAGGCGGGATTGGAGTCAGGATAAGCAACGGGAAGGAATTCGGCCATGGCCTTTTGTTGGAAGCATCAGGGCATTCGCCTGGAGTGATTTGGGAATACCGTGGAAAACCCAAATCTGGAATCCCGGACAGGGATTCGAACCATCGTCCTTCCGAATGCGAGGTCAGAGCGTTAATCACTCACCCCCCACGTTCGGTAAGAGAAATAAGATCAGTGAAATAAGATTTAATACTGATGTCTTTATATATTCATACTTTCCTGATGCCTTTAAGGACTGAAATGCACTGAAGAAAAAATAGTTTGCTGCAAATTTCTAGAATGTTAGAGTATAAATAAAACAAATGCCAAGCTGGTATACGTTATAGCTAGAAACCTACAGCAGGCTACAATCTTCCATAAACGACCTAGAAAGCTCTAAATAGACTTAGAACCGGTGTATCTCGATGCAAAGAAAATCTGAAGAAATGGGGTTACACTCGAAAGGACGAGCTCTATGAATGCGGGGAAGTGCACGACCCACATTATCTGCTGATCTGTAAAAAACCAAGCGACTTTTACACACTCGACGACCTGTGCGCAGGGAATAACAAGGCCATCTAGGATACTGTTTTCTGGGTCTCCTGCGGAATTTAAATGGCTGCCAATCCTAACAATGCGATAAAACTATTCTAGTTGTAGGTTTAACTGTGTGCTCTAAGGGGGCGTCCATTAATGACGTGAGGTGAAATAGGGTGGGGGGGGGGGTCCGGCGAAATCTCACGAAACCTCACCAATGTGGGAGGGGGGTTAACGGAAATTGTGCAAAATTGGGCAAAAAAAGCGACGTTGGGGGGGGGGGGGTGTAACCGCCCTTCGGAGCATGAGACCTAAACAAAAGGTCTCAAAAAGTTGTTAGGTCGATTGGTAAGGGGAAGGGGTCTCCCTCAAAATCTCACGTCATTTTTTAGGGGGGGGGGGGGTCCGACCAAATCTCACGAAGTCTCACCAGAGGGGGCAAGGGTGCCCGAAATTCCATAAAAACACCTCACGACATTAATGGACGCGTCCTAATAGTGTGTTTAGTTTGTTTCCTTAAATTCTTGTGCCTTGGACACAAATAAATGTCGCATTAATAACATGGTATTATAATTTCCCTTTTAGCGCAGTAAGACAACATTCTGCTGGGAGAAGAACATTATTAATTCTTCCTGCCACACTCAAATCGACTGCTTGAGCATGTGCTTGGTACGCATACTTGAAGAACATGGATGCTCATTTTTCATTGAATACTCACACAATTTAAACTCCATCACGTATTATAGGCAACAGAGTTGCTCGAATGATTTGGTAGGGATATAAATGCAATTTGTCGGATAAATCATTTCCTTTCCAGTGTACAGCGGTAACTATCAATTCCATCCACCGATGGCTACAAGGAATGTTTCTCAAAACACCAGGCCTCTGCTTCCACTAATACGCTGACCGTTCTTCGTTAGCCCAAGAATACAGTATCTACGTAGATTCGCATCGTCTGCGAATGACGAAGAGAATATCAAAGCTTTGCATATGGATAGTGCTTTTATTTTGTGTCTAACATGCTGCACGGCTTCAATGAGACGATTACATTAATAAACAATCTTCCACAGCTGACTACTTTCTCTTTCTGTACACTAAAAAGTCTCTCCCTGACCACAGCCGTCTACATTCTAAATGGGTGCCTGTACACGAGTCCACGCATAACAGAACTTCAGTCCTTTTACTCAGAACAGGTACTCAACGCATTCCGAACGCATCGCTAAACAGCACAAGTTCTACGTTTCGCTACCGCTTGATGATAACATCGTGAATTATATAATGTTGGTATATCTACATGGTGAGATGGTACCACGATGAAATTCGTATGCAGTAATAGGAGTGTTATTTAAGAGACTTAAGAGCCACCCTGATGCAGAACACAAGTTTTAAGTTAGTATAAATGTTAGAACATACCTGTATAACGTTTTCTTCTCACTTGGGACAGGATGATATATAGTAATTTAATGTATTGATCTCATCCTTATAACAACCATTTCGGTTCCAAGTCACTAAGTTGCATCTTCCATTGCACAATGTATCTCCATTATAACATTAACAGCCTACGAAATCTGAGGCAATTGACACATCTATGAAATGGACTTATTGATTCACCAGAAATACTCGAGCAATTCCGATTTAATTGCTCTAGGTCAGATCTTCGAACAAGAAACTGCCGGATGCTGTGGAAACCCCGACTACCTTCTTTGGTAAATGTGGTTATGAGTAGAACACTACAACGCTCTGGTGCGGTTAAGAAGTACTCCCAAACCTTTAATAGTCGCACTGGCACTGTTACCACTTGTATATAATCATTGGTCTCACAATCGCTGCCAATTATTACCCAGTTACTTTATTTGGTTTATAAAAAACTATTCTACAATCATTTGGGTTTCATACTCGTTTCGATACAGCTGCGCTGTGAAGTCAAGTAAACGCCCTGATGAGACAAACCTATATAAACTTATTTTAGTTAGAAAAAAAAAGGTCTGTCATTGCAAACTTATCAATTTCATCAACAAATCGTTTGGTCATCCATCAGAATTTTTCCTTGGCAGACTAAACTATCATCTATCATCAAAGCTATGGCTAGTGGTTGAAGAACTGTTTCTCCAAAAGTAGTAGACGTCCCAAGCTCGTCCATGCATGTTATGATAGGGTACCGAAACGTGATACCTATTTTTTTTAACTGCTTAACGTCTCTTA
>CM061920.1:340382320-340414568 GCA_031002005.1 Vandiemenella viatica
CGTCCAGATCTCTCTGCAGCTGTTCAGTCTTCTCCTGTTTTGATCCTATTATATAACATAATGTCGTCTGCAAACAACCTATTTTATGACAGTAAACAGTCAACAGAAATCATTCATTAGAATAACAAATAACAATGGACCAAAGTCACTACTCTGTGGTACTTCCATTTTCACTTCATCTTCTTTGGATACTGCATTTCCTAGCCATTTCCTGTATGCTTTCTACCTTTGAAGAAATCCATTACTCAACAAATCAATTTTTTACCCACTCCAAAGATTTTTACCACAATTTTTTGCCTAACTTTGTCAAATGCCTTAGAAAGATCTAGTGTTACACTATCAGTCTGATATCCTTGTTCATTTCATCCGAAATATCTCACTGAGATTCACAAGAGTATCCTTGGCTAAGGCCATTCTGGCGATTTGAAAAACCAGTTTTATTCCTCATAGACATATTTCCATTTATTTAGCTACCCTATTTCCAGAATATCTTTTATGAATTGGCATTGTGATGACAGTTTTCCAGTCCTCAGGTAAACAGCTGTCTTCAAATTTATTCCTCATAATACTTCAATGTGTTGATATAAATATGGTCATACTATTAATGCCATTCTACTTACAACATTTGTGCCTGCTTAGCTTACTTAGTATATCCTTGCATCTAATTTGTAATTTCCTAATCTGAACCGAGTATGGTGAGTGAGCGGTAAGGATCTGGCCCCGCATTCGGGAGGACGCGGGTTCGAATCCCCGTCCGGGAATCCAGATTTTGGTTTTCCATGGTTTTCCCAAATCAGTATAGGCGAATGTCAGGATGCTTCCTTCAAAAGGCCATGGCCGAATTGCTACCAGTTCCCTGTCTCCAGTCGTTTATCACATCTAATGACCTCTTTTTCGACGAGGCGAAAAGCCATAAACAAACTAAAATAAAAGTCGTAATTTGTATATTTTTACTCATATGAATAAAATTTGCTTTGAGTTTATTCCCTTTCATTTCTGAATAATCCCAAAAATAATAAATTTGTGAGTCATTAGAAGCGTGAATTTCAAAAACTTCTAACTGCTGTGGATCAAAGATTCAAATATCTTCATTGAACGTGATGGGTGAGTGATAACACTTTTCCTCGCATTCGGGAGGTCACAGTCAAATATCCCCGTCTGGTCGTCCAGAATTTGGTCTTCAGTGGTTCCCTGCAATAATTCACGATGGTGCTGTACCTTCAATAGGCGATGATAAAATTGTTTCCTTGATAGCCTCCAATCTTTTCCCTCCTCTAATGACGTCGACGCCGGCCTCGGTAGCGTAGGGGCTATAGTGCTAGCTCCACGTGCCGAAGGCCGCCGGTTCGAATCCGGCCGCGGGCATGGATGTTAAGTGTTGTGTGTCTGTGTGAATGTCTTGTCCGTCCTGTGGCGTCCATACATTGGAAAAAAATACACATTGAGCTGGCTGTATGGCCTCCGTTGCCGAATGCCATTTAAAAAAAAAAAAAAAAAAAAATGACGTCGACAAAGCGTAAAGGCATAAAAAAAATCAACCATCTTTTGCTATCCATTAAATGAAAATAAACCATTATTAAATTGGCAATTAAAAATAGACTTCAAAATTCTCATTTTTATATACGTTATAGATATAACAATTGGATGATCAAATTTTTCCACTAGTTGCCATCGAGCCAAAAAAACTAAACTACGTACAATCCAAATAGAATCCCCTATTCCATGGACCCTCTTTTCCTGTACAATTTTTATGTGTCGGACGGTATATAAAGACCAAAGCAACACAAAATGAAAATATTCGATGAGTAACTGACCAAGCTTTATGACCGCTGAATGTTACGACTCATAAGGGCTGAACTTTGGTCACTAACCCGTCAGCCTTACAGCTTAAATGTTTCAGAAAATTAAATTTAACAATAACTACAACAAATTTTTTGTATTATGTTTCTACGTCTAGTTTATTAGTGCCGGCAAAGGATGGGGAGGCAAACGGGGAGAAGGAATTCAACCACGGCCTTCTACAAGAAACATCCTGGAAAATTATCGCTCATCTACTTAATTCCATAATTCGTACTGTTAACATGCAAAAACGTTAACATTCCTTATTATTTTTCATCGCAAACATGTATAGAAGTGCACGTTATATTCGTTTCTCCATACGTGTAACGTGAAGCACATTGACCATCGCCAGCTGACGCCTGCGCACCGACAGCTATTGTAGCTGATGCATTGCAACCGCCTCCTATGTTTAAATGTGAACATTGAAAACGTACTCTTCAATAATCACCCAGCGTAAGCCCTGCGTTATTCATATTTTCTATTTAGTATTTCACTACTAAACGTCAGAAAATAATTTTCAAAAGTAACTAATTAAGTAGAAGATATGGCAATCTGAAATTCAAGTGTGACGTCATAAGCAGTCGACCAATAACAACGCATGGGGCAGGCATATAACTGGGCCAGGACTTTGTTCCTCTCTCTCAAACAGTTGTCTACGAAGTGTTGCGGAGTGTTGTTGCTTCGTTTGTCAACCAACGTTGTCGAGATGAGGGAGATAGTTCATGTACAAGCTGGTCAGTGTGGAAACCAGATTGGAACAAAGGCTAGTAAAAATCAGAAGTCTGAAATTAGATTTCTTTTTCGTTTTGTGTTTTAACATGGCAACATTATTCGTCTCACAGTTGCTAACGGTTTAATTCTAGACTGTTATGTCAAACGCTATAAACGCTACAAACGCTACAAAATTGATGCGTATGTCTTGCAGTGTTTGTTGTAATGTGTTCTTCACAAGTTCTAAGAAATTTAAGACAGTAAAATATTTTCTCTATATACAAAAGCCTCATTTTTATTGCTTCTACAAAAATTTTCTGTCAAGGTGACTCTTTTACCTAAGCAGCCGGTAGCAAGGAAACAAAACGGTTAAGAATAATACCTATATCGGTAATACTATTCTGAGTGTATTGATGTTTTTCGTGATTTGATTGAATATTTGTGTCCATGCACGCTTGTAGATTGCTTTATTTATTCATTGATTTCTCCGCCTAAACGTCAGAATATACTTATTGGCACTCTTATAAGTGAGTGCAGTGATGTCTTCAGTTTTTATTTTACCTCAATTGTTCGGAACTCTTTCGTCCTGTACAATAGCGGGTGTTTCAAGATGTTTAGCAGGTTGCTAGGTATAAAGTTCTTAATATTTGTGTATTTATTTCAGGTATACTAGTCTACTAGTTTGGATTTTTGTCTGTATATGTCCAAAACGAAAATCGCCAAAGGTACGAATTTTCTAGCACAAGATAAAGGAAAATGATCTAGGCCCCCTATGTCTGCATTCGTAATATAGGATTAAGAATTACTGTTCCACCGTAAAACTTTGTTACACTGAAATTCGTCTGGTCCGAGCAGCATACAAATAATTTGGTAATTGTGTAATTGCATCAGAATTACTGTTTCTTGAAGGTTCCGGTGACATTTTCTTTCTCAATAAATGTTAAAGTGCTTCTAGTAATATAACGACTATGCATATTTAGTTGTAGTTGCTACAAATGTCAGTGTTGTTAAAACCGGATTAGTAACATCTTTAAAATTTATCTAATTGAGACCTAAATAGAAGTTAAAGTATTGTTTTGGTATTTTATACTTTTTTATTATTATTATTATTTGTGCCTGCGTAGGAAAACTACTGATTTAGCTTTATTGGTAACGTAGGGAATGTAAAAGTTGACTTCCAACCGCTCTCGGTGCAGTTGGAAGCTCGTGGGTTTTATCAATCTGGTAGTTTCAAAGAAATCAAAACTGAAATTTTCTTCAGTTTTCGTGCACTTTCCCAAAGCAACCCATGAAGCTAATGCCATGGCAGCTGCCATGGGTAAACACTAGATCGCGATATCGCAACAACCATTTACCGCCTCTCAGACAATAGTGTTGTTAACACATATCTCAACCTGGTGCATATGACGTCATTGTTTCAGTGCGACTTATTCAGTCTCCGGTAAGAAACAAATGTCACTTACGGGACTGCACGTAAAACGGGTATTCGTACAGTGAGAAATTTAATATATAAGTTCTGTTAACTGAAAATATTGTCTACTGCATGAAACTAAATATTTATTAGCAATTTTAATCGCAGTTTTGAAGTTGTACCGTATGGCATCTGTATCTAGAATATTGTCCCATTCTATAATGCGATACCTTTGTCATTACGAATTTCAAAATTCAATTCTAGATTTTACATCGACTATTTTACACATTACGTGTGATTAAAAAAAAATCAGATTATGAACATCCGGTTTCTCCATAGAATGAATTGTCAATTTTCAACGTTCTTGGTAGTTCTAGAATTAAACCAATCCGCGCAATTTTATATCGCGATAACCAAATTGCATTTTTTCCCCCCTAACAGCATCATTGCTGGGAATAACATGACTTTATTTTCAGAAACTATCTACCATTTCTAGTTTCAAAGTGAACGGGAAATTCTTTAAAGGGTGGGCGTCTATTTCCTTTCGGTCGTAGTTGGATCGTCGATATAAGTTGACGAGAGAAATACTGCTGCGTCATATTCAGCAACATAATGACTACATACTACTCTCCATCCGGAATTGTTTACATTACGAGGCGCTAGGTGGTTGTAGCGTATTGTCACTAGTTTTGCCACTGCCATTTTGAATATATGAATAGTTATTGGCGTATTTTAATATGAACTTTGTATATTTCAGTTCTGGGAAATCATTTCAGATGAGCATGGAATTGATCCCACCGGAGCATATAATGGACAATCGAAACTGCAGCTGGAAAGGATTGATGTATACTACAATGAATCTTCTAGGGGAAAGTATGTGCCCCGTGCCATCCTTGTTGACTTGGAGCCTGGCACAATGGACTGTGCTCGATGTGGTCGCTTTGGTCAACTGTTCCGCCCTGACAATTTTGTGTTTGGCCAGAGTGGTGCAGGAAACAACTGGGCCAAAGGCCACTACACAGAAGGTGCAGAGCTTGTAGACTCTGTGCTAGATATCGTTCGTAAAGAATCGGAGAGCTGCGATTGTCTGCAGGGCTTCCAGATATCACATTCACTTGGTGGTGGCACTGGATCTGGCATGGGGACACTGCTGATCTCTAAAATACGCGAAGAATATCCAGACAGGATTATGAACACATATTCTGTTGTCCCGTCGCCCAAGGTACGTATTTCGTTTAGTAAGTTACTGCTTTACATTTATTATTTTATAACCTGGATGGCAGCAGTATTTGCCTAACAGGAAGAAAAGTTTGTCAGACTGAAGGTTTTCTCGGTTTTGAATGTGAATAAAATCTAGTAACTAGCCAAGTGAAACGCTACATTTCAGCGGTAATTGTCATGTGACGATGGCGGCTGAGTTTAATACAGCCGAAATGTTCTGTTTTATCGATGGACTTTCTCAGCTAGTTATCCTAGAGCGGCAAATGTCCCTGGCGCTGGCGAACACCCTCGAGAAAAAACTGAGACTTTTTTTTTCGATCCACTACTAGCAACAATGAGCAATATTCACCACTGTGCTTGTTATACGCCATTACTGAAATATTGTCTTGCCTGCGATCAACTAGCGAAACCGTAGGGGTTCGCGTACCCCACTTTCAGAAACGCTGTCATAGAGGATTTTATTCGGAATGATAGGTTGTTACTACAATGCAAAGAATCGGTTTATTTAGTACACAGACAGTGGCGGCCCTAGCAAATTTTTCAGGTGGTGCGAGATCTCATTGTGGCGCCCCAAATGTGCAATCACTTATTCATGATTAAGGTGTTCTTATAGACAGATTGAAGACAACATACATTTTTTTTTGTTTTTTGTTTTTATATTTTACTAATATTATAAATGCAAAAGTTTGTTTTGCTTGATTGTTTTACTGTTTCACGTTGAAACGGCTGAAAGGCTTAAGATAAAATTTGGAATAATGTTATTGGCTACCTACTTCTATCCCAATCGAAAAAGTAGTTCCCGTGGAATTCAAATACGAAGACATGTATGAATGGTTTATGAATTCCTGACGAGCAAGGCAGAAGATAGTCTTTATATACTAATAATAATTCAAATCTCAGAAAGATTAATATAGGATAGCAGTGGTTTGAATGAGAAACAACAGCAAATATGGAACACACTATGTATGAAAAGATTTATTTAAGCTACTATGGCGTACACAATGCTCATGTCACGTATACGTCAAATTTACATAATTTTAATATTTTTTTTCAACAAACAAATGAGGAAATAAAATCGTAGCTAAAAGACCTAAGATTACTATCTTCATCGCTTTTGTCCATTGGCAATATTATTTTCTATAGATAAAATTGCAATATCCGACATTATATCTAGAGTCTGAGTTTACCGTAAATAAATTTTGATAAGTTTTAATTTACGGAAACTTTGTTCTCCTTTAGCGAAACTTACAAGTATGGTTAACAAAATTCTAAGTGCTGTCCACACATTCGGAAATATATCCTGCCAACCACTTTGTTTCATTAGTTGAACTTTCTTTGGTTCTGCTGATTCTAACTGAAACTGTTGTTGATGAGGCTTGAAAGTTTCTAACCAACTCATAACCAGATATGTCACATTTTTCTCCATCAGTTAAACTTATTTCCAAATCTGCACAGGATGATTCAAATTCGGACTTTTCAGAATTTTTTTGATAGTATTTATCATTAAATTTGGATAGTTGTGTAAACTGAGTGACCAACTCATTCTCAATTGTATCGATGATAGGCTAAAACGCGTTGATTGTAAACAATTCTTCTGGATCTATTGCTATCTCATCTACGACCTCGTACTAAAAAAAAAATCTCTACTTTCTTTCAGATCTGACTGGCTTAATAATAGGATATGGCCCAGTCTGAAAAGCAATTTTTTTGGCAGTTATCAGAGCAGACGAATAACCAGGGTACTTTTTCTCAACTTCCGAGCTGTTTCCCGCAAATGTGAAGCGTTTCATAAATCCTCTTTCAGTCTACATAGACTTGCTTACAATATTTACTTGAAACAACTGAATTATTCGTTTCCAGAATGGCGTCACGAACTGATGATTAGTGATAGCGAACTCCAGCGATACTAGAAACTCTATTCTCCAAACGACATTCGCAAAATTTTTTGGCGATAATGTAAGTGCTTGGATACCACTTCCCATCACTTTGGTGATTGAGATAATAGAACAAATATTCTTTAAACAAATTCAGATAAGGAAACTGATTTAATTGATGTTTTGGCGGCACCTGCTATCACCAAATTTACTGACAGCTACATGGAGGAAAAAATGTTGTAAGATATTCGTTCAGAATTCTGTTTTGGACACCTTTGTTTCCTCCTGATTTATTGGATCCATTGCCATACCTTTGGCCTCGACATTCTTCCATATCCAAATCGATCTTTTGCAAAGTATTATCGATAAACAGGCCAGTGAGACCAGCTCCCAGGTCCATAAGGGTCACTTAACAGTTTGTAAACAACGGAATACTTACGCACTTGGACTTCATTAGTGTCAACAAAAGCAACAATAAAGATAATTGTTCGACCTGGCTGACATCATGTTATTCGGTATGATGGAAAAGTATTTAGATAACTTATCCACATTCAAAATTTTATTACGAACTTCATTGTCAAAATAACAGATATTAGTCTCCTTATTGGCAGAGATGCTCCATCGTTGCAGGGACATATTTTCCTAGTATTTTCAATAAACCCAGGAAGTTTCTATTATTAGAAGTATTTTGTGTTTCAGATCCAAAGCTTCCTCTAAATAAGAAATTATTGCATGTTAAAAAAATATTTTGGACATCATTCATTCGAGGATAGCAACCCACCACTGATTTTTCGTCTTCAATATGTGTTTACAAATGCTTGTCAATTACACCGACGCGACGTTCTTTAAAAGAATCAACACTTCTATCAAATCGAGCATGGTGTACTGGTGAATTGTGCAAAATTTCGTGAGTTTTGAGACGCTGTGATAAGTAGTTCCAGTCATCAAATCCTTCTTTTCCCAAATAAGAGTTTTTACTGTTGAATAAACAACAATATACAAACATACAATATACAAAACAATATACTTCATCCGCAGATTTAGAGTGAACCAGTCATCTTTTAAAAGTTTCTCGATTTGGCATTACTCTTTGAAAATACATATTTGAAAAATGACGTCCATGTTTTTTTTCTTTAATTTTTTCATTACTCGAATAATTATTTCATCTGTGGCTGCAGAGTCAATGAGTGACCATTTTGAAGTAACGTCATAATTTGTATTTTGATTAGGCGGCGGTGGAGGTTTGTCTGGTGCACCTCATTCTGTGATATTTTGAACTGCGGACGACGTTCCAGCTATAGCTAAATCTTCTCGTACATGCTGCTGCTCTTTATCATCACGAGCCTCGTCTGAAGGACTTCTATTAAATAAGTTTTCTCCTGTTGCGGGTGGATCTAGTTCTTGTGACGACGATTCAGATGACTTCTCAACTCTTAAAAATTTTGCAAGCAATTTTGAAGCCTTCTCAGATTCGCCTTTTTTTCAGGTAGCTCATGTCTTGTCTTGTCTGTAAAAGGAAAATATTTACAATATCAACGGTAATTGCAATCAACCGAAGGTCTAACACTGTAGAAATAGTTAAGTAGGTTCAATCTAAGCCCCATGCACATGCACCCGCATGCGAATGAACTCCAAGACGACAGCTGAAAAGACAGGAAACAAGTGTGGGATGAGTTGTGATTTTTTTCGATTCGAGTAAGTCGAGCTGACTCGAGTCGGAACTCGAGTTGACTCGATTCTATGAGGACATACGACTACGCACTAACCTGTAGCTCTTACGTGTATAAACTCTTCTGGATAATTAGTGTGCTAAAATCATATATGAACAGCAAGCTGGGTTATTATAGAATTTATTTTTTGCACAGACGATCTCTCGTTGCATTTTCGGCGCCCCCAGTATGACGGCGCCCGGTGCGGTCGCACCGCCCTAGGGCCGCCCCTGTACACAGATAAAAAAAAGGTTGATTATTATAAGGTCGGGAATGAGTTTCATATTGAAGACTTGAAATGTAAGTATCTTGGGATATTATTTGACAACAAACTGGTCAGAATAAGTTCGACAGGTAATGGGAAAAAGTTTCGTACTCCCGTGCGTGTTGAGAAAGTGTTAGAAGTAGTAAACGAAATGGTTTTCATAACATTGTCCAGAACATTGTTTGAATATGATGGTGTAGTATGGAATCCACATCTTGGCTATCAGATATGGTGGTTGGAGGGGGTGGAAAAAAGTGCTGCCAGATTTCTCTGGCACTTACTGCAGAACACAATCGGTAAGTGATATGAGAAGCGGGCTGGAACGATGTTCATTCGGAGACAGGAGCGTGAAGTCGCTGAAGTGTGCAAGGCGAATATTGGTGGCGAGTCTTTTGGGAAAATTTTCTTTGGTAGGTGAAAGGGTCAGGGGTTGGAATAAGCTACAAAGAGAAATGATCAATAATTTACAAAAATAAAATGTGCACAGGGCAAACGTAGGTGAGTAAAATGCGGGGGGGGGGGGGGGGGGGGGGGGGTTAATGTGAGTGTGTAGGGGAAATAGCCAGTAGTGTGAGCGTTTTCAAACTATCAAAAGATATTTCCTTTGATTTTAATCTTTTCAGAGCATGCATGATTCCTGTTACTGGTTGTTTATTGGAGATAAATTTTTACACATTCTGTTCTTATAGTCCGTGTAAACAGATTTGAAACATAATTTGATTTTAGGTACCGTATTAGCTCGGATAATTTTAAGCTTTCTAAATTCGATAGTATCTGTTAAATCATTTTATTAAAAACTGATAATGGTTTCTCTTGCAGACATAAACTTGTAGGAAAAGAGCACTGTTAATTTATAGTAATTTTATCAGTAGCGTAAGTTGATAAATAGCATAAAAGCATATCATTAAGCTGTTGCTGATTTTCCACTCTATTTGCAGGTTTCAGACACTGTTGTTGAGCCTTACAACGCGACGCTGCTGTACATCAGCTGGTTGAAAATACTGACGAGACATTCTGTATAGATAATGAGGCGCTGTACGACATCTGCTTCCGCACACTGAAGCTTGTCACTCCAACCTATGGTGATCTGAACCACCTGATTTCTCTGACCATGTCTGGAGTGACGACATGTCTCAGGTTCCCAGGTCAGCTCAATGCTGATCTGAGAAAGCTTGCAGTCAACATGGTGCCTTTCCCGCGTCTTCATTTCTTCATGCCTGGTTTTGCCCCACTCACGTCTCGTGAATCTCGGCAGTATTGTGCCTTGAGTGTTCCAGAGCTTACGCAGCAAATGTTTAATGCTAAAAATATGATGGCTGCCTGTGACCCACGCCATGGACGTTACCTCACAGTTGCAGCCATATTCCGTGGTCCCATGTCTATGAAGGAAGTTGATGAACAAATGTTAAACGTTCAAAATAAAAATAGCAGTTACTTTGTGGAATGGATCCCAAATAACGTAAAAACTGCAGTCTGCAATATTCCTCCTCATGGTCTGAAGATGGCAGCCACATTTATAGCTAATTCCACCGCCATTCAGGAGCTGTTTAAGCGAATCTCAGAACAGTTCACTGCTATGTTCCGCCGTAAAGCCTTCTTGCATTGGTATACTGCAGAAGGTATGGACGAGATGGATTCACGGAAGCAGAGTCTAACATGAATGATCTTATATCTGAATACCAACAGTATCAGGAGGCCACAGCAGACGAAGATGCCGAATTTGATGAACAGGAAGAAGAGTGTTTGCAAGATTAACTTGTAATGTTTATAATATTTTCATTTAGATTTTGTACAATAAAGACATTGGAATAGAAGGAAACCTTTTAAAGCACTAATAGTCTAAAGTGTACCAGTGATTATATTTTTCTAACTGATCTTTATCTGTAATATGGTTTCATTGTTAGTAATAAAGTATTTGCAGAATTTGTTTTTTTATTTTGTATTCAGTTTTTGTCTTGTGAAACAAGTTACATAGTGCCGAAATCTTTGCCTTCATATTTTTGATGGATATAGTTATTAAAAAAAAGCTTATGACTATTGAATGGTTATTTGGCAACCTCATGGGTCACGTGCGTTTCTAACACATCTTCCTCCTCGATGGTTATCTATTTTATAGCTGTTTATATGGCAAATACATGACAGATCTCGTCTTTCCCAAGAAGTAGCTGGATCTCTGAATTTACCCATCACATAACTCTATTTAACGTCTTGGCAGCGTCGGATTTTCTCAAGCATTGTATTTGGTTCGAAAAAGCTAGTGACTTGGTTATATGCCTCACTGGTCCTTTAAAGGAGCCGTGTCTAGAGCTACATGTTCCATATGGAAGTTAGTGCTGGAGACAACTGGGACCCCATAGTCACGCCATCTGTTTGCTCGTAGTATTTGCTCTGGTACACAAAGGACGTGAGGGGGGGGGGGGTGTCTAAATAACTCATTCAGATCAAAATCTAAGACCACAAAGATTGTACGGCCTACAGAAAATAAAGAGCATTTTCCAATAGTCGGTGCTATCCGTTGGCAGACGTACAGGTTGGCTAAATATACCTCACGTCTGTTAAGTGTAATGGTTGTTCAATGTGCACATATTAAGAATTCTGCTGCGTTTGTGGAGATGGTTAAAGCAATGAGGTTAAAACGCGATATGGTTAGCTTGGACGTTACGTCTTTGCTTACATGGACTCCTTTAAGGGAGATTGTTGAACTCCGTAGTGAACATTTTGATCTGAAACCTCTTATTTAGACACACCCTCATGTGTACCAGATCGAATACTACGAGCAAACACATGGCGTGGATTTGGGGTCTCCAACAGTAGCCAACTTCTATATGGAACAACTTGACCTAGTAGCCCTTGAAATGGCTTCTTTAAAGCCTCAATGTTTTTACAGATTTGTTGGCGATTCGTTCCTAGTGGTGGTCTCATGGAATACCGGCCTTAAATTAGTGAACCATCTTTATATCAAACTCGCTGTACAAATCGAAAGTGGTGGAACACTTTTTACGTTTCTCGATGTAGGTCCTACGGAAGCCAAATAGTATAGGGCACGACGTTTACAGACGCCAATCTCTACCTTACTGCTCTGTTTCCCCATCCCCCCTTCTCAGAAACTGGGAGTTCTGAATACTCTCGTCCATTGGGCAAAGGTGGTGTCCGACGATGAAAAATTGCATATGGAACTGCAACACATATAACTTGTGTTTCGTGCTAATGGTTGTGGCACTAAGGAAATCCAACATGCAACTTTTGGAAGAAACATAAAACCAAAACAGACGACTTACTTACCTTTCTGTGGAGCAGTAACATCAAAAATTGCTAGGCTACTCAAACAGGGCATCCGTCTGGCTTTTCGGCCTCCACTAAAAATTGGACAGCTGTTGCGAACACCGAAGGGTGGTCTCAATCTTCGGGGTTCGGGCTCTTGTAGTCTACAAAGGTCATTGTGAATGCGTTACTTTTAATATAGGCCAAACCTTAAGAACAAAAAGAACACATCAGATATTTTAAACTTTGACAAAAGGAAAAATCTGCTATAGCCGAACATGCCATTGGCAACGGGTATGAGCCGTGTGGTTCTATAAAACGACACACCTTCGTTATGAAAATAACTTCTGAGGCAGTGTTGAGAAGTGTGTGTTGAGATTATGTTTAGTATTAATGTTACTGATCGCGGTCAAAGCCTCAGTTTGAGCCAAACATGGAAGCCGGTAATTGGAATTATTGCAAGCCGCACGGGATCGACCCAAATTAGGACATAGAAGCGACCCCATAATGACAGTCACCGAGTAAGCAGGGCCCAGCTAGACCACCCCCCCCTTTTTTTCCACGTATTTTCTTCTCAGATGGTAGTTCTATACGATAGGATACCATGCGGCAGACTAGAGTGATGCTAAGGGCGGATTGACAATGAATGGAAGCGGTGCAAGCTTCCGAAACGTCGCCAGACTATTAAACTTTGACTCGGCTTGAAATACGAGAAGTTTTTAAACAGAATTGTTCTGTATGTTTTAAAGTATACGGGTGCGAAGTTCCTTCAAAAACTGTGACAAAAATTAAAGAGGATCGATAGGAGGAGAGGGGTTTTGTTTCTGTAAATAAAATGTAGACAGCATTTTTCTGTTCGTTTTAAAGTATGTGTGTTCATACTTCCTTCAAAATGGGGTAGAAACTGTAACTTTGTATAAAAATTATTGGCAGTAATTAAGTTTGTGGAAAGTGTGACAGGGATTTGGGTTTTTTAAAACTAATGTTGACAGTATTTTTCTTTGTCTTAAAGTATTCGCAAACAAGATTCCATCGAAATTGGAAAAAAAAGCTACGAGTTTGTATAAAAATTATGGGGTTGTAGTTTTTTTTAAAAAAATATTTTGGTCAGAAACCTTCTCCACGAGAAAATAGTTATAGCCTATGTGCCTACTTTCATGGTGATCAATCAAACGGTGTCGACTGTAGCTTTGTGTAAAGAACATTGACGAAAATTAAAAGGATAAAAAGATGGACAGGGATTGTGATTTTGCAAATCAAACATTGACATTATTTTTCTCTTTATTTTAAATTGTATGTGTGCAAGTTTCCATTGAAATCGGATAAAAAATGGGTTTGTATAAAAATTAAGGGGTGTAAAGAGAGACGGGGTGGTTTACTTTTTAGTCAAAAATCTTCTCCATGAAAAAAAATGTGTCAACTTATATGGTGACCGGTCGAACAATGTCTACTGTAGATATGTATAAAGAACACTGACAAAAATTGATGGGCTTTTGCAAACCAAATGTAATCAGTGTTTTTCTATTTATTCCAAAGTATACATATTTGGATAAAAAGTGTGAGTTTGTATAAAGATTAAGGGGTGTAAAGAGAGAGAGTGTTTAGTGGTTTCTTTTGTCAGGAATTTTCTCCATGATATAATACATATACGTGCCAATTCTCTTGGATATCTCTCAAACGGTGTCGACTGTAGCTTTTTAAAAATTAATGGGTGGAAATGGGGAGGGTTGCGGTTTTGCAACCTAAATTTTGACAGTTATTTATTTATTTATTTTAATTTTAAACTATACGTGTGGAAAGTTCCATAGAATTCTGATTTAAAAAAAAATGTTTCTATAAAAATTAAGTGGTTTAAAGGGATAGATGGGGTAGTTTCTCAATTACATTAAATTTATATGGGACCCCTCAGAAGGGATACCCTACCTACTAAAAAGATTAATTAAAATCGGTTCATAATTGCCGAAAATATCGCTGAACATAAAATAAAACAAGAATCGATTTGAGAATTTCCTCCTTTTTTGAAGTCCGTTAATAATAAACGAAATGTTAAAAACCAAAAACATCGATTTCTTCGATCGACGAACACATACAAAAGAGACTGCATGTGTAACACAATTATTAGATATTAAATGTTGTTCTTGGGACTTTGTTTACATTGATGACTATAGCAGTACGAAGTCTTAACTGGTGTACCGACTATTGTGTTGTGAAAACTTGATATTTCGACATAGCTGCCTTTTTCAACCCGAGGACCAGTAAAAATGTTAAATATAATTCTATTGGATAATTAGCTTATATGTCTTATTTTTGTACCTTTGTGGAGTTATTAACTTTTGGGACATTTACTAATGTACCATTGCAGAATCGTCGTTCTAGACATGTGTTGAATTCCGATAGAACCAATTATTGAACAGACTGTTCATCTTTATTAACAAATTGAATATTGCTGTTTTGAACCCTCAGAGAATGAAAGACTACTGTTGTCACTCACTAACTGAGATGGCTGGACTTGTTACCGCTCCCTACCCTGCCTCCCCCTTGTAGATTTCCTGGATATGTGGGTCCATATGAATTAGATTGTCTATGCTCGATACATGCAAAAAGTTATGGGATAGCTCCTAATATGGTGGCGAAGTACAGTATCCCGAACGAAGAAATATTCAGCCATGCTTCTTCATCTACAACCGTCCATTATTGCATAAATGTTGACGGAGTAAGATATTGTTTACGAACTGACCTTTCGATCAGGTCTTTGATATATCCGATTGAATTAATGTCTGGTTGTTGAAGTAGCCAAATCGTTCTCTGAAATTGTTCAGATTGTTCCTCATACCAATCGTGAACAATTTTGTTCCAGTTACATTGGTGCATTAAAGCCCCCAAAAAGTCCACTGTAGTTTGCGTACACTAAGGGCATGAATTATTGCAAATGGTCTCTAAGTTGATGAAAATAACTGTTTCCAGTCAATGGTTAGTTCAGTTTAATCTGAATAGGCTATTTGACACTATTTAAAAAATAGTATAAATTGAACTCATTCTCATAGATTAATGCTTCAGGAAGCTAATTTTTTCAATTTTGAAAAGAAAAGTGGATTATTTTTAATAAAAAAGCGAAATAAAAATTATACTCTTCTTACCTCTGGTCACGTGACAGAAAACGCTCTAGAATTGGTGGTCACTTGAGTGACGTCACACGCCTGTAAACGCTGCGGCTAGGAATGAAGCGTTTCCTATTATCCAAGTTTTCAACTATTTTTAGTGTTTGTTGCTGGTCATTTCTTGTTATTAATGAAATTTCATTTTGAATACAAAATCGAGAACATTATGTAAAAGCCTACAGCGGAAAAATAACGAAAATAGACGCCTTATTTGTGGGGCTGGCTATAGAAAAATAACCCTAACTTTTATTCTACTGAGCTTAAAAATGTAACAGCTTCTATTTGAGACTCATTTATATTTAAATTGAAAGTTAGAGATTGATTGTTTTGCGTTAGCAAACCATACGTCGAAAAATTCTGTACGCGAAATTTGTGCAGTCATGCTGAAAATAAAGAAAAGTTGTATGGGTGTCGCTAATATGCGCAAACAAATTAAGGTATTTCTTGTAGCTAATAAGCAGCTCTTTCAAATAAATATAGTAAGGGATCGGTATAATGCGGTATAATGAACTAAAACTCAACATGAAATTGGCTCAGTTGTTTTTTTTTTTTTTTTTAATAATCTCGTTCTGTTTTAATGATGCTATCATGGGCGCCGGGAGGGGGGTGCAAGGGGGTGCACTTGCACCCCCCTGGCATCCCGGGTCGCCCGTAAATTTGGGCCGGTAGGGGGTGGGGAGCACCAATTACGGCCCTGGTGCACCCCCCTACATCCCGCATCCCGGGTCGCCGTGTGGTCAGTAGTAGACCAAAAAAAAAGGTCGCCCGGAAATTTTTGGGCCGATAGGGGGGGGGGGGGCACCAACGCAGCCCTGGTGCACCCCCCTAGAAGCAATCCTGCCGGCGCCCATGGATGCTATTGTATCACGGAAAAATCATGCGTAAACTTGCCTTGAAGCTCGCCAAAAGCAATAGCACCACACAAATCACTACTAACAAGCAGAAATACAGCGTAATCATCGACCAAACTCAATGGATTAGCGCGGCCGACTGAAGCGCTTGTTCGGTGGATCACAGGAAGCCCATTGTTCAAACTATGTTTTCTATTGTTAGGCGTGAATTCGTTGAAAATAAACCTTTGTTCGGAGTAGTATGGTTCATCCACTTTGAATATAAATAACTATTTTGCCTGCCTAGACAATTATCAAAACTGACTTTTGTCCCTCTAGATTTAGAAAATATCACACTGTGCGGCGTCCTCCCGGATGCGAGGCCAGAGTGTTAACCGCTCACTCACCACGCTCGGAACAACTGGATGTTGTGGGCCATTTTTCTTAATTGCAGACTAAAGATTATGGATAAATAATATTTTTTGTTAATAAAACTGAATTTGTTTGTTTATTCATTTACCTACCTCGTTTCACTTCATCTCACATGAAGAAACTGTGAAGTGTTCACTATTAACATAAAGAGAAGCAATTAAGGATAGCTGCGTGATTGAAGAGTGGTAATGGAATTCAGAACGTCCTACGTTCGAAGAACCTTGGTTGGGATAATATTTTTTGTGTGAATTTTTTTCGGTATTTGTTTGCTGTTTTTTGCACTACCATGTTCTTATTCTAAGAATTCATAATAGTTGCTAAGCGTCATGCAAGTGTTTGAAACAAATTGTTACCATACATGAAAAGTTTTAATTTTTAAACTTACCAGAGAGAGAATATCATGCAAAAAATACAGGTGCACGGCCGTGAACAATGGAATTTATTTTAGAAGTGACATCACCTGTAGAAATTTCATGCTAATCTTGCAACAGTTCCGGAACGCTTTGTGCCCTTTTCGTTGGAATTTTTACGTGACGATATTACTGTAGGTTACCTTCCTGACATAGCTGCGTCTATTAGGCGATATTTACTTTTAATTTGCAAGTCATTTTCATTTAAAAAAAAAAAAAAACAAAAAAAAACCTTTTTTTTCGGTGTGCAAGTAACGTCCAATTCCCTTTTTGAAATCTTTGGTTGTTTCAAATGGTTGTAATTCGCTTGTTATCCAAAAATTTGTGAAGCCTTCAGAAAAAAGAAAAGAAAAATTAAATTGATTTTCTGGTGGATTTTCGGGAAAAAATTATTATGCAATCCAACCAACAGCAACTAGTATCCAAAGAAAATGACAAAAGAAAACCAACTGAAAATATTCCGAAGCGAGGATCGAACCTCAGGACCAACCCTAATAATTCTCGCCATAAACAACGTATTACATTTACTCTACGAAATTGCGGTGTAAATGAGATTCACAGAAAATCGTAAGTGACTTTGTTGCAATATCAAATTGAAGTTGTTACATTTTTAAGCTCCACAGAATAAAACTTAGTGGTTGTTTCTAAAGCTAGGCCCACAAATAAGGCGCCTACTTTCAATATTTTTCCGCTGTAGTCTTTTACAAATTGTTTTCGATTTTTATTCAAAACGAACCTTCATTAATAACATGAAATAACAAGCAACAAACAATAAAAAATAGTTGAAAACTTGGGGAATAGGAAACGCTCCATTCCCAGCGTCAGCGTTTACAGACGGGTGACGTCACGACTGCCGTTGCACGCGCCAGGCAGCAAATGAGCGTTTTGGCGGGCTTTTAAATTCGTTAAATTTTAACTTTGAATTTTTCGCAAAATAATGCACTTTTGTCAAAAAATCTCTTCACTCGGTGAATAAGGTGTACCAATAAACAATTTAAAACCATTTTCAAGAAGTAGTCAAATACCCTATTCCCTGTCCATATCAGAATGAAGCCATTGCCATCTTCCGCAGTGCCTTCCTGACAACGACGGTCCATGGTGTCATGGAGTCTCCACAATACCATCAGCTGTTACCAACCGGAATCGTAACTCGTCTGACCCTGCAACCTTTTTCTAGTCATGTAGGATATAACCGATATGTTTACAAGTCCGGGAGGGACGCTGCAGCTGATGTCGTTTTGTTAGCAGAGTCGCCAGGATCGGTCTTCTGCTGCCATATTCCGTCAACACCCAAGATCACTGCACTGTCGGCTCGGACACATCTGATGTACATTCCAGGTCTCTGTCATTAGGTAGTCTTGCTCGGCCATTGTGTTGTCCATGGAGGGAGGTTATGCCAGAAATTGCATATTCGCGGCACACTATTGACACTAGCTCGATGACCGTTGACGGTCGAATGCAGGGCCGCCGTAAGCGGGCGTGCAAGGCGTGCACCGCACGCGGGCGGCAGGTCGAGGGGGGCGGCAAATCGTGTGATCGACAGTCGTCGCCCCGGGATAGTTGTCATTCCATTGTCGCCGCGACGAAATTTGCAGCCTATTACGGAGCGGGCGACCTTTTTTTTTTTTTTTTAGCTCAACAGCTGCTTCAGACGGCCGGCAACACTCGGTGTGGCAACAATGGGGGCGGCAATTAATGTTTGAAGGGGCGGCAATCTCACATTCTTTTGACCCGGTTCGGAAAATTCCTAGATCCACCACTGGCTGTAGTTAGATAGGGGGCGGCATAATCGGTATTGCACGCGGGCGCTCAAACAGCTAGCGGCGGGCCTGGTCGAATGTTCAATGCGTCCAGCGCCAACTACCATTCCACGTTCAAAGCGTGCGGCCAATAATCAAGTCAACAACCTTCGACACGACACACGGGAGTACGAATCAAAGCTCCGACATCGCACGAAGTGCACGATACAATTAAAAATTTCTTGTGCTGAGCTACCGCTTTTTGCATCTTCCTATTTTATGACTTTTGGCACTTTAAATAGTTTCCGTATTTTATTTTATTTTAAGGATAAATGAAAATCCTTCCTCACAAGATGCATGATCGAGTTATGTAAGAGGCTCAGAGCCTTTTTAATTCTGTGTTCTAGATTTTATTCTGAAAAAAAAAATTGTTTTTACCGCTTGATTTTCGTACATCACGAAGTGGACTATCGAATGTAGGCAATACACACGCATAAGTGTATAACGTTGCAGTTCCTATGATCGCAGTGTAACGTAGCAGATTGATGTGTGTGGGGGTTGTGGTGATCAGAATCGAATTTACCTTCCACACTAAAATCTTCTGGATAATCGCTTCCTTCTCCGAGTCGATTAGTTAACCTCGTATCTTATCTTGTTCTCTAGAAAGTTGACTATTAAGAAATATATTTTGTTCTTACACAATGTACTTTACTGGTGTAGGAAACATTATTGTTGAAGTTGGATGTTTATATTTAACTATGAAATGAATGGCGATACGTGTGGAAAATCTACTTGAGAATCATGGTTACCTCGGAGAAGTACAGTTACTGAATACTGGAACAAAAGGTAAATTCCACACTTTGTCACAATTGTAATAGCTGTGTTGACTTTCATCTATCAACCAGATTTAATCTGTCGTTAGAGGCGTTGCAAATACGACAAGTCCGAGGAAGGCGCTAGCGTGGGATAATCTAGACGGATAGCTCGTTAGATATTAATCCTTCTAAAGCTGTTAAGAGGGAGAGAGTTAAGTATTGATTTTTCTGTGCCCACTTCGGCTCGATATCCCTCATACGATGGAATCTCCGACATACAATTCGGCTCTTGTTAACTGAATGACAGGCTGTGCTGTGTCACCGAACATGGTTGGTGTGCCGTAATACTCTGGTCTCACATTCGGGAGGACGCGAATCCGAATTTTGGTCCGACTATCCAGATTTCGGTTTTTATGATTTACCGAAATAATTTCTGTCTAGTGCCTGCATGGTCGTGTCAAAAGGACATAGCAGAATTATTTCCCTTCCCAGCCACAGTCCTTTCCCGTCACTAATGAACTCGACGAGATGAGACGTAGAGACCTACGCAACAAAAGAACCGTTTGGATAAATGAATAATCAGATTATTTTGCCAGCTTTATAAGAAAAATATCTTTAGAAAAGTTCAAATTAACATTCATGGTGTATCAAATAACTTATGTAAGAAATTTGGAAACAAATTAATTCTTTAAATTTCAAGAGGAATAATAAGCTTGTGGTTAGAAAATGTGATCCGGCGGCAAACCCGCGAAGAATATGTATCAATAATACGCCGGGAAAGACTTATCTTTCATATGTTTGAAGTGTATTTTTCAGCTCAACCACATGTAATTTATTCCTGTCTCCTCTAAATGGAAACAAAATTTTACAACCTTCTTACGTATCAAGTGAAATTCTAATTCACAGATTTCAGCCACTTTTCGTCCCCACGTGAATCTCTTAAATCTTCCTCCGGTATACACTAGGGTAACAACGTCAAATTCTTCCTGATACCGATCACTCTCTCCATGACTTCCAATTACTCTTGATTACTTAATGCGTACATTTCTTTTTGTTATTGTTTACGTATGAACAACCCATGTTTGCTCTTTAGAGGCGGGAAAGGACTGGGGTCAAGGAACAGGAAGGAATTTGGCTGTGTGCAATCGAAGGAACCATCCAGGTTAAGTGAGTTGGGGAAACAATGGTTAGCCCTTATCTGGATGGCTGGACAGATTTGAACCCGCTTACTCCCGAATTCCAGGCCAGAGCTTTACCACTCACCCACTACAAACATATTCTGCTTTAATTTCCACGGACAAATCCTGTTGCCTTCCAACTACCCTATGTGGAACCCATATTGTAAATTCCACAAAAACTCACCGTATCCAAGTGGCCTATTTTCAACACCTACAAGAAACATCATTCTATCCTGTAAATTTAGTACTTAAAACATTTCCCTATAACATTTCCTATATGCCTGGCCAAATGAGATTATATATTCATATCGCTTCCGACTTCCATTCCACTTCTATTGTATAATCATACAAAACTAAATTTAAGACATATTAAAAGTTTTTATAATGAAATTCCTTAATAAATATTAAAGTCAAAATGTTTGTATTAAACGCATATTTTATGATAAATGTTATAAGTTTGTAATTTCAGTATTGCCATTCAGATTTAGACTTTCTATGATTTCTAGAGATAACTCTAGATGAATACTGGAATTTTTCCATCAAAAGGCCATGGCCCCTACTACCTCTAATAACAAACAACAAAGGCCTAAGTGAAATAAGCCATTTTTGCCATGTATATTGAATCACCACTTACTAGAGACGGAGGGATGCAGATAATCCAGTTCTCAGACATTTGTGATTATGGTTTACAGGTTCTAAAATACATTGACACACTGAGAAGAAATGTACAAATGTGAAAATGAGGCAAAATCATTTTATCTCCACAAATATCTTTGAATGCCTCATCACCAATATACGCCTTATATACTCCCATGATTCTCTTCACCCTTCCCCTGTCTTCAAATGAATCCAACTCCCTTATCATATCACTTACTGATTGTATTCTGCGGTAATTTTCAGAGACAAATGTAGGAGCCTTTCTTTGCACCCTGTTCAACTCCTGTATTTGATACGCAAAATGTGGTTCCCATACTAATCTACCATAATCAAACAATGGTCAGCGCAAAGTTTTGTAACATAATTCACTCATTTCTGTGGTACAAACCCTCCTTTCTCCTTCTCTCCTTAAAAAATAAAAGACTTTGAATCCTTTCCCTTCCCCTATCCAAAGTTTCCTGACCAGTTGAGTTTATTATCAAAGTTATGCCGAAATATTTACATTTCAAATCTTCAACTAGCAGTTCCTTCACTACTTCATAATCATGAACAACCTTCAGTTTCTCATCTGAGTATCCAATAAGCTGAGCCTTGTTTGTATTTATCTTCTTCCCAGTTAAACCCAACTAGCTAAATATCTTTTCCATATCACATTGCAGCTGTTAACATTCTACTGCTTTGACCTTATTGTATTTACAAAGAAACCAATTTCTGACAATTAACGTCAACACATTAGAATAACGAATAGCAATGGTCCCAATACACTACTCTGTAGCTCTCTCATTTTCACTTCCACTTCTTTTGACACTGCATTTCCAACCATAACTTTTTGCTTTCTACCTCTTAAGAATTCTTCTATCCAGCAAATCACTTTTTCAACCATTCCAATAGTTTTTACTTTATTTATCACTATTTTCTGTCTCACTCTGTCAAACACCTTTGAAAAATCTAGTGCTTCAGCATCTATTGGTCTCCCTTCTCTGTTTCAACTGAAATATCTTGCATATAGCCCACTGTCTGAGATTTACATGAAAATCATTGCTAAAAGCCACGTTATTTATTTGAAAACCAATTTCGTTCCTCTCAGATATTTCTGATGTGGTTACATATTTATTTCTTCATTAATCTATCTATCCTATTAGGAACATATATATTATGAACCGGCAATAGGATGACATTTCCAGTCCCCTGGTAAACAGCTGTTCCCAAATTTAATCAAAAAAATATTGGAGTGTGTTTAGTAAAACTGTAAATACCATCCTTCTTACGGTTTTTTAGCCTGCTTAGTTTTCTTAGCATATCCTTAAGTCTATTTTGTTTTTTCCTGCTCTGTATATTTTTACTTATGTGAATAAAATTTAGTCTGATTATTTTCCCTTCCATTTCTGAATAATCTAAAAAATAATGAATTTCTAATTCAGTAGAAGTGTAAATTTCAAAACTTTCTAAATGGCTGTGGAGCAAAGATGCAACTACCTTTATCGAATGTGACGGATGAATGGTAACACTTCTCCTTACGTTCGGGATGTCTGTGTCTCAATTCCCCTTCTGGTCATCCAGATTTCGGTTTTCCATGGTTTCCCGAAGTAATTCCAAATGGTTCCTTCAATAGGCCATGACAAAATTCTCGCCAGTTGTCTCTGACTCTAATGACCTCGACTTCGACGGGGCATAAAGGCATAAAAAAATCAAATATCTTTCACTATCCAAAACAGACCATTAAAGCATCTTTAAATCTAAAGTTAAAGATGAACATCAGAAAATGTCTTTTATCTTTAGCAATGTAAACAATTGTACGATCGTCATTTATTCGTTAGCTGCCATCAAGTCCAAAAACTAAACTACATATAATCCAAGAAGAATTTCCTGTTCCATGGACCCACTCTTCGTGTAAAATTTTTGTGTGCTGGACACAAAATGTATTACTCAATTCGATGAGGAACTGGACAAGCTCTATAACCCCCGAAAGTTGCAGCTCATAAGTGCTGAGCTTGCTTCAGTCAGTAACCCATTAGCCTAAGATTTGATTACAAACAGTTCTGCAAAATACTGAAAAAGTTTATTTAAGAATCTAAAAGTATGTACTACAAACATAAAATTCATGATTCTGAAAATAAAATTAAGACAATATGGGACATTGTAAAAAAGGAAACAGGAAAAAGCAATCAAACAAGTAATGATATTTTTATCAAAGAAAATTCAGTAGAATCTAATTTTTCAGTTGCTGATATATTTAATAAACATTTTTTATCTGTTGCTGATAAATTGACTGCTAATAGCTCAGTGACACACAGTATGGATTTTGTCAAAACAGGCGTCCAAGAAAAATTTAAAATTAGCTACTCCAGAAGAAATAAGAAAAATTATCAAATCCCTTAAGAGAAAATACAAAGTGGTTATGATGGGATTTCCAGCAGATTAATTAAATTGTACTCTACAGAATTAAGTAATATACTAAGTTATCTGTTTAATATATCTTTACTGGAGGGTACTTTTCCAGAAAAGCTTAAGTATGCTGTAGTTAAATCACTCTATAAAATGGAGATAAGGCAGCCATATCAAACTACCAACCAATTTCATTACAAACAGCCTTCTACAAAGTTTTTGAGAAAGCAATATACAATAGAGTTTATGAACACCTTGAAAATAATAATATTCTAACTAAATCACAATTTGGTTTTCAAAAGTGTCATTCAACAGAACAAGCTATATTTGTATTCACTGACAATATTTTAGAAGGAATAAATGATAAATTAATTACTGTGGAAATTTTTGTGACTTATCTAAAGCATTTTACTGTGTAGATCATAAAATTCTGATATAGAAACTAAAGTATTATGGTATAGATGGCATTGTTAATGAATGGCTTAGTTCTTACCTTCTAAATAGAAAACAGAAAGTGTCAATGGAGAATTTTAAGGCTGCCTAAAGAGGCCCACTGTTTTCTGAGTGGAAATTAATCAGATGTGGAGTACCTCAGGGTTCTATTTCGGGGCCACTATTGTTTTTAATATATATAAATGATCTACCCTTTGTTTCATCTAAAAACTCAAAATTTGTCCAATTTGCAGATGACACAAACATAGGAATTAAAAATACTCCAGATTTATCTACAGAATATATTTCAAATTATGCCTTTGAACTGATTAATAAATGGTTTACAGCTAATGGCTTATCTTTAAACTTTGATAAAACTCAGTATATACAATTCAGTACATAACACAGATTAACACCAGATATAGACATAAAATTTGCAGGCCAGTCCATTCAGGAGGTAGAGATAGGTTTGTATATTGATCATAATTTAAATTGGAAAGTACATGTTTCTGTCTTCTAAAGCGATTGGGTGCAGCCACATTTGCAATTCACACAATTTCAGCTATAGGTGATCTCCATATGAGGCAGCTAGTTTATTTTGCTTATTTTCACTCCTTATTGTCATATAGAATAATATTCTGGGTCAATTCTACCCATAGAGACAAAGTGTTCAGAGCCCAAAAGTGTGTAATAAGAATTATGTGTTGGGTTAGCAATAGAACTTCATGTAGAGAGCTGTTCAAGAAGTTAGGAATTTTAACATTAGCATCTGAGTATATATACACATTAATGTCCTTTGTAGTCACAAATTATACTTTGTTTGAAACAAATAGTAAAATACACAGTTATGGCACTAGAAGTAAAAATAATCTTCACAAGACTTACAAGTCATTGGTTCAAAAAGGGGTCCGATATTCAGGGATACATATCTTCAATATGCTACCAACACATATTAAATGTCTAGCAGATGATAAGAATAAATTCAGGAAAAAATTGAAAGAATTTTTAATTGACAACTCCTTCTACCCTGTCGAAGAATTTATTTCTTAGGTATCTAAAAAATAACTGCCAGTAGCTTGTGTAAATATAGTTTACATAATTAATTTACCATGTATGCTATGACTGTACATCTCCTGGTGTATGTATTTAGTTTGTTACACAATTGTTTACAGTACCATGTACTGTACATCTTGTGGTGTATGTATTATTTTGTTATGGAATTTTTAATTTTAATGTTCCATGTATGCTATGACTGTGCATCTTCTGGTGTATGTATTATTTTGTAATATAATTGTTTAATTTACCATGTATGCTATTACTGTACATCTAGTGGTGTACTAATTATTTTGTTATGCAACTGTTTATCTGTAAATTGACAACTTTCCACATCCCACAGAGCCAGTCTCTTATATTGGAATCAATGGAAAATGAATGTATTGTATTGTATTGTATTGTAATGATGCAGGCAATTCTTAAATGCTTCATGTTTTAAGTTGTAGTAGTTATAGCACAGCCCCAATATGTTTCCAAAAACACCATTTTAGACATTGAAACATTAAATTTAACAGTAATTAAAACAATTTTTGTTTTACTTCACTATGTCGAGATCATTAGTGCCCAGAGATGATAGGGAGGCAAAGAGAGAGATGGAATTCGGTCATGACCTTCTGCTACTAAGATCCTGGCAAATTTTCGCTCACCCACTTAATGTTTTAACTGGTAATGTTAACATAAAAAACATTAATTCTCTATTAAAATTCAGGAAACACTTTTTGAAAGCATCTTATTGATTAGAAATATGTTTCTCAACCTGTGGTCCGCGAAGATGGTAGAGATGATTTGCAGGCAGATTGTTAAAAATTCATATATCATATTCATACTGTGTAAAGTTGTAAGCGAGTATAAACTATAAGCCAAAATTTTTAAAAGCTGCAGATATTTCACTGACCAGGCAAAACTCTGGCAGTTTCACGATGAGAGTAGGGCACCACTGTTCTTACAATAGTCAGTTCATTTCAAATTGGCATAAAAAAGAGTGCCATTCGACTAGAGATTAAGTAAATGACAGTTTTCTAAGGGTGTTGCAGTTGTGAGGGAGCCTCAGTAACGTTGACCGAGTGTTGTCGGTGAGCGGTAACTCTCTGGTGTCACATTCGGGAGGACAGCAGTTCGAATCCCCTTCCGGGCATCCAGATTGGGTTTTCCATGATTTTCCAGATCACTCCAGGGGAATGTCAGGATGCTTCCTTGAAAAGCCCATGGCCAAATTCCTTCCCATTCTCTGTACTGAGTCCTTTCCCGCCTGTAATGAACTCGACTTCGATGAGGCGTAAAGCCATAAATTAAGATTGGTAACTCAAGAGTAAACAAAAATAAAAAGAATAAAGTCTCGAAACTTTAATTTTATTTTGTGCATGTGGGTTGGTGGTATAGAGTAGCATCCAGCTTATAGCAACATTATTATTTATTTGGTTCTTAATATTAAAAGTCTGGTCAATACGTAATCAATTTTCAATAGTTCACTTCCAGTTTCATAATATTCAAAATATGATTTTATATTTATTAAATTATAATGGTACTGTAACATATAAGCCAGATGATAATAACAAACAAATAGGTAAAAAAAAATTAGGCACATATGAGTTGGTAGCCAGCATTATTTTTGACAATCTAAAACCTCCACGGGTTGAAAAAGGTTGAGAAAAGCTTGATTAGAAGATATTCCAGAGACTAGAATTTCAAATTCAAGTGGGGTAATGTGACATCATAAGCAGTTAGCCAATAAGAACAGATGGGGCAGGCATATAACTGGGTCAGGATGTTATTCCTCTCTCACACTCAATGGTGCAGGAAGCTTCGAGTGGTGTGTGTCGTTTCGTTTGTCAACCACCGTTCTTGAGGTGAGGGAGATTGTTCACATCCAAGTTGGTCAGTGTGGGAACCAGATTGGAGGAAAGGCTAGTAATAACCTGAAGACAAATACTAGATATTTTTTTTTTTCGATTTTTGTTATAACATAGCAACTTCAGTTCCTCTGACCGTTGCGAACCGGTTTAATCCTAGACCACTATTCCAAAACGCTACAAGATTAGTACATATCTCTTGCAAGCTTGGTCGATTTTTGCTGTAATTTGTTCTTGACATTAGTTTGCAGAAATTATAAGAATTTTACGACAGGAAAATATTTTCTCTGCATGCAGGTATCGTGTTTCTACGAAATTTTTCCTCTTCATGAAGGCCGGATTTTAATTTAACCTTCACTGCTTGGAAGAAAACAGTGTAGATTGATATGATCCCTGTTCCGGCAATGGAACCAGCAGAGTGTGTTTACATTGTTTTTCAGAAGATAAATGAATGTGTGTTGTGTATGTATGGAATCAGCAGAGTGTGTTTACATTGTTTTTCGGAAGATAAATGAATGTGTGTTGTGTATGTATGGTTATAGACTGATTTTTCTATTCATTGGTGACTCTGCATAAATGTCAGAATATACCTATCGGCATTTCTCAAGTCTGATTTGTTTAGAATCTTCAATATATATTTTACCCTAGTTTGTTGGGTATTCTTTTGACCCCAAGTACTGGATGTTTCAGGATGTTGTGGAGGTTGCTATGTATCGGGCTTAAGTTTTTAATATTGTACTCTTAATATTTATTTTGGGTATGCTACTTTTTTTTTTTGAACAGATTAAGTTTCTGCTGTAATGTTGCCTTGTTTATATTTTTGTTTGTATACATTCAAAACTAAAAGTCCAAGGTGTTTATTTCCTAAAGATAATTGGTAAATGATCTATGCCGTATAATACACCTACTATACTGTTTCTGCATTCCTAACGAAGGATTAAAAATTGTTTAAGCCTAAAACTTTGATACATTAAAACCCATTTGGCATGAGCAGCATACAAATAAATTGGTATAAGTGTAATTGCAACAAAATTACTGTATCTTGAAAGTTTCTGTGAGTTATTTTTTTTTTCGAACAATTATAGTACTACTAGTAATTAAAAGGCTATCAGTATTTAGTTATAGTTGCAACAAATGGGCTAAACTGTTGAAACCGCAATACCAACGTCTCTTAAATTTGTGTGGGTCCTAATAAAAGTGGAAGGGGTTCATGTATTGTTTTGTTAACGTTTGTTCCATTTACTATTTGTACCCAGGGAGGAGGGGGGGGGGGGAAGTTTAGCGGTCATAGGAATGGAATCCTGTGATATAAAATGAAAGGGTTACTGGCATTATCTGTTGGAAAAAATATTCTAGAGATTCCAGTAGCATGTTGAAGCAGTTGGAAGCTGGTGAATTTTGTCAATCTTGTTTTTAAAACATTCTATTAACTGCAATTTTCTTAAATTTTGATGCATTTTGTCAAGACAACTCCTGAAGCTACTACTATGATAGCTGAATATATGAATAGTTATTGGTGTAATTTAATATGAACTTTGTGTTTTAATAGGAAATTTGTGTATTTCAGTTCTGGGAAATCAATTCTGATGAGCATGGCATTGATCCTACTGGAGCATACCGTGGAGGGTCATAACTGCAGTTGGAAAGAATAAATGTATACTATAATGAAGTGTATGTGGGGAAGTATGTGCACCGTGATATTCTTGTTGACTTGGAGCCTGGTACAATGGACTCTGCTCGATCTGGTCCCCTGTGGCCAGCTGTTCCACCCAGACAATTTTGTGTTTGGCCACGGCGGTGCAAGTAACATCTGGGCCAAAGGCCATTACACTGAAGGCATGGAGCTCGTAGACTGTGCTAGATGTAGTTCGTAAAGAAGCGGAGAGCTGCGATTGTCTTCAGGGCTTCCAGATATCGCATTCACTTGGTGGTGGCACTGGATCTGGCATGGGGACACTGCTGATCTCAAAAATTCGCGAGGAATATCCAGACAGGATTATGAACACTTATGTATTGACTGCAAGCTTTCTCAGATCAGCATTGAGCTGACCTGGGAACATGAGACATGTAGTCACTCCAAACATGGTCAGGGAAATCAGATGGTTCAGACAGTGGCGTAGCTAGGTCAACAAGGGCCCCGGTGCAAAAAATTTATTTTGGACCCTTAGGCCAGATGGGCGACCTTTTTTTTTTTGCTTCGTTTGCTGGTAGAGGCCCCCTCAGCTAAGGATAGGGGCCCTTGAGTTGTCCTTAATGGCCCCCTGAGCAGTGGTTGGGGGCACCCTGAGCAGCGAGGGTCCTAAGGGGGGGGTCTTCCTGTGTCTCAGGGGCCCCCTTACACGACAGTAGAGCTAAAAAAAAAAAAAAGGTCGTCAGTTTGCCGTGAGGGGTCGTGGGCCCTCTAAACTGCACTTGGGGGCCTCCAGAGATGCACTTTGGAGCCCCTTGAGGTATGCTTGGGGGCCACCTGAGCGTAGGGGCCTTGGTGCACTGCATCGCCTAGCCCCATAGTAGCTACGCCCCTGTGTTCAGATCACCATAGGTTGGACTTGTCATTTTCATTGTGCGGTGGCAGATGTTGTACAGTGCCTCATTGTCTATGCAGTATGTCTCATCAGTATTTTCAATCAGCTGATGTACAGAGAGCACTTATGAATTTCCTTTTATAGTTCATTATTGAAACTTGATTTTTAGCAACATTTGGCTCCCAGATGGATAGTTTGTATTACATAAACAACATGTGTTAAACTCTAGATCATGAAACTGCTGCAACCACTTACAGCTTTGCAATGTAAACACTTCTGGAAGGAGAGTGAAGTATGACGTCACTAAGTTACTGAATGTGATGTAGCAGCATTCTTCTCGATAACTTACTTCAATCAACGATACTACTACAAACGAATGGAAATCGTCACCCACCATTTTAAGAATTTCCTATTCCCTTTGCAACTCTAGTCCTTTAGAGAATTGAAACATCAATTAACTAGAAATGATAGGCAATTTCTGCAAATAGATAGTGTTAGTCCCAGCAATGATGCTACTAGGAAAAATGCAATCTGGATGTCGCGATATACGATTACACGGATGGGTTAAATTCTGTAAAATACCAAGAATGTTGAAAATTGATATTCATTCTATGGAGAAACAGGAAGTTTGTAATTTGATTTTTCCATCACATGTAATGTGTAAATGAATGTATGTGGATAGACCATATTCTGGATACCGATACTATTCGGTGCATCTTCAAAATGGTGATTGAAATTTCTGATTAATATTTACCTTCATACAATCGATAATATTTTTAAAACTTGGATATTTAACTTTTCCCCACCCGAAAATCCCTATTTTCCGTGCAATCCTGTAAGTGACATTTGTTGCTTTCTGGAGACAATGTCATTCCCAGAAATACAGCACTGTAGTCAGCTAGGCGATAAATGGTTGTAGTAGTATTGGGATATTGAGTTTACCCACAGTATATCTAAATATGTTGTATGGGTAGGAGTCCTGTGAAATTATGTTAAGAACCACGAAACTAGATTTGACTAAGTTTGTTTCAGATTTTTAAATTATTAGTCTATGAAATGTCTTTAAAAATATTTTTAATTTATTTCCAGAGACTTAGCCGGTAAACAGCATTGTTTATACATATTAATTTTATCAATAGTATAAAATAATAACACTAAGCTCTTACTGACTTTTCTACGTTATTTTCAGGTTTCTGAAACTGTTGAGCCATACAGTGCAACGTTCTCTGTACATCGGCTGATTGAAAATACTGATGAGACATACTGTATAGACAATGAGGCGCTGTACAACATGAAAATGACTAGTCCAACCTAGGGTGATCTGAACCATCTGATTTCCCCGACCATGTCTGGGGTGATGACATGTCTCAGGTTCCCAGGCCAGCTCAATGCCAATCTGAGAAAGCTTGCAGTCAACATGGTGCCTTTCCCATGTCTTCATTTCTTCATGCCTGGTTTTGTCATCTCGTGACTCTCAGCAGTATTGTGCCATGAGTGTTGCAGAGCTTTCTCAGCAAATGTTCGATGCTAAAAATATGACGGCTGCCTGTGACCCACGCCATGGACGTTACCTCACAGTTGCAGCCATATTCCGTGGTCCCATGTCTATGAAGGAAGTGGATGAACAAATGTTAAACGTTCAAAATAAAAATAGCAGTTACTTCGTGGAATGGATCCCAAACAATGGTAAAACTGCGGTTTGCGACATTCCTCCTCGTGGCTTGAAGATGGCAGCCACATTTATAGCAAATTCCACTGCCATTCAGGAGCTATTCAAGCAAATCTCTGAACAGTTCACTGCCATGTTCCATCGTAAAGCCTTTCTGCATTGGTATATTTGATGCTTTATCATGAATGCCCATATGGATCTTTCCCTTTATATTGAATTTGGTAATAGTTACTGTGATTTTTTGTGTGATATATTGCCCTGTATGATATTCTTCCATGACACTAGCTGCAAGTATAATTTTTTCTCTTTTGGAACCTATAATCCCGTGCCGTGACACTCAAAAGTAAACATGTCTTTGTTTGATTACTCCATATGTTCTTTGTAAAACTGAGTTTCAGCCTCTTCTAAAAGCAGTATAACTTTTTTGTTTACTTTTTCGCATGTAGCTGGCATTAAAGATGTTCTAAATTATTTCTCTGATTTTTGTCTGTACCTTGGTTGAATTAAATCTGCAAAATGCTTCTCCTTCAATGAGGTTGTAAGGAAGCATATCTACGATGATGAGGTCCATAATACATTTATCAATCTGCAAAGAAATCGGATGATCATCGGGCCATAGTGGCGCTACTTTTTTTTCTATGATATCTGGTAAAGTAGATTGTTTAAGTTCTTTTTTCAAATATTGGGGATCATGTAAGAGCTCTGATTTTTTAAATTTAATCAAACTTTTATATTTAGTGCTGTCTTCACAATAGACTTCCCAATTATTTTTATGAATTTTTGCCAAATGGTTCTTTATATTTGTAACAGTCTATTTTTTTGAA
>CM061920.1:340415568-340500593 GCA_031002005.1 Vandiemenella viatica
TTTTTTAAAACCGTATTTCCTGGATGCGGAAGTGAGATTTATTAAAACCAAAATTCAGAGTAGGCCTCCTAGCTGCAGTTTCCATAAAGAAATTACCAAAGTGCAGTAATACGTAAACAGGAAAATTAAGCTATTCCTTGATTAATCATTTCATCTTGCCAATTTACTTGCCCTTCTGTAATGAAGTATTCGCAGTATCGTTCTCTATTCAGTTTTATATCTTCAGTAGCGTTTCTGATATAATTTGCTTCTAGTGTTGTTAGAAGTGTGATATTGCCATCATTTTCTGTGCTATTCAACTGTTACAAGTACGTTCTACTATTTCTTCTAAGAAAATTGTGCAGTACACAGCAAGCCAAAACGGTTTATTACATATTTTATTCGTCGGTAATTCTAATCGTTGTTATCTAAATTGTAAATGGATATGCCAAATGTACTTTCAACCACATTTCTGACTCCGTAAACGATGGTAAAAATTTCTGCTTCAGTAATTCAATTCTCTTTTACTAAATGATCTTAGAACATGCGGAGGTAGGCCGAACCCATCAGCAGCAATAACAAAGTTGAGACCTACTTTATTGTCTTCCTTTGGAGGAAAATTTAGTTGTCCTGACTTTAAAAGTTACTAAAATCTAGTCTATTACAGAGCTCCACTATCTGATAAGTGATAACCAACACTGTTTTTCTATGTCAATACATATAAAATCATAATTTTAATCAACAAGTGCCATCAAAATAATTACTATAAAATTGTTCTTAGTTGTAATACTTTGCATCTGACTTAGGTGGTGGTTTAATGCGAATATGTTTCCCGTCTAATGCTCCTAAACAGTTAATAAATTAAAATGTTCGTTAAATTCAACTGCGAAATTTTCCCAATCTTCTTCGGTTTGGAGGATCCACGACAAATTTTTCTTATTATTTATACTTATAACTTATCGTTTTTAGCGAATATTCAGATTAATCTAATAAAACAATAATTTCGTGAAAATTTATGAGTTTCACAAGACCATAGATACCAGGACTTTTACATTGTTAACTTTTATATGGAGCAGCTTGTGGTTGCTGCAACATAGTTCACAATTGTCCTTACTATGAGCCTCTGGAAGCTAATAATGGCTGTTTTGGGTTCTGTATTCAAAGGAGCTCTATTGCTTACTTCCCACTGTCTGTCCGTCTCTGTAACAGGCCTCTAGCACTTGAATGGAGTAAGTTTTCACTGTAATATTAAGACCTTAATGTCCGTCAAAGTTGTAAATTTTGAATCATTTTTGTTACAGTCTATCTCAAAAAAAAAAAAAAAAAAAAAAAAAAGGAATTCGTAATTAGTCCCCAATATCGACCGTAACTGATATTTAAACGACAAATACTGGATACAGTATACTTTGTAATTTGAGAGCAAAATAATCAAACGTTTTCCTAGACGTATATTAATGTAATTGTATTTAAAATGCACCAAGTTCAAGGTATATTTTCTTTTTGCTGTCATCAGTCTCTCGACTGGTTTGATGCAATCCTCCATCCCTTCCTATCTTGCGCTAGCCTTTTCATCTCAACATACCTCTTACAACCCACGTCCTCAATTATCTGCTTCATATATTCTAATCTCTGTCTTCCTTTGCAGTTCTTACCATCGACTGTTCCCTCCACTATCAAATTAACCAATCCTGCATGTCTCAAAATATGACCTACCATGCTGTCTCTTCTTTCTGTAAGACTCTTCCACAAACTTCTCTCCTCGTCCATCATTTGTAAAACTCGTTCATTTCGTACTTTATACGTCCACTTAATTTTATCATCCTTCTATAGCACCACATGCCAAATGCTTCAATTTTCCTTCTGTCTGCCATCCCTAAAGTCCATGCTTCGCTGCCATAATGTCGGTGCTCCACTCTTCATTTACCTACAAAAAACCGTGGGCGACAAGGTGGTGCAGCTTTGGGGAGCCGTGTGGCGATTACAGTCTGATCTACCGAAATATGTGTTGAGGTCACTAACATACAGAACCCTAAATGCGCGTTGCTCGACTCGCACTTGCCCGGTAATTTTTTACTTCAAAATGTGTTACATCATTGCTCATTCAAGACAATTTTAGAGTATATCTGCTGCGGTATCGTATCTACAGAGATTTCACGGAATTTTTGAAGAACTGAGGCCTTTAATTAAATGTAAATGATTTGTTCGTGACAAGATTTCCATACTATATCTTGCTGATTGATTTCACTATTTTTTGATCTGTTTTAAAATAACAGAGTAGCTCGGCTATACTGCAACGTTTCATATACTCTGTTTGATTATTTTCAGGACAGTTTAGTTGGCTTGAAGCTTAACACTTTACATCGATATACTGCGACAATCTTATTAGTGAAGCACCAAGTAGTGTCCAAATCTGTTGTAATGTCGAGCATTTTATAAATTTTGTTAAGAAATCGCTATGTGGCAGCGTGATGAATATTTTGCTAAGGTACCAGATATTAAATTAAATGTGCAAACTGGATCTATTAACTCGGTGAGAGAAAAACGGGTACTGTTTATCACTGACTAGCTTGGTCCAATTGGGGTTGAATTACCCTTACACTATTTTTAGTCACTCAGTTATAAACATGTTGTGACGGTTCTAGAGCTTTACAGAGTGTATTCTAAGACATTTGTCTGCCACGCGTAGCGGCAAGTATTGCAACACAATTCTGGCGTCTTGGTAAGTGTTGCATCAAAAACAAGCGTCAGTATAAAAGAACGAGACACCACCGAGCGTGGGGCTTTTTCGTCACCAGTATTCATCGCAGTCGGACCTTCGGTCCAGAGCAGAGTTTAAATTTGTGTGGCAGTGAGTGACTTCTAGGTGTTTGCGGTAACCGTCTGAGTTGGTCTTTTGTTTTTGTTCTGGGAGTAAGTGAGTCGTCTGGTATTTTATTTTTGTTATTCATTGAAACTGAGGATTTTAGTATAATCACTCAAATTAGGTTTTTTCGTCGAAACTAGCAAGAGCTAAGTTTACATAAAGTGTGTCAGGTTAGGGAAGCAATAATAATACCAGCGAAATTTCTTATTAGTCGACACTTAGCGGTTGCGCAATTGTTTAAACTTGCAACGTCTATTCCACTGTTTTAAATTCTGTTCCAGTTTAGAAGTTGTATATCAGCCATCAAGTATTGATTTTATAATTTATAATTGTGCAACAAGTGTGCAAGAAATTGATAGGAACTTTAGTAATTTGAATTCGTAAATTTCCAATGTTGCGCAATTTGTGTGATGTTCAAAGAAATGGTTAGGGATTGTTAGCGGAAAGTATTAAGAAATTCAAGGGATTATTTGCGGTCGTAGCAGAACTGTCTTCTGATTTTTTTGGAGAAGAAGAAATTATTTACCTGGTGAAAAATCTGTTGTGTAAGGAATCTTCTGATAGAAATTTAAATAATATACCGGTCGGTGGGTCTAACAAAATTTAAGGAAAGCTTTGCATTAAAGACTTGAAAGAAAATCATTTAATCTATGATTTAGTAGTTTTGAGATACCCTTCTAACCTTTTATATATTTCAGAGAAGGTTTGAAGTGACCACCGCCGAAGAGAGAGAACATTGTATGTTGTTAATTACTTGATGCTTTCCAGGTAGGCACAAGTAAACGCCACGAGAACAAGATACTTTATTTTTTGGTAACTGCACAGACCATAAAGTGAGTGATTGTTATATTATATTTTGGCAACATATAACGTGCGGGTTCTTTCAGAATGTGTACCAAATGAAATTAACATCAGCCATTTCCTGAATTGAAGCAAACCTAGATTCGCTGACACGCTACCAGAATGGGATTAATTCGTCCGGTGAGAACCATGTGTACCAAGTTTAGTGAAATTGGCATCACCCATTTTTGGAATTAAAATAAACGTCAATTTATCCGCACCTAACCAGAAAGAGATGCGTTGTGGTTTACCTCCAAAGTATTTTTATTATCCTAAAGAAACATAAGTACTACGTTTTATCACGTTCGCAAAAGACATTTTCGGAATTAAACGAAATGATGATTCATCCGCATTCTACCTAGAAAGAGGTTGGTAAGGGTTGATTTACCCCTACAGTATTTTCAGAGATTCAGTGAGAAACATGCGTACCAAGTTTCATCAAATTCGCACCAGCCATTTCCGGAATTAGTGGAAAAAGTCGATTCACCAACATTTTACGTAGCACGGAGTGGTTTGGATGCTGTGATATGGAATGTCAATTGTCATTCTGGTTCAGGCTTCATTTCAACCTGACCACAGAATATACTAACTTTGCTGATCAAAAATTTCGCATAAATCAGTCTGTATCTGGAACGTCTCTGTTTATTCCGGTATCACGCAGAAAATACAGATATTGAAGGGGATTTCACAATTTGAAAGTTTTTGGCTCGAGTTAAAATCTGATATGCGCTACATCATCTGACACTGCCGAAGGAAAATAATGTGAAGTATTTTATTGGAAATAGTATAATTTTCTATATTTCCAGCGTTTTTAGTTCTTTCTTAGTTATTTCTTTAGAATACTGGTATGACAGTTGTGCTATGTTATAAAAAATGTAATTTTAAAATTATTGAAAACGTGAGTGTTTTTTGTTATGGATTCTCCGTCTTGCAACAAACAAAATGTTTTTAATTCGTCTTTATTTAAGATATCATCAGTGGCCTATGAAAAATATATACACACATATGTGTATACATTAGATGCCATTAATTAGTGTTTTGTAACATAGCGTTGACTTACATTATTTCGTTACATTATTTGCGTATCAATTCATCATGAATTAGAATTATCATGAACTATGAATTAGAACGTGTAAGTTAGAAGTTCTATACCAATTTAAGTTTCACTGTATTATTCTTTACGTGTTAACTTACACGTAATAGTTCACACGCAAAAACTGTAAGTAGATGACGAAGATGACGATGTAAGTTAACATAATACTATTTAAGAAAACTTACTTTTTTTTACTTATGGCTTTACGCCTCGTCGACGGCTAAGGTCATTAGAGGCGGGATGGGACCGGGGACAAGGAACGGGAAGGAATTCGGCCATGGCCTTTTTGAGGGAAGCATCCCAGCATTCGCCTGGAGTGATTTGTGGAGACCATGGAAAACCCAAATCTGCGTCCTCCCGAATGCGAGGCCAGAACGTTAACCGTTCACACACCACACTCGGTGCAAAGTAAACTCAAATTAATATCTTCTAATATATAGTCCCTATATATATATATGTGTGTGTGTGTGTGTACGTATATTACCGAGAGCACTGAGGATCTCTTAGCTAAATACGAAACGTGTGTGGCATGACAAGCATTTTGTTTAGTTCCAAGGCGGAGGACCCACAACAAAATCAGCTATCGTAGCAATTAAGGATGATAGGCCAAGAAACGCTAACATGTTAAAATGCTAAAATCGTATTTTGTAACAAAAAGCTCGTCATTAAGAATATTTGGAATTTTTAAAGAAAAATTTTTCCCAAGACTTTCGTACATTTTCATTTAAAATAAGATATCTTCTGGCGAAGAATATTTTTTATGGCACTCACTTATTGGAGGAAAGTGATGGAGGAAAAACCTTAGAAAGACCGCCAGACTTGAAAGAGGATATGCAGGATGACCCTAAAAGCGGAAACATCTAATGATAATGACTCACTTATTGAAATGTTCGCACTTCTTTTAAAACAAACCTCATTTCCATCTCTTATTTTAATGATCTATTTTTCACCCTTGTTTACTGATATAGAATGAAACTACGTATAGTTTTCTCCCACTTTGGTAATCAGCATGCGAAAAACAGTTACTTTTGTCATGGCATAAGTATTCATTTATATACCTACAACCGAAAATCGAGGAACACAATATAAAACATTCAAGCTGATCGTATGTAGTCAGTGTTTTCCAGCATTCTTCATCAATTATTTAAGTGCCTTGCAATGTACAAGATAAGATAAGCTACAAATAATTGCTCCCATAAGGCCATAGCGTTTTTAAAAGAAAATTTTTGGATTATTTATGTATCAAAACAATGCAGTCCATTTTAAGTGTTTAGATGAAAAAAAAATAGAAGGAGTTTAATTATTATGGAAAATATGTCATAAAATAATAACCAGAAATTATTTATTTTACTCACTCAGGCGTAAAGTAAACAATATTTATTCAATTCTTTAACATTTTTTCAGCTTACAAATTTCGTAATATTTTAAAAATTATTGAACAATGTAAAACAATAACATTTCATATTTTTCAGATAATTTAATGTTGCTGTTGAAGGCATTACATGAGAATACACACTAATAGATATAAAAGTCCATGTTTAAGACTTAGTATGCCATGACTGATTTCACCACGCTTCCATGTCACAGTTGAGTTACGATATTTACAAGAGAAAAATTCTTTATGAAGATTTTTCCGTAAATGCTATATCGCTACGGCTATCCTGTATTGATAACAAACAAATCTCAAGACACACTAATAAAATAGAAACTGCAATTACTTGTTTCATGACGTGTACGAAGTGTTCTTCTTCTACTCTTCGTTACTTCACGTTGTGGCCACAGATTCATATTTTTTCCTGATACATTCCATCCAGATAAAACGCCCTTTATCTCAACCCTGCATCAGCGCTCCCGCCATCACTATTAACGGATCTGGCTGTGGGAGATAATTACCATGGCACCAAAATACAACAGTAGATGTCTCGATAGCCTACCTGTCGTTACTAATGCGCTTAGCTGTATCACTACCACCTTTAACTCTGACAGGTACACAACCGAAATTGAGGTCAACGTCAGAGTCCTCCAAGGGCATGCTGAAGGATAGGTCTCTACACTCATGCAGAACTCCGTCCATGTGGAACACTTTGCGGAGGGCTTCCTCGGTGCAGAATATCTCGACCGCGTTTTGAAGGCTGTCATGCACGACGCGTGCAGGGCACAGAAGCAGGCTGTGCACAGAACTGAAGGACATTGATCCCGTAACGGCGGATCTGCGTTGTCTGGAGGCGGCACCCATAGGGGCGGCGGTAGTGACGGAAAGAACTACTGCGGCGAACACCAGGTGACGACAATATGCTGGCCTCGTCATAATCGTCTGCAGGAGTGAAGTATCGGTAGATGTCGCTCGACCGTGACTGATGATCCAAGGCGTTTTCCTCCCGTATTTATACCGGCGGGAGGCTGGTGCGTAAGGAACTTGCGACACTGCCTCCCGCGAAGTTAAGATAGTCCTAGGAATCTGTACCTACTGCGGTTGCGTTTCTTACGTAACTTCTGCCATGGCGTTGACTTTCATCAGATAGAAGGCAGCGTTTGCAGATAACTAAGTCTTTTTGAGGGATCATGTAACTTTGATTCTTTAAATAATTTTCACCTGTGGAAATAGAATAATTCCTTTGTAGAAGTAAAGAATTTAAATTTGCCTGAAGAATTGATATTAGTTATTTTTTTAAAAAATTTTCTTCCACTGGTGTTTATCTTTATGGGTTGGTTTTTCGTTTCTTTGTATTTTTTCTGTGCAAGCGTTAAATAGATATCTGATACGAAATATAACATATGACATTTCCGTAGTTTCTAAAGACATGGATATTTTTTAAAAAAATATTGGATATTTACAAAAATTACACAATATATGTAATTATTTTAAGTCACTAATTATTTTAAGTCACTCATGAATTTGCTCTCAGACCAGACAAAAAAAGTGAAGAAAACCGACAGCAAAAAATTAACAATAAATTTGTAAAAATACAAATTTTGAAAAACAGTTATATATTTTAACCCCACAAAAACAATTCTTGTAAAATATGCCAAGTCTCGAGCTTGTGTAGTGAGAAAAAGTTGTGAGATCTTGTTCTGAGCCAAGTCTATACTTTGCAATGTGTATTCACTTCACTTTCCTAAACAGAATGGTTTCTTTCGGTGTTGCAGATTGTATATTCAGAATAAAAACAAATCTGCTTGAAATTATGCACGCCATGTTTTAGAGAACCTAAATAAATACCTTAAATGTTTCGTTTTATCAAACTTACAAATCCATAAAAGCTACGATTTCCCTCGCACTTTTTCAAGTCTTAGAATAAATCATATCTATTATGAAATGAATTTTTTTCGGGTTTTTTGCCGGATAATATTTTTATTTAACTCGTCATATAACTCAGCATACAACGTTTCGGCAGCAACCACCGCTGCCTTCATCAGGTACTGTGTCATACCGAAAAAAACTAAATTCCCACATATCTATTATGCCTTCCATTTAAATAAAAATTATTACACTCATAATGGCCAAGTCATCAGTTTAAAAAAAAAAATATCTATGGATTATAGGAATCTCAGGCATATAGCTTAATCTAAAGCAAAACAATTAAACTGCAAATATGCCAGAATTTTTCATGTTTGCCATTGTAATTAAATAAATAAGGAGAAAACATCAATATTAGATGAAACCATGTACAGATATGTTTACCAAATTACTTGTTTCTATGTCTTCTGGAAGTACAGTGGGGTGTAGGGGTCGCGGTCAAAACTGTTTCTGAATTTCGCTAACTTCCAAAATAAGTAGAAGAAGGAAGTAAAATTAAACACATTAGTTAAACTTAATAAGCTACATCTACAATGAAAATCTGAGGTATATGAAGCTATTAGGGTAGAAAGCTATTTCACGTTACAGTTAGATAAGTGGTAAGTTTATTGAAATTTATGAGTTTCAAACTTTTCTTATAATATGGGGGTGAAATTTTATCATTGTACCAAATTTCAGCTTTCTACGACTACGGCAAGTACCTTAGGATATTGATGTTCATCAGTGAGTGAGTGGCAAAATCGATGATATTTGCCTATGAATAACACCCGAACTGAAAACAGTAACGAAATAGAATTTAGTATGTTAGCTAAGATTGCTGATATCTACGTATAACAGAAATTTCTGATATATAGCATCAATATGACCGACGAAATAAAGGTAGAGAAATGGCACGAATCGCTTCGAGAAAAGGGCCGCCGTTGAATCGAGTTGGCGGGTGCACTTTCGGGCACCCAGACCTATTAACCGACTTCAAAAAAAGGAGGAGGTTCTCAATTCGTATTTTTTTGGATGTCTGTTCAGCGATATCTTCGCCAATTTTTAACCGATTTTAATGAAATTTTTTAGTGAATACGGTATCCCTCCAAAGTTGTGCCATCTGAATTTCATTTAGAAACCACCCTTCTACCCCTTTACAACCCTTAATTATTATACAAACCCACATTTTTTATCCGATTTAGATGGAACTTTGGACATGTATAGTCAAAAATAAAGAGAAAAATACTGTCAACTTTTGGTTTGAAAAAACTGAACACCTGTCCCCCTACCCACCTCTTTAATTTTTGTCAATGTTCTTTATACAAAGCTACAGTCAACACCATTTAACTGATCCCCATTGAAGTTGGCATATACAAGTGATTATTCATGGAGAAGGTTTCTGACCAAAAAATAAAAAACCACCCCTATCCCCCTTTACACCCCTTAAATTTTATACAAATCTACATTTCTTATCTGATTTTGATTGAACTTTGCACAAGTATACTTTAAAATAAAGAGAAAAATTTTGTCAACATTTGGTCTGCCAAGGCCCAACCCCTCTCCCTCATTCCACCCCCTTAATTTTTGTCAATGTTCTTTAAAAAAAGCTACAGGCGACACCGTTTGACTGATTATCATGAAAGTTGGCGCTTATATGTATTTTTTCACGAAGAAAATTTCTCACCAAAAAATCAAAAAACCACCCCCTCTCACCGCTTAAATTTTCTACCATCCCATAGTTTTTGTCCAGTTTAGATAGAACAAAGCACACTTTTGCTATAAAACAATGATAAAAATACTGTCAACTTTTGATTTGTAAAAACTAAACCCCTCTTCCCGTTTCCACCCTCTTGGTTTTTGTTAATTTCCTTTTTAAAAAGCTATAGTTGACACCATTTGACCGATCTTTATGAAAGTTGGCACATATATTTATTTTTTTATGGAGGAGAAATCTGACCAAAAAGTCCAAAAACTACCCTAGCTCCCCTTTTACACTCCTTAATTTTTTTAGAAACCAACATTAATTACTTTAAAAAAAACGCAAACCCTATCCCCCTTTCTACTCCTTTAATTACTGTCAATGTTCTTTATATAAAGCTACAGTTTATATCTGATTTTGAAGGAAGTATGCACATGTATAATTCAAAACAAACAGAAAAATACGCTCTACATTTGGTTTAGAGAAGCCAAACCCCCTTCCCCCTTTCCATCTCTTTAATCTATACACAGCTACAGTTTCTATCCGATACTGAAGGAAATTTGCACATGTAGACTTTAAAATATACAGAAGAATTGTATTTAAATTTGGTTGCAGAAGCCCAAACCCTCTTCCCTTCTACCTCCACCCCTCCTAATTTCCAATTTTCTTTACAGATACCCACAATTTTGTCAGATTTCGATGGAACACTACACATGTACACTTAAAAATAAAGAGAAACTTAGTGTCTTCATTCGGTTTGCAAAACCCAACCGCTTACTCCCTTAGCCCATTTAATTTTTGTAAATGTTCTTTATGCAAAGCTACCATTTTATCTGTTTTCGATGGAACTTTGCACATGTATACTTTAAAACAAAGAGAAAAATACTGTCCACACTTTCCTTACAAAAACGAAACTACTCTTTACCTCTACACCCCTTAATTGTTTTTTAAACATACCTACAGTTTTTATCTGATATCAATAGAAATTTACACACGTACACTTTAAATCAATCAGAAAAGACCGTCTAGATTTGGTATGCAAAAGCCCAATCCCTCTTCCCCTCTAACCCCACCCCTTTACAAAAATCCACAGTTTTAAATCCCGTCAAAATAAATTAAGGCATTTTTAAGTCATGGCAGAATATTCAAATAATAAATGTGTCCTAATGTCTCAATATGTGCTTCAGATTTCATTTCGGACCCCAAGTTTTTACCTAGTGATAACCCATTAAAAATCTATATTTTCTGTGTAATGCCGGAACAGACAGGTATATTCCAGAAACAGATTTGTGTATGTGGTCTGTATTAATGCCCTGATGTTACATGTTTCGATTATCTAGCGGCAGCTTAAACTGATGTTATGATTAGGTCGAAACAAAGCCTGGACCAAGATGTAACCTGACATTCCTTAACACAGCATCCAATTCACTTCGTTCTGGAAGTTGTTTGGGTATATAAAGACAGAATTGTTTTTGAAAGCAAGCGCTTTAACGACTGAGCTACCAGGAAGTTAGCAAAATGAGAACTGCTGCGGCATATTTAAAATACAAAACAATCTATAATACAACTAAAAATTTAAAATTAAAATAATAGTTTCAAAAACATAAAAATCACCTTAAAAACACTAAAAAATTAAAAAAAATTAATACCTTGCTTAGAAGAAAGTAAATCTACATGGAGAATATTTTACATTACTGTTATTGAAATTTTTACATTAATTAGTTATCTATGGAGTCAGTGCCAGCCAAAGGAAGAAATACAAAGAGATAAAAACAATAATGAATAAGAATAATAAATAAAAATCATAATATGTAATTATTGTGGACCATTTCTTCCACAGTTGCTTGTTAAACAAATAATTATTCATTAATAACTATGGTAATAAAACTGTTGCTGGATATTATTTATTTCACGGACGCATTTCACCTCTCGTCGAGGTATCTCAGCGTACAATGTCTTCTGAAATATGTAATATTTTGAACATAATGGTTTTTTACATATAACGAAATTATTCTTATATATAGGAAGCATAGCATGACTTATATTTACATATCGGTTTTGAATTATGAAGCAGGACGTCTTGTTTACATAGGTGTAATAAGGTAGGCTTCATATTATAACTTACATTTACATTTCCGTTTTGAGGTGTGGTTGATGGTCGCCAACATTGTACAAACTGTGTAATTATGTGAAATAGTGTAAACAGCATGCTGGTTGAGGTCATAGGCGACCAACAACCACACCTCAAAAAAAAAAAAAAAAAATGTCAAGTAAAAGTTATAATATGAATCCTACCTTATTACACCTATGTAAACAAGACGTCCTGCTTGATAATTCAAAACCAATATGTAAATTTGCTTGATGCAGCCTACCAACTGACACTGTAGCGCCAGAGATATGCCTGGACGACCAACGAGACGGAGCCACAGATTAAAATATCCTAATTTGTTTCTCTAAACTGTCTCCCGCAATAACAATATCTGCCTCACTACATGCTGTGGAATATTCGGAATTTTTGTTCGTTCTCCCCTTTTTGCCTCGAACACCAAATAAAGTTCATTAATTCGATCTTCGCGATGTGACAGCTGGCATCGACTCCAAAAATAACTAATTAATGTAAAAATTTCAATAACAGTAATGTACAATATTCTCCATTTAGATTTACTTTATTCTAAGCAAGGTATAAAATTATTTTAAAATTTTTAGTGTGCTTTTTTTTTGAAGGCGGTTATTATTTTTTTTAAAACAATTATTTTATTTTGAGTTACTATCTGTCGTAGATTCATTTCTTTAGTTTTCTGAAATATATGAGGTTAAAATAGATGAAAAACTTTTATCAAACCATTATATCAAAGATCATTACTCAAATAAGCGTAACGAAACTGTGGAATTTGTTACGCTAATTATGATAAAGATAATGTATTAAAACGCTTATGTTTTGCTACTATAAGAAAAACAAAAGTCAAACACATTACTATGCACACCAAGGTCTGCACAAGTGAAATAGAGGGTAATTGTTAGTAGGCCTGTATAGTATCATAATGTTTGAAAATCACACTATTAAAATTAGGCTTTAACCAGCACTAACATTGTCACGAAATAATCACGCCAAAGACGCAGTAGCGAAGTGCTGAATACAAACATTCGCATTAAATTAGATTTAATATACCTACTGATCCCCCGAGACAGCAGTCACTGTATTGTGGAACATCATATGACCTCATTCTCAAAGTAATGATAGTAACAACATAGAATTACAAGTTAACTATTTAACTACCCCCCCCCCCCCAAAAAAAAATCCAATGTTAATCACATACGCTCAATTTTCCGTCTTAGTTTGGTACGTTTCGTAAATAAATTACAAACAATCATAAATCAGATGAAGCCTATTTTCACGGTGGTGGAAGGGAAATCAATTTTGAGGTAAGTGTTAGCATCATTGTGACTCTAAGCCAAGCATCAAATGATTAAACACCGACGAAAAGGAAAACCGTCAGTACATGACGATTCAGCTGATGTGATCATTCAGATAAGTATCAACCAACGGCTGACGACATAATGGTTTGTATAGATAGATAGATAGATATGTTCACTTTGATCCCATGTGAGAATAATCTCGGGATGTGGAACAGTACATACACTCATTAGTAATGTCAATATTATTATATAATTGATAATATTATTACATATTGACAACAAGTTAGCAACAACCCATTAGTATAACCAATATCTCCTGTAATCTACAAATACAATCCCGAGTTAATTAATACTTATTATGTGGAACAGTGTATACACTTGTTACCAGTATCTAATAACCAGTTATTTTCTTACCAACCAATTACCATGATAAATTTCACTGTAATTTGTGACTACATATTATATTATGTTAGTTGCTATTTATGTGGAACAGTACACACACCTATTAGCAATATCAATTACATTACCAACAACTCATAAGCAGTCAATTACTTAAAAACCTGTTAGTATGATAATTTTTCACAGCAGTTTATGAGTGCATGCTATCCCATGTTAGTTACTATATATGAGTGAAATTTTGTAAACAGTGTAATTAGTTCATTTGTCAAAAGTTTCAACAGAAAGAAAAACCATATATCATTTTAGTAATTGTGGATAATTTTGTAACCTTCCCCTTCCATACACCATATATACTATTTTATCAGTCATTCTTAGTTACCAAATTCCAAGAAGAAAATTCTTTTACAGAGTAAAATGGGTTCTGAAGCAGAAACTCTTTCAGTTTGGACTTAAAGTAGTTGGGTTTTTGTAGATAACATTTAATTTCTGTTGGTAAGACATTGAATAAGGAAGCTCCAGTAAATGTTAACCCTTTCTGTACAATTGACAGTGATTTGTAATCCTTGTGAATATTATATTTATTCCTAGTATTATGGCTATGTATGTCAGCATTAAGATTGAAGTGTTCAGGATTTTCCACTACAAATGATAGTACAGAGTATACATACTGTGCTGGCATTGTTAGTACACCCAGGTTTTGAAATAGATTTCTGCACGACGTCTGTGGGCTTGCTCCACAAATAGTTCTTATAGCACGCTTTTGCAATTTAAATACCCTTTGTGCTTGTGACGAGTTTCCCCAGAATGAGATGCCATAAGTGAGCAGGGAATGAAAATATGCAAAATATACTAACTTTCTGGTTTCTATATTAGCTATTCTAGATATTACCCTCAGTGACAATGTTGCAGAATTCAGTTTTTTAAGAAGTTGTTGAATATGCTGTTTCCAGTTCAATTTGTTATCTATATATACACCCAGGAATTTTGTGAAACTGCTTTCATTGATTGCTTTTCCTTCTGATATCACATTACAGCTGTCCTTTGTTTTATTTTTTGTAACAAACTGAAGTAAATGTGTCTTTTCTACATTAAGTATTATTTTGTTGGCATTAAACCACCTGTTAATTTTCTTTATAACATCATTTGCTGTGTTTTCGAGGTTTTGTGCTGATGGGTCTTTCAACGATATGCTAGTATCATCTGCAAAGAGCATTACGTATTCATTATCACCTAGTATATGTGGGAGATCATTTATATAGATTAAGAACAGCAGAGGGCCAAGAATTGAACCCTGAGGCACACCACATTTAACTATACCCCATTCTGATTTTATAACATCTCCTGTATTAGCATCTTTCAGTGATACACATTGCTTTCTATTTTCCAGGTATGATTTAAACCAAAGTCCTGGCTTACCACTAACTCCATAGTGGTCTAATTTACCTAGTAGAATCTCATGATCAACACAGTCAAAAGCCTTAGCAAGATCACAGAATATACCTAGGGAATTTAATTTTTTATGCATTGATTCCAGCATGTTGTTTACAAAAGCAAAAATTGCTGAATCTGTTGAAACGCCTTGTCTAAAACCAAATTGTACTTTACTGAGTAGGTCATTCTTTTGTAGGTGTGCATACATCCTTCTGTACATTGCTTTTTCAAAGATTTTTGAAAATGCTGGTAGAAGTGATATCGGTCTGTAATTTTCAATCTTTGAGGTGTCACCCTTCTTATAAAGCGGTTTGATTATTGACTTCTTGAGTGAGTCAGGAAAGATACCTTCTTCAAAAGAACTATTACAAATATGACTAATCTATACTATTATAAATCTGTAAGCAAGCTGCGTTTGTAGTGAGGCTTGATCTCTAACAACGCAAAAACTACCGCATCAATTTGCATGGTGTTTCCAAATTTTTAAAGCTAATGTTGCTGATCAACATCTGCAGAAGTAGCTAACGACTAATATGTACCATGGGAAGAAGCAAGTCAGTAAAAAACTTCAGAAATGTGAAACATTAGACCACAGATAATTATACACATTCAGACTGTCACTCCTTTCATAAAGAGACCTGACAAAATTTAGGATTTCCCTTTTTTTTTTACTTCTGCGATTCATTTTTCTGGATCGCAGTACTTCAAAATAAAAAGAATACGTGAATCAAGTATAATCAGCATTTACTTGAATCGTAACAGGTCTGTTGAATTACGAAAAAGTTATATTACTAATATTGAAGACATGTATTGTCTCTGGTAGACTGTTATACAGTTTGTCTCTGGAACAAAATTGCTACGTGAACGCTGTACAATACAGCCACAATAAGCCAATACTTAATACGATATTCAGTTTTTTCTCGAAGAGCGATGTCTGAAAAACAGCTATTATAAATATCAGCAAGTAATAAAACATACTTCTTTCATAATGACTTGTGCGGAATTGCACATATTTTGAAGTACTTTATTCGATTAATATGTCTCGTGGCTATAACGTGCAAATATAAGTAGGCATCCGAAAATTCATGTACATGCGACTCAAATAATTACATAGAAAATACGGATATATTGAAAGAAACTCAAATAAAATTTTTTTCATATCCTAATGCTACACCGCGTAAATTATAAAGCTAAAAGCATCGTCCATTTGGCCTATAACAAAGCATATGAGCAGTCATAACTGTCCAGGTTGCATTTCAAGCGATTCACAACTTGCGATAATGTTTCAGTTACATGCACGTTACTACATAAACTGTACCATGATCACATCTCGACATTTTTGGATTAATTATATCTGACTGAAATAATGACAGTAATGATACGACGATTTGAAATCAAGAGTAGCTCCAATTCACGTAAATTTCTATTTTAAAGCAGGAATAATTGATGGTGTATCAACATAAAATAAAACCAATATCCAAACAACAAAAAATAAAAAACAACAAAAAATAAATAAATCAGAAAAATTGAGATGCTGTGATTATTGGTAACGAATTTTTATATTTCAGCACACTTCCAAGAGGACTAAGTCGTAGATTACTGCTATATTTACATAAATTTATGGCACCGCGGTTATATTGCAATCCTCGGTATCCACATTTAAAAATAATTTTTTTTTAGTTAAGTTTCATGGAAACAATATTTTTAATTATATCCACAGATACATCCTTAACAAAGCTTATACCTAGCTATATAATCCCAGGCAAAGTTTACACATAAAATCGCCAAAAAAAATTACACATAATGATTATAATATCAGCTTTCTTAACGTTACAACTGTTATATATCCATTTAAATTTTCGGTACCACGGTTAACGTGGAATCCTCCATATCAGCATTTAAAAATATTATGTTTTTAGCGAGTTAAATATTGCTTTCAGAAATAATATTATTTATTACTACCACAGATATTCTATATTGTAACCAAGTTTATGCTCATTTATATACTCGCAGCCAAAGTTCACGCATAGTGATAATTGCAGCTGTGAAAACGTTTTAATTGTTAGTGCTGTGAGTTGGGTAAGTATAAGTGTTTATGATATGCCCTTGCGAAAGAGATCGAATCTGTCGGGGTCAACTTCTGCAGCTAAAAGATGTCGCCGAAATCCGCTAAATGAGAGTAAAATAGACCGACAACATCGTCTGCAACGTCAAAGAGAACGAGATGAAATAGCTAGAGCAAATGAAAGTAACCTGCACCGAGAAAAGCGATTGACCTATAACCGGGTTCTATACGCTAAATCCATAGCTTCTTAAAGCGCACAGAAGAAAGAATGTCGTTTGAACCGTGAAAGCCTTTCTAAACAATAAATGTTTATACTTCGCACAATAATTACAACCACGAATTACTACTGTTAATTTTTCAGGAACCTTTTCTACTATTGAATCAATTGCATCACGTTAAAATATAAATAAAACAACTCTCCGACATCAGTATGAAAACCGAACCTAACATATTAACCGAAACAAACGAAACTATTCAGAATACATTAACAGTTCATGCCTTTCCACGTTAATGTCTGATAAGAGAATAAAATCGGTAAATAATTTCTACACCTGCCAAGGCACGCGCGCGTGAAGCAGCGGGCAAATGCTAGTAACTCTACTAATGCTGGTGTTACATTGTTTTACTACATGGGTTGAAACCTCATCATAACCAAATGACTTTTTATTTTTGAGGGATTTAATAATTTTTCAATTTCATTTTGACTGGTGGGAAATAGACACATAGGTGCTGTTTTTGGTGACAAGGATTTAAGTATTGCTATAGCATCCATATTCCCAATATATTTTCCTTTTATTTTTTCAGCAACTGTTAAGAAGTAGTTATTTAAAGCACTTCCTACATAAGAGGTGTCGTTCCAGACACTTTTTATCTTATTATTTGAACTACTAATCTCATCATTTATGGCCAAACGTTTTGCTTCTTTTATTACCGCTTCCAGCCAAGTAAATGTTTCACCGTCTTATTTGCTTCGAAAATATCAGTCCATCGCAGCAAATTTTAAACAATTGCAGAACGAAACAACAAAAGACAATATTTCTTTGGTTTGTGCGAATGAATCATGTGTTCATTAGTTGACTATAGAACGTTATATTTGTGTTTTATCTTACGGCAGTAAAAATTAATTTAAATAGTAAATTAATTCAGATTTCACCCGCTCAGTTGGATCAGATGGTAGCGGTACTGTGAATGCACCGCGCCTGATTCGGGTAAAGCTGGTTCGTGTCCTGGAGGTGGAAAATTTTTTTATCATCAGGGCTTGGCCGGCGGGGAAAGTGGTGGTGCATTAAAGTCCTGAGGTAAATCGCAAACATCTCTCTAGTGTGTACAGAGTCAGGGTATACGACATTATTTATGACGATTTGCAGTCGGATGATTCGTTAAGCTTGGTGACCCAGGAAGTGTCTTTTGGATGAGTAGGCTTGAATGGGACGGCACTGGGTTACACCCCCTCCTTCCTTCAAATTAATTCATTCACAATGCAGACGACACTATAGAGTGAACGCAAACTCTTTACAGTCAGCACACAAGAGTAACTCTTATATACACTTCCATCACTGGAGAATTCAAGGGGAAACCAGCCAAGTTAAATTGGAGGAGCGACTTCGTTCATGGCGGCTGGGTCACCGGTTATGGCAAGCATCATCATAGCAGATTTAGTTCATTTTTAAGAAACAATTGAGAAGTCGATAATTCCGGACCATCCATATATAGCAGCAGTTGGAATGATAGTTAAACATGCGCTTTGACGCTAGGTTCTAAAAACCAACATTTTACAGAATAATAAATGAAGTATTCTCGAGTCACTGAAGAAATTATCTGTGTTAAGCAAGACTGAAATCTTTATAGGTGAAAAGGATAGGTTTTTGTTGAATCAAGCTTAAATGTTTTATGACAATTTATATATTTAAATTCCTGTAAATTTTATTACAATTAAATAAAATATAGCATAATTAATAATTGTGGATTGTATTTATACACCTATATGCAATTAAACTAGAAAATAGATTTATGTTCTAAAAATAATGTTTACTTCAAAGCATTGCATGATTCACGTTTGGGAGAGCAATTAATGGTTCGTATACTCATAGTAATAAACAGAGGAAAACTGTACAAACTTTCTAAATTCTCTTTCAAAGCTACTAATAACAAGAAGCTAATTTTTTCTAATCTGAGTAACATTATAATTCTTACAAAGCTACTGATACATTCTTGAACATATTGAGTTATTGTTTTTTTTTCTATTATGAGTAACATTATAAAACTTTTATCTTTTTCTAACACAAATCTGCTGGCATTTATTTTATAAAAACAAAGTACTTGAGAAATGTGTATAGAAGTGCAACAGAATTTTTGTTTGCCCAGACAGATTTGTAGGACTCTTATTTGTAATACTCTCGTTTTTAGTTTGAAATTACTTTAACCAACATGCAGATCATTGCAATACTGAATCCATGAACCGTAATGCGAAATGTATTCACTCATATTACGAAAAAGTTTCTTTATTCTGTTGTGTATACATTTTCTCTTTCGATGTGTGGCAACAGTCTAATTAGTGATACCGTGATAAAGGAAAAACAATAGTGTTTTTTAGACATTTATTTTCTACTAAAATTAGCAGATAATAACAAAAAAAAAATTACATCGAAATGTGTCTTCCGCGGCGACGGCAGAAGGAATTTCACTGACATTAGGAACTTTTTCTGCGATATGAACTATATCTAATATAAAAAATTAAATAAATAATAATAATAAACTGATACAACTGCAAAATCTTAAGCTCGTGATAAACAAACAAATAAGTAAGTTAATAAATAATTTAAGTGAATGATAAAAATCATAAACATGTAACAAGGAAAAATAAAGTGGATAAATAAATATAAGAGAAAACTTTTAATCCAGCGAAATAAATAGTGTTAATTAAGGTTAAGCCAACAGCGGGTACCAAACAGTGAAATAATTAATAATAATTCACAAGAGGAAGAGGTAGGAAACAAAGATTTATGGTAGGAACGCACTATAAAAAATGAAAATAGGAGTGGCAAAGGATAGTTTATTGGGACCATTGCTGTTAATTATTGTAATGATCGATTTTGTTGGTGAGTTTACGTCTGAAGTCAGGTTGTTTAGTTAAGAATATAAAAAGATTAAAACCAGAGAGGATTGCCAAAATGAGTGAGCTTATTAAGAAAAATGTATGTGTTATTATAAAGTGAAGGAGGAATTGCTTGTTGAAGGCATAGAGAGTAAATATCGTGGAATATCATATGGAGAGAAAACAGTGGGCAGGTGATAGAGGATGATTTCAAAGTACTCTGCATCTATTGGAGAGGATGCTGAGACAATGTAAGAAAAGAGGTGAGGGAATTGGGGTACAAATCTTGGTCAGATCGTTGCATGGATTTGGCAGAGTACTGTGGGATTTACCTGAAGTATTGAAAGAATTTGATATAAAAATTCAATCAGGTCAAAAATAGGTAAGTAGACAAATCTACATCAATATATTAATAGTGATAAAATAAAGTGAGGCACGAATCTGATGAGAAGTGTTGAGTAGTTTGTCATTGTCCAAACTGCCTTAAACATCCTGCACGTTACGAGATTTGTCAGCAAAGTGTTTCACTCGTCCGTTGTGTTGGCATCCGCTGGTATCATATCCATGCTAACCTTGACGGCGACGCAACCGTTGAGGATGTTAATGTCGATAGGATCGTAGTCTCCAACAACGACGACATTTTCCACCTGGACGCAGATGTACCAGCCGTTAGAGGCTTTGAATGTCTGACCGGCGATTCCGGACCGGCAAACCACCTGTTGCACTCCGTGGTGGCGGGGCAGCAGTTCCGCAGAGCAGATGGCATCAGCAGCTATGGTATCCCATTGATGCCAGTGCTCACCTACTTGGTGGCGTTGCAGTAGGTGTTCCGGCGTCTCCACTAACGTTGTTGGGGCGGCGTAGGCTGCGGTCAGCAAAACAGCCACGTACAGTGTTAAACTCCTTGATGCCATCATATCTCCAGTCAGGATGTCGAGCTGACACAGTGTTGCCGTGGCGCTCGTAGTGGGCTACGAGGTGGAATGCGAGTCACCACTTCCATGCGCTGCCTCTTATACCTTTATCTCGACCGGATCAGGCGGCGAGCCGACCGCTGTGGGTTGCTTAATTCGGAAGAGTGACTCGAGAGAGGGGAAACGAAAGAGTTGAGATAATATGTCAGCCGAGAGTTTAGCGCATACGTAACAAGCACACCGCGGTGATTCGGGAGGCAACAGGGCTTCCCCGAATCGTGGAAGGTCTAATTTCGGATTTCGTGGGCGAGACACAATGGTGATTAAAACTTTGCAGACGATACTGTAGTTTCACATGGAATTCAGTACCCTGCATACGATACTTACATAGGAAATTTACTGGATATACACTTAACTTAAAAAAAAATAAAAAAAAAATACATCTTTGGGTGTTACTTTCGCCACTAACTATCTTTCTAGATTCTACAAATTATATTTTCTATCATCAGTATTTCGAATTGTTTGATACAATTATCCGCCTTTTCCTGTCCTGAGCTGATCCCTTCATATAAAACTATTAATGTTTGTAAATAAAAACACCGTTTTTAAAAATAATTTAATCTCAGACGCGTTTCGTCCTTGTGGAATGGGGCATCGACAGTGACTGTACGGCACATTATGTTAATAAGAAAAATTGTATTATATGTAAACATTACTAAATATTATCAGATTATTCTCTACTTAAAAATTTAGCAGAATCATTTATATACTGGTCGAGAACAGCTCTGTTTTTACTTCATTGCTTTCTGGGCTAGTTTAGTCACCTTAATGTTTACAGGGCTTGGTAAATAGATCTGTTCCCGACCACCATGTACCTTACTCTGCCAAATTCGTATGTTACTTTCATAATAGTTATGTTTGCTTATGACGCAATTTTCTTAACAACATTTACAATAATTGACGATGTCAACAAACAGTGTTTTCATTTACAAACATTTCAGAAGCTACTGAGGACCAGTAACCAATTTATAACCATTCCTTATTTGTTTCATATGTTCCAGTCTTTATCTTCCTCTATAGTTCTTACATTCGGCAATTCAAATGACTAACAAATTAACTAGTCACGCATGTCTCAAAATGACGCACCTTCCTGTTTTTTATTTCACTGAAGTTCTTCTCCATTACTTGATTCCTGGCCCAACATTCACAAAATATCCTCATTTTACATTATATTTGACCAATTACACAGGGCAATAAACATTTTTTTTTGTGTGATGCCTGGAATATTTTAACGTTTTTTTGGCAATTTTGACTGATAAATTCGAAAATAACTTTGTTTTTACTATATCAGATCTAGTTTTTTACTGTACTAATCTCCAATTGACTCCATTCCATTGTAATACATATTTCCAACTCTGCGTGGGCTGATATTAGTGAGTCAAGTCTGTTTCTTTAACAAATTTATTTCATTCTTATAACAGGCAAAGAATATTATGTGATGAACTGTGTGTAATCCACAAACAAAACACATATGTTCAAAATTGAAAATGCAAAAAATTCGCCTGAAAATTAAAGGAATAAATTTATGCTTCTTAGCGCGCCATAAATGTTGAGCAACAGCCTTATCTCCTTTTAAACACCAGCAATAATCTGCTGTCATCACAGTATCCCTTGCTACCGCGTTTCCATCTCCTTGATATCCCGATGGAATCGTTCACCATGTTCGTTGCTGACATCTCCGAGATTTTCAGGAAAGTGATCAAGATAAAAAGAAAATGCTTTTGTATTTCCAAAAGAAATTTTGTACTAATTCTATAAAGGTTCTCCAAGCTAATGCTTCATTCTCTTTCATCGTTTTCGTGAAATTTGTCTCCTTTATGAGCTTACTGATCATTGGTCCATTAAAAATTCCTACTTTAAAATTTTCATCATCTTTTCAGGAAACACACTGCAGATGTACTTGAAGCTCGCCCCATGTTTCTCCAAAGCTTTAACATATTGTTTTATCAACCATAGTTTGATGTACAAAGGTGGGAAGGTGATTTTTCTCGCTCAACTAAAGGTTCGCTGAATATATTGGCAGCTTAGCAAGGAGCTATATTTATTCAAGGTGCCAATCTTTCTTAACAAAGAAATTGTCACTATCTCTTCTATCCTACATGCAAAGGAAATATGGGTATTTGGTGTAAACCAATTTCTTTCTTAACAGAAAATACACCAATTGCAATGTTTGCGTCTAAAAGGGTTATAACAAATTAATTTTAGAATAAGGTGACAAATCAACGCAGTAGGCGTACATATATATATATATATATATAATAATTTTAAAAATATATGGGCAGGGAGTGGGTGACTGACGTTCGTAGTTTCGGACGGCATCTGTGGTAAGTCACTACAAAAAAAGAACTGCGGACATGCAGTGAAATTAAACACTACTCCAATCGAGCACCACGCATGCCATTTTTCCATGTTAGAATCAAAAGAACCATTACAAATATCTTTAATTTCGACTAACAGCTAATATATGACAGAGAAATGTTACACAGCTTAAATTCTAGACCTGATTTGTAAAAACTAATGTCATATTTGGAATCAGGGAACCAGTTTCATATAGAAATGGTGTTTATTTCTTAACCCTCAAAATCGTTGTGCTCAGTGTTATTTTCCAATACCTTACTAAAAATACACCCTTCAAATTCTCCCATTTTCCTTCTTTATGATATCCTTCAAGTGCATTCTTCACTTAAAATGCTGTTCGCTTTAGACCTAGATCAATATTTGAGGCTAAGAAATTTCTGTTTTTGAAGAAGCCTCTTTTCGGCAGTTTTATTCAACTTTTTTGATAGTTCTTACTTTTGCTATCAGTTATAATATTTCTTCGTAGGTAAAACAATTCTCTTATTTGTTATAGCCTACTAGTCTGATCCTAATTTTGACAATAGAATACATCGTTTACCTATATACTATAATAAATCTGTAAGCGAGCTGAGTAGAGTCTGGGGGTTTGAAATGACTTCACGCAAAAAGTACCGCAGCAGTTTGGAAAATGTTTCCAAATTTTGAGAGCTTATTGTGAAAGTATCTTATGATTCTATGTGACCAAGGAATGAAGCAAGAAATTATTGTTATTTCGAGATGGGACAGGTAGGCGCCACAGATCACTTTTTATTTGAGATGAGCATTCCTTTTAAGAAATATTCACAAAATATCGCATTAATACTCTTTGTATTCTGTTTATTTTTTGTTTTCGGTTATTTGTGCCATCAGTTTTCTGAAATGAAGTAGAATAAAATAAACTGAATACGTGTTTTCTGAAATGAAGTACAATAAAATAAACTGAATACGTGAATCAAATGTAACAAGCATAAGAAATATTGAATTTGCTGTAAACATCTTTGTGCTTTAAGAGATACTCACCAAATATTACTACTCTTTAGACTCTGCTTATAAATACGTTGTTTTTTTTACTTGTATTTAATTCTTCAGTTTTTTTTAAGTAAATTAAAATAAACGGAATTCGTTAACCAATCCGCTTCATCATAAACTAACACTTCAATAAGGTGTATGGAATTGTGATATTTAACTTACGGTAAACATTTTTGTGATTAATGTTGATTTTAAAATCAGACAGCGTGTTGTGTTTAAGCAAACCACTACATCTCACATATACACGTCGACGAGGCGTAAAGCCACAAGAAAAAAAATTACTTTATCCTTTAAAAATATATAAAAATTGCATTGAGTTTTAATGGGTAGTATTTGGTACTACCTACTACTCAGTAAAGAAATAAATTTGACTAAAAGTAAAAAATTGTAAGATTATGTTTGCGGCACAGATGTGGTGGTTGGATTCGTAATGTAAACCAAAGAATATTTCATTCGACTTGTTAATGCATACTGTGTAATTTAATTAATTTAACTTATTGTTCTTTATTTCATACACAAATTCTTTCTTTCTCTGTAATGATGTTTTTCATCGTAACGTTACGATAGAATACCATGAAGCAGGTGTTATAAATTTTATGTTTTGTTGTACTTACGTTTTGGGTAGCATAAGTGACGTAGATAATAGCCGCATGGATGCATTTCATGCAAGGTTAATTCGTTTCTCGCCATTCCAATTTCGTTCAATAGATTTCTTGAGGTCAGTTGTAGATTTTCCCGTGGACCAGGGGTAATCTCACCTTCGAGTACTTTTCTCTAGGACCTCTTAAGAAAAGAGACTTTTCCATAGTCAAAAAACACTTTTTTTGTTGAGAGTAAATTTTAACAACATAAATTTTTTTAGATGTCTTTGTGAATCAGTTTGAAGGACTAATCAATCATTTCATCCGCTGTTCATCATTAAGCGAGCCATCACATAACAAAGTTATCTGTCCTGCGGTTGTTCGCCCTAGACCATACCCACCAGACCACACGTCTTCCGCGAAACGATTTTATCTATTCCTTTCTTCCTTCCTTCCTTCCTTCCTCTTTGGGTCCATTGTACTGACGGGACGGTACCGAAATACAGTGGGCAAACCCATAGTTAACTACAGCTCTTTAAAATAAAACGTTCGATCACACATATAACATCCAAAATTGTTAAACTATTATCTGATTGAGGGTCATAAATTTTGAGCAAAATTTATTTTGCTCCATTACATGATACGCAGAACTAATTACAATGTCTTTCACCAACATTCGACACTATCCTGATTCTGCCTATCGGTTCTTCCCTACTGATGTGGAACAGAACACAAGAAGATTACCGATTTATAAATTCTTCGAATAGAATACACAGGAAAAAATATGAAAAAGGTAAGATGATCTTAATAAGGAATAAATTAACAACCGATTAAGAAGCATGTCGACCATTTTTTAAACTGCGAAAGTGGTATTGATTGAAACCTAACTGCATTATCGCCTTTTCGTTAGTGATCTAGGTTTTGGCCATTCAACAAACTATATATAAATACAATCGGAATTTCTATAAATAATCGTCCAAATGATTGGAATCTCTGTAACGAAAGGGCAGTCGTAGGTATAACAAAGAAAAGTAACATTTAAATTTAGGATATACATCCCAAATATTGCATTAATTTTATGATTACAACAAAAAATTTCTCATTCGGTTTACACCACAAAACCATACTTTTTAGCATCATTTTTTACGAAAAAAAAAAGGAATTATGCTAAGAAACTCTCAAGTAAAAAAGGTTTCTATTGAAGTGTGTGAGTGCCGTGAAATATTGCATTGTTTTCTTATTTTGCCATTAAGTTTAATTGATATCCGATACTAACACAGAAAAATACTTTCAATTTTAAATTTAGTTACCTCGTCATTCTTCGAAATAATTTCTTTGACTCCTTCCATCCTCTTTGGTAGCCGGCAACAGTCTCTAATTGTGTATTGACGCGTTGACATCAGCAGTTCTTTGAATGAAATCGATATGTGACGTCAGAGCTGCTGACGTTTGCAATACTGACTAGGAAATATCAAAAGTTTTATTTTAACACTAGCTGACCCGGCAATGCTTCACTATTGCTGGACTTGAGTAGGCACATAGATTAAATGAAAAAATATTTACATATAAATTTTAAACTGCTGTTTCATTCATTTTCAGTTGGAAAGGGTGAGAGGGGATGCGCTTTGGGAAACATATGCAGGCAGTATTTTTCTGTTTGTTTCAAGGTATAAGTGTGCAAATTCCCATTGAAATCTGATGAAATATGTAGTTTTGTCTAAATTATGGGGAGGAGGGGTGGGTTTTTTATTTTTTTGACAGGAACCATTTTCGACATCCCCTCGACAATTCACCATAGCTTCGCCGTAATCGGACGAACGGTTTGCGGGTTTGTTTAAATTATGGGGTGTTATGGGGAAGAGGGGGTAATTAAGGTGGTGGAAAGAGAGGAGAGGGATTGGGTTTTTGTGAAATTAATATGTACAGTATTTCTCTCTCTTTTTTAAAGTATAAGTGTACAAATTCTTATCTAACTTGGATAAAAAATGTGGTTTGCCTAAATTATGGGGTGAAAACGTAATGGGGTTGGAAAGGGGGAGAGGGGATGAATATTAGGAAACCATACAGTATTTTTCTGTTTGTTTTAAAATATAAGTGTACAAATTCTTATCTAAATCGGATAAAAAATGTGGTTTGCCTAAATTATGGGGTAAAAACGTAATGGGGTTGGAAATGGGGAGAGGGGATGGATATTCGGAAACCATACGTAGGCAGTATTTTTCTGTTTGTTTTAAAGTATAAGTGTACAAATTCTTATCTAAATCGGATAAAAAATGTGGTTTGCCTAAATTATGGAGTAAAAACGTAATGGGGTTGGAAACGGGGAGAGGGGATGAATATTCCGAAACCATACGTAGGCGGTATTTTTCTGTTTGTTTTAAAGTATAAGTGTACAAATTCTTATCTAAATCGGATAAAAAAATGTGGTTTGCCTAAATTATGGGGTAAAAACGTAATGGGGAGAGGGGATGGATATTCGGAAACCATACGTAGGCGGTATTTTTCTGTTTGTTTTAATGTATAAGTGTACAAATTCTTATCTAAATCGGATAAAAAATGTGGTTTGCCTAAATTATGGCGTAAAAACGTAATGGGGTTGGAAAGGGGGAGAGGGGATGAATATTCGGAAACCATATGTTAGCAGTATTTTTCTGTTTGTTTTAAAGTATAAGTGTACAAATTCCTATCTAAATCGGATAAAAAATGAGGTATTGCCTAAATTATGGGGTGAAAAAATTATGGGGGTGGAAAGGGGCCGAGGGGATTAATATTCGGAAACCGTATGTAGGCAGTATTTTTATATTTGTTTTAAAGTATAAGTGTACAAATTCCTATCTAAATCGGATAAAAAATGTGGTTTTGCCTAAATTATGGGGTGTTATGGGGAATAGGGGGTGACTTTTTGGAAATTTTTTTCACAGGAACCTTCGCAGACGCACACTCGAAAATTCTCCAAAGTTCATTGCAATCTGATAAATGGTATAGGAATGCATAGAAGACGAACAAACCCACAAACAAACATTGATTTTTATATATAAGATTACGTTTATTTTGATTTCAGAGTCACGCAGAATTCTGTTCAGTGATCTAAATATTCCTGCTACGTCAACAAACTGTATTTGATCTATCTCTCACTCTTTGCTGTTATAGGTAACATAGATATTTAGTAACATTAAACGGCTTTCAGTAACAAAAATATAGAAGGAGAACTTTTGATATCACTTATTTACATTATTTACAATCATACAATTGCAATACAATGATTTGCGCCTCGTTCTTTCGACAAATCAAATATACCAAAACCACCCTCAATACTTTCTACTTCCAATATTCCTGGTAACAGTATTAAAACTACTATCACCAATGTCTGGAAATATCTCATATCGACTAAACCGTTCTTTTAGCCATACTTTGCCACAATACTCTCCTCTATTTAATGTGACTGAATACTTTTGTGATTTTATTGTTGTTACTAGTTGGTAGCCACGACTTCGTTCGTGTTTGTAAAGAATTTAAATTGACAGCTACCGAAATCTAACCAACATAGTGCACGATTGGATACTCGATGCTATTACCATACAAAAACGCCAGTCTTCTGCGCTATGTAGTTCAGGCAGCAAAGTAAAATATACGGACACACATGTCTTTGGTCGAAATACGAAAATATCCTTGATCGGCCACTTTCAACCAACATATCCCCCAAACTACCACAGTTACCGAAATTCGGCCAACGTTGTGATCGACAGGTGACTCTGTGCTACTACCACACACAAACACCAGTGATCTGCGCTAGATGGTTTTGGCTGAAACACCATGACACATACGTTTTTTAGCAGAAATACGAAAGTGCCGCAGGTCGACAACTTTCAACCACCATATCTCCCACACCCCCATAGCTACCTACATCTAACCACCATAGTACATGATAGGAGACACTATACCACTACCACACACAAACACCATTGGTCTATGCTCTGTAGTTGTAACAGCAGAGTGACATATACGGAGACACATGTCTTTGGTCGAAATACGAAAATGCCCTGCATCGACCATTTTTAACCGTCATATCTCCCACATCCCCACAGTTATCGACATTCGGCCAACGTTGGGCATGACAGGAAACTCCACGCTACTTCCACACACAAAGACTAGTGATCTGTGCTAGGTAGTGGCGGCTGAAAAGTGAAATATAGGAAACATCCGTTTATTTTTGCATATATATAAGATCCTGTAAGATTAATAAAATTCAACGTGATCTGGACGTTATGTCGGTCTAGTGCGATCAATGGCAACTTAAACTAAATTTCAAAAAGTTCAAGGCAGGGTGCATAACTAACAAAAAAATTTCGCTTGTTCAGGACTACAAAGTAAAGTGTTCAGTATTTACATGGTTAATTCCCTGAAGCACATAATTAGGCGTAACAGTACAAAACAACTTGAAAGATGACCTGCACGTAACTTCGGTCTTAAGTAGGGCTGGATATAATTCAAATATAGGTTTAGTATTTTTATTTGAAAGCTTTTGTTACTGCAGAATTACAGCTATAACGTAATTTTTCTGTTTATTCGCTCTTTAATTATTGATTTTAATTAATCAATAATTTTGTGGTTGTGTTTAAGTTTTACCGTAATTTGTTAGCATAATTGATGAAATGCTGTATTCTTGCGAGAATACCCATACAATAAATAATGACTGAAAGTGGTTTTGTAAAAGCACAGTCACATAGGCTCCCAAAAAATAGACGTTTTTATGATGACAACGTATTTTGCTTCAAATCCTGATTTTACGGTCGCTGAGGTCAGAAGCATGAAAGCTGCAAGATAATTAAGTGATAGATATTTGAGTTATTAAACACTTTACGCTTTTTATACATTAGTAGTCTTTTGACTTTTCTCTTCTTTCCTCCTGAATCACAACACAAACATTACAGTACACCTAACAGACACTAACACATTTGTCTAATACATCGATTATATAACTCAGAAATTAATCAGCAGTGGGAACGAAACCAACAGTTACAAATATTTCCCTGGGGAGTTGTACCAAACTTTGTATCTATGGTTAAATTCTTGAAGACATCGATTTTGAATTAGTATCAGGGAAACGTTTATAAGCTGTTTCAGAATAAGTTAGCTGTGATAAAAGTAGAGTATCATGTAACATACAATCCTGTTGAGTAGGGACGATACAAGATTTGCAGCCTGTGATATCTGTCTAGAGTCCGACCGAAGGCGCTTTCTTGGCCGAAGCCGATTGTTCGTCTCTTGCCATATCCTTCGGCCGTAGCCGAAGTCGAAGCGGAAGGTTCAAAAGTGATTAAATATGGTAGAACATACATGGTAGAGTATACATAAAATGCAAGTTTTGAACTGTTATTTGTTTTATACGTTGTAGTGATGATATAAATTGCACATTTAGAAAAATTATAAACGCAGCTTTTTCATATTTATTTATTAGAATGAAATAAAACGAAGTACCGAACCAGGTGCAAAGCATTTTAGGAAAATTAAATGTTATTTTATTTATTTTGCCATAATAAAAAGAAACAAGAAAATTTAACCATAACAGCTCTTTTGGATAATTTCTCTGGCCATTAAATTATTAATTTACTAGCATTTGCCCGCTGCTTCACGCGCGCGTGCCTTGGCAGGTGTAGAAATTATTTACCGATTTTATTCTCTTATCAGACATTAACGGGAAAGGCATGAACTGTTAATGTATTCTGAATAGTTTCGTTTGTTTCGGTTAATACGTTAGGTTCGGTTTTCATACTGATGTCAGAGAGTTGTTTTATTCATATTTTAACATGATGCAAATGATTCAATAGTAGAAAAGGTTCCTGAAAAATTAACAGTAGTAATTCGTGGTTGTATTTATTGTGCGAAGTATAAACATTTATTGTTTAGAAAGGCTTTCACGGTTCAAACGACGTTCTTTCTTCTGTGCGCTTTCAGAAGCTATGGATTTAGCGTATAGAACCCGGTTATAGGTCAATCGCTTTTCTCGGTGCAGGTTACTTTCATTTGCTCTAGCTATTTCATCTAGTTCTCTTTGACGTTGCAGACGATGTTGTCGGTCTATTTCACTCTCATTTAGCCGAATATTATTTCTGAAAGCATTATTTAACTCAGCTAAAACATAATATTTTTAAATGCTGATATAGAGGATTCCACGTTAACCGTGGTACCGAAAATTTAAATGGATATATAACAGTTGTAACGTTAAGAAAGCTGATATTATAATCATTATGTGTAATTTTTTTTTGGCGATTTTATGTGTAAACTTTGCCTGGGATTATATAGCTAGGTATAAGCTTTGTTAAGGATGTATCTGTGGATTTAATGAAAAATATTCTTTCCATGATACTTAACTAAACAAAGTTTATTTTTAAATGTGGATACCGAGGATTTCAACATAACCACGGTGCCATAAATTTATGTAAATATAGCAGTAATCTACGACTTAGTCCTCTTGGAAGTGTGCTGAAATATAAAAATTCGTTACCAATAATCACAGCATCTCAATTTTTTCTGATTTATTTATTTTTTGTTGTTTGGATATTGGTTTTTATTTTATGTTGATACACCATCAATTAATCCTGCTTTAAAATAGAAATTTACGTGAATTGGAGCTACTCTTGATTTCAAATCGTCGTATCATTACTGTCATTATTTCAGTCAGATCCAAAAATGTCGAGATGTGATCATGGTACAGTTTATGTAGTAACGTGCATGTAACTGAAACAATTATTTCTGAGTGGCAACATTATCGCAAGTTGTGAATCGCTTGAAATGCAACCTGGACAGCGATGATAGCTGATATGCTTTGTTATAGGCCTAAGAGACGATGCCTGCAGCTTTATAATCTACGCGGTGTAGCATTAGGATATGAAACATTTTTAATTTAAGTTTCTTTCAATATATCCGTATTTTCTATGTAATTATTTCAGTCGCATGTAAGTACCTGGCGAAACAACCGCCTGGACCAGATGACAATTGACTCGTTTTGTTTAGCATCAGGCATAACGGGTTTAGTTTTAAAATTTACGCGGTGTAGAATAGAATTTTAGGATGCCTAGTTATATTTGAAATAAAAATTCGTTACCAATAATCACAGCATCTCAATTTTTTCTGATTTATTTATTTTTTGTTGTTTGGATATTGGTTTTTATTTTATGTTGATACACCATCAATTATTCCTGCTTTAAAATAGAAATTTACGTGAATTGGAGTTAATCTTGGTTTCAAACCGTCGTATCATTATTGTCATTATTTCAGTCAGATATAATTAATTCAAAAATGTCAAAATGGATCACGGTACAGTATATGTACTAATGTGCATGTAACTCAAGCAATTATTTCTGAGTGGCAAAATTATCGCAAGTTGTAAATCGATTGAAATGCAACCTGGACAGTGATGACAGCTGATATGCTTTGTTATAGGCCAAAGAGACGATTCTTTTAGCTTTATAATTTACGCGGTGTAGCATTAGGATCTGAAATTTTTTTATTTGAGTTTCTTTCAATATATCCGTATTTTCTATGTAATTATTTCAGTCGCATGTACCTGAATTTTCGGATGCCTAGTTATATTTGCACGTTATAGCCACGAGACATATTAATCGAATAAAGTACTTCCAAATATGTGCAATTCCGCACAAGTCATTATGAAAGAAGTATGTTTTATTACTTGCTGATATTTATAATAGCTGTTTTTCAGACATCGCTCTTCGAGAAAAAACTGAATTTCGTATTGTGGCTGTATTGTACAGAATTCACGTAGCAATTTTGTTCCAGAGACAAACTGTATAACAGTCTACCAGAGACAATACATGTCTTCAATAATTGTAATACAACTTTTTCGTAATTCAACAGACCTGTTACGATTCAAGTAAATGCTGATTATACTTGATTCACGTATTCTTTTTATTTTGAAGTACTGCGGTCCAGAAAAATGAATCGCAGAAGTAAAAAAAAGGAAATCCTAAATTTTGTCAGGTCTCTTTATGAAAGGAGTGACCGTCTGAATGTGTATAATTATCTGTGGTCTACAGTTTCACATTTCTGAAGTATTTTACTGACTTTCTTCTTCCCATGGGACGTATTAGTCGTTAGCTACTTCTGCAGATGTTGATCAACAACATTAGCTTTAAAAATTTGGAAACATCATGCAAATTGATGCGGTAGTTTTTGCGTTATTAGAGATCAAGCCTCACTACAAACGCAGCTTGCTTACAGATTTATAATAGTATAGAAGATTATTTAGAGTTTTAGCTTCGGTCAGTCAAATACTCATTATTTTTGCCTTATGTTAGTTAAATATAGTAATACTGTCTTTTTTTAACAACAATAAAAATAAGTTTCGGTCTTCTTACCTAACATAAAATATTCTAGTTTTTGAAATAAAATACCTTGCAGTCTAAATTCGTCTCACATATTAAATTATCATTTAAAGCCAAATCAATAGCACGATATTTTAAAATTAGTTTTAGATATACAATTTTTTACCTAAATTCATTAAAAATATACTAAATATAATCAAAATAAAAAGTAGATCGATACTTAAATAAAAAATATTTAATAAATAAAAGTTTTTTTATAGCTCTTATGTCGTAAAAGTTTTGAACGGCAGCACTGAACAATTGTTCAATAGCAACACTAGAGTAGTAACTGATTAATATTTGGTTGCTGTGATCGTTAATAAATATACGGACTCAAAGCCCAATATTGAAACAAATATCAGTGGTCCTAAGCAGCAAAGGTTCTTTTAAGTAACAAATCAAATGTTCTTCAAAACGGTAGACCATAGTTGCCCCAATATTCCAATTCAGTCTCAGTCACAGGCATTTCGTCATGGGCATCCCACAAATCGTCTGTTGGGAATTTATTTCCAGTAGTAAGATTTGATATTGAACAGGAGGGTTCAGGAAAACTAATATCCACATCCATACGATCCGTTCTATTTGTCACTATCAGTTGACAATTTTGACGTAGAAATGTCTGAACATCAGTCTTTATAATTGTAAGTGGCAACTTACTCTAAACTGTAAAAAGTGCAAGACAATGAGCATAACTAACAAAAAGAATCCGATTGTTCAGAAATACGAGTTAAACAATACAGTTATTGATATGGTCGATTCTATTAAATATTTGGGAGTAACAGTACAAAGGAACATGAAATGGGACATACACATTAATTCTTTAGTAGGTAGAGCAAATTCTAGGCTGCGATTCATAGGTAGAATCTTGAAAAATTGTAATGAACAAACAAAGGAGATAGCGTACAAATCTCTTGTGCGTCCACATTTGGATTATTGTTGTGCCATTTGGGACCCGTTTCGTAAGGGATTGATCGAAAGTATAGAGAAAGTACAGAGAAGAGCCGCTCGATTCGTGACCGCTTGCTACAGTCCTTATGAAAGCGTCACAGAACTGATTAGTAGATTAGGTTGGGAGTCTCTGGTAGATAGACGACACACGTTTCGTTTAAACTTATTGGAAAACATGCGTACTCCAACTTTCACTCATGAGTGTAGTGAAATACTTCTTCCACCAACCTATTTGAGTCGGAAGGACAGGAAAGATAAAATTAGAGAAATAAGGTGCCGGATTGATTCTTATATGAATTCTTTTTTCCCTCGTACCATTAGGGATTGGAATGCACAGCAAAGAGATTAGCTTTGGTGCTGAGCACCCTCTGCCACCCACAATTTTGTGAATTGCAGAGTATATATGTAGATGTATGTAGATGTAGAATTTTGTATCTAGTCAAATACTTGCTTTTAAACCGTGGATGGATTAGAGTGGCAACTGTAAAGTATTTCTTGCGTAAGCAAATCTCCAGTTAACAGACTCACACAAGCGGCTTTTGAGCGGTACTATATGTTCGAAGTCTATATCATTCAGTGTAAGTTTTGAATGTAACATGCCAATCAATAGTATAAATAAAGATACTAACGAAGAATCGCTAGAAATACCAATTGTCGCTTGACAAAAATACTTCAGCACAGTTATACAATTTTTCATTTGAGTGCATTCCTCTGAGGTTGGAATTTCTATTCCACTTTCTGCCATATACAGATTTACTGCATTTTTCTGCCCTACAAGTCTCTCCGACATCAAGTTGGTGCTGCTTCAACAAGTTTCAAAGTCTCGTATCGAAGCTTGTCTGGACAGTCACATCTTTATTTGAATTTATTAAAATATTGAGTGGCTTGATCACTCTTCTTAAAATATCCCACAATTTTCGATACTTTTTCTCTATTGCCATGATAGCAGTATCTTGGAAAATTCCATCGTGGATCATGAGCTGTAGAATGTGAACCACACGAGGTTTCCACAGTGCATGGTTGCATTCATATCTGAAGCATTATCATCAATACCCATGTGTATATTTTCTTTTATATTGTATTCTTACGCTCGCCGGTGTGTTGTACCGCGAGTTGGCTGATCCCTGCCTGCATTCCCCGCACGCGACTTGCGAACGCGCTTTGCTTACGTCATTCGTAATACTTAGTACATTCTCGGAGGCTGGATACAGAACTTCGGCTTCGGCCAAGCCTTCGGCTGATTTTGGCCGAAGTCGAAGGTGCAGATTTTGGACGAAGGTGGTCGAAGCTGCGGTCGGACACTATTACTGATAAGCATGTTGTATATTTTACAACGATCGTACCAGTCGGGTAACGAAGATACAAAGTGACAATAAAAATGTGGCGCAGTTTGGGTTGTAAACACGTGTGACTTATCTGCAAATGTGAGCGCTAGACTGGAATAGTGTATGATCGAGTTCTGGCTGGTTGGCACACTGTCAAAACGCGTAACGGAAGTGGTGATTAAATTAAGCATAACATTTACCTTTACTTATACCGTTAACGAACTTATCTGACTTCGATTTTATAAACATATGTTTTGTTTATTAGATGGGAATAGGAGTTTCCAATCGGATTGACACATAATGCCATCCACTCAGAGATGTAGGCTCTTAAAGGGATATCAGTTAAACAGGGAATTGAGTTCGAACGAGGGCCATAACGTCTCTGGCCTACAACGAGACTTAATGGCTCGCTGGCTTCAGTCGCTCGGGTGCCTCATATAATGAGTAGAAATCGTCTGGTCGGACCAGGTATCACAAATTCGACTGTAGTACATTTAACTGCCAGGAAGCGAGCTGGGTTGTCTCGGGAGGTCGGTACCCCTCTTTATTCGTCGAATCTCTAACGTTCGCGGTTCGCCGTCTACATTGTCAACGACGGCTTTCTCCCGGGACAATAGACGATGTAGCACCATAGCTGCTTCGTGTTAACACTATGTGAACAGATAAATAATGATCCCACACTATTCTCCTAAAGCTGCTTCAATAGGTAAGGCTGGCCGTCCAGTGGACGCGTATTCTCGCGAAAAATGTTCGCGCGAATACGCCTATCTTCGCGCGAACTGTGTTGGCGCGAAGACACCCCGTCCAATGAAAGCGGATTCGCGTGATTATGTCGCCAGTTCTCTGTTGTTGTTTGTGCCAAAAAATAATAATAAAAAAAATAGCATCAATGCCTTTCTCTCAGTTGTTGGAATAATAAGCACTGGAATCAACAATTATAGCAACAAGATGAACTGCAAAAAGCAGAGAAGAATGGATGAGTAATATTTTTGCCAAAAGATAGGAGCTTTCTATTTGGTTGAAAGAGGGCCACTGTTTTGAGACTTTTCCGCCTTTTCCTGATTTTTCTTCAAATACTTTCTTAATTCTCTTCTAAACGTATCCCTCAACCCTTTCATTTTAATCCTATAACCCCTTAACTATTTAACTTTATATTAAAATATACTTATAAAATTAAAAATAATTTCGTCTGAAGAGAAAAATAATTATTTGAAAATGGTACACAAAAAAGTAATTTGATGTGGCGCGGGCGTTTCAAAGCTAAACTAGATGAATTGAACTGCGCCGCAAATAATCGTTACAAATTGAGGGTAGTTTGTTTCGTAATATTATGCATAATATTGAGTAACTTTGTAATTTTATTAGAAACGATAACAAACATAACAAATACTATAGCCTACGTACTGTTACGTACCAAAGGTTATTCACCAATAATTACAATCCGCGTAATTAATTGAATTTTTGTTTAAGAGAAAAACAAAATGATTGATTGTAAATTTATATGAGTATTCCATCAATATTGTGTTTTAGTGGATGAAAGTGGTTTAAATGAATTGAATGACTGTTGTATTAAAAGCAGTACAGTGCAAGAAATATTGGTTATGAATGAGATTTTGAATGTTTGAAAGCGTTTAATTGGTAAATATGCTGCTGAATGCTTGTTTATATTTTCTATTTTCACTTAAAACGTTTACTGACGATTTCCAGTAATTTTTGTTTTTATGTGATTAGTATTGTTTCCGTAATTGTTGCCAGGAAGATTCTGTTTAATCATCAAATACCTATCACATCAAACCAGTAGAGAAACTGAAGACAGCAAGAAAAAAAAAGCCTACACTATGTGAAAATAATAGATATGTATTATTGCATTTTGTTTAGATAAATAATAGAATTAATTACCTGGTAAATTCATTTTTGTTGCCATTTCTTCTCACATCTTCATTTGGACATTCCTCTGGTGGTATTGAGATAATTTTTGATCCCACAAAGTGGCTCTTTCTTGAACAAGAGCAACCATTTTGTATATATCCATCGCGCGAACTGTGTGTTCGCGCGAACAAATCCAAACAATTTTGGATCTCGTCGCCTTCGCCTATGTTCGCGCGACTCAAGTGCTCGCAGTGGACGGAGTCACATTAAATTACCTTTGTTTGGATTTGAGCGAACTCTTCGCGCGTATTCGCGTGAAGATTTTTCGCGCGAATACGCGTTCACTGGACGGCCAGCCTAAGCGAATGAGTTTAGAGTATCCATTGCTCATGATTGAACCCAACCTTTTCTTTTTTTTTTTTACGTAATTTGTTAAATGAGCCAGGATTTCACATTTAAATAAATTCTGGCTGCTCGTTATTTAACTTAATAAATAATTCTACTCCAATTTACGTGAAGCTATTAACAAATTAACTAAAATAATTAACAATCAGTAAGTTATCACCGAAACATACATAAAACCATAGTCAGGTAAACATACACTGTGCAATGAAACTGGAACAGATGAAATAGGAGAAGTAAAATAATTTTCTTATTTACTAAGTAACATTTCAACTTTCTTCCAAAAGATAAAGGTACTGGTACGTATTTTAAACCTGTGATTCAGAAAGTAGAATCATACGAGTGAAACTGTGCCTAGGTTATTGAGTAAAATGAACAATTCGAATTGTCATGTTGCTGGAGGATGAAGTAAATCGGTCATCATCGAATGGGATAAGTGTGGGAATTGATGACCAAACAAAAGAAGTATAGAAGAATACTACAAAAAGAAGAGACAGGATGGAGGTAACGTTTTAAGACAGAATGGCCTGATTAATTTGTTAGGACGAGATACTGCTCCAAGAAAGAAATGTGGAGGAAGACAGAGATTAGAGTAAGTAGGTGACTGAAAAGCGCTGGAGTCGAGAGTGTGTTCATAAAATAATATTCAGCAGAACGACTTCCAGAACAACGCTCTTGAGTGATCGAGTATGAGAGTAAAATAAACTATCGAAACCCCGATTGACATCAACTGTATTACATCAAAAAAACGGAGCTGCTCTAGTTTAGAATTAAATATACGATAGTATTTACAAATCCCTCTCCTTTTATCCCTATGAGACTAGGATCTCGTCATTTGGAGCCAATGCCGAGCTAAAACACAGCATTTAACCACCACCTTCAGTTACGAAAATTTACCGACACAAGTTAAAGCATGATGGGAAGCAGACGATTTCGACAGATCGTATTCAATCTCCACCGTATCCCTCTTTTGACAACTTCAGAGCCTAGGGTCTATTTTGCCATGCTACCACACCAGACGAGAAGCTGAAAACTAAACCTAGAGACAGAAATATTAACAAAAAAAATACATGTTTCATTTTCAGATATAACTTGAATTTTCTGATATAAAAGGAGTGTGAAGTGTCTATTTAAACAGAAGAAGATTTACAGTGTTAGGAAAAACAAACAGATTGTAATAACTTTTTAATTATATGTAGTATCAGTTAGTCACCAAGATACAACGTAACGTGGTAGTTTGGTTAAGTCTGAATGTTCTGAAAATGAATCAAAAATATGTTTACATTGATACCAAAAACAAAGATGTTATAATTACTTTTTTACTTGTATCTACTTTCACTGGATCACCGAAGTCATGTGCACGGTGTAGCGATTTCTAAGAGACTCTTGTCATTCTTGGATATTGAAGTAGACTTCTAGCACAAAATTGCACCATTTCAATAGTGCTCATTTAGACGAATGAAAGTCAGATTATATGTCGTATGTATATAGTCTGGCTTCAAGTAATTTTACAGTTTTCGATTTATAACACTGGAGTAATGGATGCTCTCCTCCGAGGGCGAAGTGATATTGTGAAATATTAGCAAGCTACGCAGAAGAATCAGCTGTCACTTTATTATACAACTAGCATTTGCCTCCAGTTTCACCTCACCAGAACCAGGCAAATATGTGCTTTTTCAAGTCATATCCGAAAATTTGTATCAATGACAATTGTATCGAAACAACGAACAGTATATACAAAAAAATTAAATAAATATGTCGATTACTACTGAAAATTCTAGTTTCACGTTTCATAATTTCATGAAGGCGTGTAGATGTAAAGAAAAATCAGTTTCATGAAGCAAGAAACATTTTTACTGCCAAACTAACGAACACCGGCACAAGTTTATAAGAGATTTCTTTGGAGATGGCATAATAAAAGACATCTGGGAATTTACAATTCATGGCTAGGATTGTCAATATAGTTTTTGTGTGATGCCGGTTAAAAAAACCAACACAGACTCGGTCCGCTTATCTATCAACAGTTAGTAATTCTCAATAGATCAGTTAAAAATTGCAATCTTAATCTACAAAGATTTTTCTGTTTTGGCAACGTTTCAGACTCGCATTTGGGAGGACCCGGGTTCGAATCACCGTCCTGCTATCCACATTTAGGTATCCCATGATTTCCCAAAATCATTCCAGGCGAATGGCGAGATGATTCGTTTAAAAGGTCATGGACAAAGTCCTTTCCATTCCTTGCCCCCAGTCTTTTTCCCGCCTCTAATGACCTCGCCGATGACGAGTCGTAAAGAAAGAAGCGAAAAGAATTTTCAGTCTTAATTAAGATAAAAAATGATATCTCATATTAACATCGCTTCGATGATGTTGGCTGAAGGACCTCTGTCAAAAGAAGGAAAACGTCCCCTGTTATTTATCCACAAGATTACCGGATCTTTGAAGAGAGCGCTAAAGGTAATATAATTCTTCAAAGATGCGTCTTAGGTTTTCTGATGGGTGTGACGCACTAGCAGCGTTGTACTTCGTAAGCATCCTCTCTATTACTCATTTTAAATCAAGCTGAATGAGCATAGGAGACATTCCGGAAGCAATTTACTTAGCTTCTTCGGCATTTAAATCTCGTTCGTTCCATTTACTAGCCACTCGCTCTAGTGACTGCGAGGTACAATCCATCATCAAAAAATTTAGGAACTAGTTAAATAGTTCATCCTCTTGGTGATATGGTACTAAAGAATCATCTCCGGATACTAAGCAAGCTTGAAGCTTGAAATAAATTACTGGACCATTTAATAACTTCAGGCAGCTGTTATCGTAAAATTGCGAAGAAAGATTTGGACTGGTAGTTCCAATCAAATAGTTAATTATCTTTGTAGCATTCATATCTGGCTATCAGGCTAACTATAAGGTGTAAATCGCTTAGTCAATCTATTTCTAACTCTAAACAATTGTTTTCGTAAAACTATGAGGAAAGATTCAGATAAGAAGTCGCGAACAAATAATCAATTCTCTTTGAAAGGCTCATCTCCACTTATTAACTGAACTGTAATCAATTAGAAGACCCCAGCATTACTCCAAACAGATGCAATCGTAAAACTATAAAGAAATATTCAGAAAGGAAGTCCCACAAAATAATTAATTCTCTTTGTAAGAATAATCTCTTGGAATTATCCGATTTGTAAGCAAAGAATCAATTAGGCGAGCCGTAACACCAAGCAACTGTTATCGTAATGCTTTGAGGAATTATTCTAACGGGAAGTCGTGACAGATTAATTAATCCTCTTTGTAAGAATTATTTCCACGTATTAGCCAAACTAAAATCAATTAGGAGACTCATTCATGACTCCAAACTTCCGACAGCGTAAAACTATGAAGAAAGATTCCAACGGGAAGTCCCGATAGCGGTTATCCGCGTCCTGTAATATGCGGTTTGGTATGAGTATTTCGGAAGTTGAGGGCGTGTTAGAACCACCGCGTATTCGGCCGAGATTGTCAGTAGGTTATTCCCTTGCCTTGCCTGATTCATGCGGCACCACCAATTAGCCAATAGAGGGTCATGATCATAACAAATGAAGAGAGGTTCCCACGAATACAATGACTCATTAATACAATGCATTGCTAAGACTGTCCAAATGAGAATTCAATAGGAAATACGCTTTAGAGTCAACCAAACTTAATAAGTGAGATAAAAATGTCGATAATCAGTGGTTACTGTTTTCGCAAGTGTTATTTGTTTCTGGAAATTATCGCAGAATGCAATCAGTGACGGATATGATAAAGGAGCTGGAATGGGATTCATTGCAAGACAGGAGGAGGATGAGGAGGGTTATGGGAGTGTATAGGGCGTATACTGGCGATGAGACATGGAAAGATATGTATGTATGAAAAGTAGTGCATGGAAGGAAAAAGATGATCATGACCACAAACTGGCATTCGATTTCAAGCACAAATGTGTTGGAAGACTCTCTATTTTAGGTAAGGGTGTCAGGGATTGGAATGGGTTACCAAGAGAAATGATGAATAATTTACCAAAAACGTTGAAGGAATTTAAAGATAAAATTTGTAAAGGGCAACTGTAGGTGGGTGCAGGATAGGGGGAATATGGGGGTGTAGGGAATTTGCCACCGGAGCGTGTGCTCCATTGCAATTAAATTAAACTAAAAAAAATTCATGAAACAAAATCTTTCATTCTCACAGTTTACAGGGAAACGCTAATTCCATGGCGTTCTAACGTGGCCTGCTTACTGTGTCGGTTGAAAACGATGACGGGTTAGACTAACGGTTCCAAACGGAGGGCTGGCTATGGACAGGGTGTGCCGCACCCACTGGAAACTTCAAAAAGATCTAAAAATAGTGGACATACTCTCAACGCTCCATAACACTTTTTAGTGCACTTGAGAAAGGGTACTATCGACAAGTTAGCAACTACACAGTAAAGACTAGTGCAGCTACCTGTAGGTTCGTAATATGATAAAAGTAACTATCCTATAATGCTGAAACAACAACTTTTAAGATTGACATAAAAATGAATTCCCAACAAATTGGTTGCTACCTAATCTTTTCTAAGTCCAAATCTAAAATAAAATAATAACAGTCAACTATTTAAAAGTTTTTTTCCTTGCCCAAAATTTTCTTTAAAATGTTTGACGTATAAGTAAATTCATAGCCAACATACATGATTTATCAGATAACTTTCAGATCAAAATATTGGCGAAAATGTTAAATACCCAGTCAATTTGTGTATTAATAACCACTGCTATTTTAACAAATTTTATTGAGTTTGAAAAGTGGCTGCGTTATGGAACAATCATACAAATATATTTCGCACGTTTGCCGGGAATATAATATAGTGTCTACTATTTGTGTAAATAGTTACTAATGTTTATTAATATTATGCATCAAAAAGATGAGTGTGAGTGGAATAATGGAATTGAAGTCGTAGAGGTGTCGGTAAATAAAGTAAAAACAACAGTACAGAGAAAATTTTTTAATGATGAATGCTGGATCTTATCATCCAGTAGTTAATGAGCCGTAATACACGACACTAACAAAATACAAAGGACTGCGATTCAAATCTCGCTGACCATTCCTATTACGGATTTTAGGCAGTTTTTTTATACAATCTGTAAACATAACACTCGACTCGCCAATATTTTTTGTCCCAAATCCACACGTTGTACTAAAAGAATAAAACAAAATACTGTAACACAATTCGCAAACAGTTAGGTACTCTTACTTAACATTGTGCTAGTTAGCGCTGAATGCCTTCTTGTACGTCGAGTGGTAGTAAACAGCCAATCAAAGAATAATATTATTCTATTGTAGATACCTACTGCAGAGAAGTGTTATTAAGCCTTTTTAAATTTCTTCCTCTTATTGATAATGGTTTCGTGGTCTGAAGCATATATTGCACCAAATATTCTAGGACATTCTCTTGTTTTTAGTTCCAGTTTCTCCCGGTTATTCTTTCCCATTTATTCATCTTTTTCGTATGTACGCGAGACATATAGCGGCTTCAGCATTCTTGCTGGCTCCACTGTGGAAATATGGATTAACAGAAAAGGATCGACAGAGATTGAAGTCTGTTAAAATAGACTTCTTACGGAGAAGTGAAATAATATCCGGATTAAATTAAGAAATAAAAAGACGAATGCATATCAAACAGTGCTTGAGGAAACAGAGACCCATTGGCTGGTATGGCGTGGACATGTCATACGTATGTCACCGAAGAGATAGCCTAGAAAAGGATCGGAATGGCATGGTGGAAGAGACAAAGAGCAGAATGGACAAAGAAGTTAATAGATATATATAGAAGGCAGTGCTAGAAGGAAGGTAATGCATGAAATGGTCATATGAGAGACAGAAAATTTGCATAAATAAAAAAAAATGATTAAATTAAAGATGTGTGGAATTTTCGGCATGTGTCAAAGGACCATCGATTTTTTCGGTTGGTTGACTGCTGCTCGTCGACTTGTCATAGGAGAGGTCTTTAGAGCCGGAAAAGGGTAATGATAGCTGGGGGAGGGAAGAGAGACAAGAAACGAGAAAATACTTTGAAGGTACCACCAACGCTATTCTCCTGAAATTATTAAGGGCAATGATGGAAAACCGAAATCTGGATGGCCGGATCGGGAATCAAAACCGCATCCTCCAGTATACTCACCCACCAGACTAGATTATTCCCTGCACTGTACCAATTACTGTATGGTAGAAAATGTTAGTTCCTTGCAATATGGTATCTCGCACTGACATATGGGCAAACACTATGGTGAATTGTGATCACGGAGTTCGTAAAGAACAGCTTGACACACTGATTATAGCCAATCTCAGCTAATTAGCTTGTCCTTCAGAGGCTACTAATAGCTCTAGTCAGCAATGTTAAAAGTCTGCTCGTATTTACTATGGAAAATTCTAAGAGGTGTGATTGTTTTTTGGTGTTATAACGGCTCAAAGGACAATACCGATATATTCATGAGACAACAGGTTTAACTGTACAGTGATGCTGTAACGATTGTAAATGATATGTAAATAGCAGCTGTGATTGCCTAACGATGACTGTACGAGAATGGGTTCCGAGAGAAGTCATCCCATGCGAGTACGACATTATATAATACTGTCAAGGACAGAAATCCAACTACTCGTTATAAAACATGTTCTTGTAAGTGTCTGAGAAATACAATGTCAGCATCTAAACCATAAACATTATGGAGGATATCGATTCCTGCTATATGACTTGCAAAGGAAAGTATTGGTCATTGCCCGAATAACTTTTTTTAAATATATATATATAAATGGATCCGTCAAAAACAACTGGTTTGGTGAATTTTGTTTCTTATTTGATTCCCCAGACGCGTTTCGCCCTTGTGGTGTAGGGCATCTTCAGTAGCTGTAAAGTGTTTTTACATGTGTTGTTACAATAATTATCTACAATACACCTCTTAATAAATATGTATATACATATGTACACACTGTACTCACAGATATAGTTACATGTCGGTCTGGAACAGCACTTCACACGCTTTCACATCACTGTTCATTGCAGTTTTATTTTGACTATTGTTTCACTAGTTGTTTTCCATGCTGCACTTGTTCTTATTGTGAATATTTTCTGTTGATTTACACATATGTGTTACACACGGTTTGTTTTGGTTTTACCAGATACTTACAGTAGTGCCAACTTAGTTTCCGTTGTTATTGTTTCTGTGTTGTACCTTCTATTAAATTATCTCTCTGTTTTAGTGGTGAGGTACTGTTTGTGATTATTGTGTTAGTGAATGTATTCGTTTTCTTGTTATGAGACTTTTTGTGTTTTTAGTGTGTTGTATAGTTATTTGTTGGTTAAAACCGTGAAATTATTTATTATTGTTTTTCTATTGCTATCGATTTGTGTATATGGTAGCTTTCCTGAAATGTTAGTAGATGATTTTTGTGGTTGTTGATTTGTAATATTTTCATTTCTGTATTTATAGTGGTAGGAGGGTGATTATAGTCTAATAAATGTTCAGCAAGGTGTGTAAAGATCAAACTGCAATAGCCTACATTCGTTCACTAATTCCCCACATAGTATTTCAGCTAGTTTACCAGATACGAGTCTGACTGGAAATGAACTCCCAAATTCGGCTGTAATTTTCACATACATTTAAATTATGCTTGATCTTTGCCATAAAACAGTTTATTTACCAGAAGTTGCTAGAACGCTTCCGTGGTTTATATTGTACGGAAACAATAGGTTCATTTTAGAGGTCAGCATTTCCGAGTTGGGTTAGGTATCAACCACAGTGGCGAATAATGTTGACAGTTGAAAGTCTATCACGGGGATTCGAACCCTATATTACAGAATGTGAGGCCAAAGAGTTACCATCACCATTCCTACCTCCGCTCTAACAATCCCGCAGTAAACCTCCTGAAAAACTGCATTTTATTTAAAGGTTGACGTTTGGATAGAAGCGATTAAGAAAGATAAATAAATATTTAGAAAATTGCGGCCTTTCTCTCTGAAGACACATCCTCTGTTTAAAAAAGCCACCACATTTCATTATTACAGATTTTTTATCGATCAAACCATCATATTCAGCTCAGAAAAGTGCTGAGTCTTTCGCATTCTTAGAAATTGCTCATTTCATTCATATGACTGTTAGCTTGGCATAGTATTGTCGTTTAATAAACAACCTGGCCCAAAAGATTTTCGAGCAGGCAAGTTTGTGATCAGAAGTCGGTGGGCAGAAAAGAAATGAAGTTTCTTGTGAATTCAACTGATAGTTCCTCTATAAACTGCAGTCACCTTATCTCCGGTACACATTGTACAGATAAGAAACTTCTCTTCTGGGTCCCGTGCATTAGTGCGGCATCTGGGAAAGCGGATAACTTAACTTTTCTTGATCTTCTGGATCCTAGAGAAATAACGTGTGTGACCCCACAAATTTCTTGTAACCGAACTCCTTGGCTCTATGTAGCAGCTAAAAAAGATAAAAATACATTGGATGCAAGCGAAAACGTGACAGATAAACAGAGTCACAGGAACAGTTTTAGTCGGTAACTCCAAAAGGCTATAAATAGCAAACGAGACAGGAAATGAACTGGAGTGTTTTAACTTTTCCATGCTGCCATATTTTACATTTAACGTGCAGATGACGGCGAGAGAAAGTAAATTTACGTGGCCTTATTGACTGGGTAACCGAATCGGTTCGTCACTGTCGCTTAATCTAGCCCGTATTCTCGCCAAAGAGGAGATCAACTGTTTTACGCGGGGTCGGAATTTCGGAACGTTATTGCTTTGGTACACATGAAGGTCAATATAAGGGCCCGTAAATATTATTGTAGAGATTTGAATTCGAAAAGTCGAGAACTGTGACTACAGATTCGCCAGTTTGATCTAAGCTTTCAGTAAATTGGAAGTCACAATGACGGAAGGAGGAGTAGTAGCAAAGTAGGCAAAACACTGTTAGTATACAAATTTGAGTATTAATGCAATGTATATAACAACGAGAGACGTTTGATCATTCAAGCCCGCTGACGTTACGTTATATGGTTGCAGGTTCAAGTCTAGTCGAGGTAGCATCAGCCTTTACAATTAAGTGTTGTGTTAATCTTGTACTTTGTCGATGGGATATATTATGAAAAATTATTCATGTACATACATTGATACACTTATGCAATACTCTAACTGGATCTGTGACTATAGTAGCAGTAAAGAAATAATGGATGAGGACAATGTTGGTGGACTTAGGCCCTTCTCACACGATGCTACTCAAAGGAAACGAAACTGAACACAGACTGAAATTGCTAACTAGTTACTGACCACTGTTCGCACACGATGCTACTCAAATCTCTGGAATTTCAGTCACTCGTGAGATTTGAGCGAGGCGACTATTTCTTCTGATTCAGATGAGGATGTTATATTATTCAAAGAAGGAATAGGAGATTTAAAAAAAATATTTTTTAAACAAAAGCTTTTGCTTGGAAAGCTAAGAAGTGATGAAAATACCAACGATTTCCCGTTCAACTATAGAATGTACATTTGTCATGATGGAAAAATTTCAAGTGTTTTACAGTCACATACGATGTAATGACTAACAAAAAGTGATTAATATACTAAAATCAGCTTGCACAATTGTCAGGAGTGGGAAATGAGTCCTGTACAGTCCAATTAAATTTGGAAATAATGCAACTTACGCACTACACATAATTCCGCTGTCACAACTTAAAATTAGTTTTCGTTCGTCGGCATATTACATCAAAAATTATTTAGCCAATTACTTTATTACTCCACAAAGAGCACTTCCGTGGCAATGGAGTTATATTATGAAATTCAATTTAAGAAAAATAAATCTGAAGTGTTTATATAAAATATTATTCATTACTATTTGTTAAAAACATGTTTACGTAGCTGATAAATTAGCTTTCTGTCTGATAACACTCCATGCTTTTTCTGTGTCAACTTTCCGTGAATATTCACTCAACTTGTAGTTGCATAAACACGGATGTTTCTGGATTTCAGCAACAAGGTTTAAATTTATTATCTGATCCGCCATTTTTGTTGAGAAACTAGTTGAAAACTAGCAGCGCGGCAACTGGCATGCTGCGTCGCTTCGCACTAATCGCGGACGCGTTGCGGACTGGTTTCCAACCGATCGCCCCGTGTGAGAGCCTCCATACAAATACTAGTGCTGTGACTAGAAAGAAACTGACTTGTGATCCTAGTTCGTAACTGGTTTCTTTTCAGTAGCGCCGTGTGAGAAGGGCCTTAGCCGTAATGCTTGTACGTGAATACATCTTTTCTGCCACTACACGATGAGTAAAATATCAGCCAAAGAATACGATCTTTTCCTCTGGATCTATTGGGTGTGTTTGGATTCAGCACGCGTTTCTTCAACGAGAACGCAATTGAGAATTGTTTAGAGAAGTTAGTATTTCACATCTGTTCACATTGACACACTAAATTATTGAGAAAAAATATAAAAGCTTTAACTGTTCGAGAATTATAAAGGCGTGCCAGGCGTAATTTTTTTTATTTTGAACCAAGACTTATGTACGCAATGAAAAAATTCCTTAATCTTGTGATTATCGCTAAAAGTGGTCCAGTTTTTAGTTTTCAAAATTTACCCATATTTCACGGATCTCCATTTTAGTTCCAATCTGAGCACGCCAGACAAACATATATAAATAAAAATCGATATCAAAGATCAGTCAGCAATGCTATCTCCTACACTACTAAGGGAGCGATTGAACGATCACATTTGGATATACCAGGAGAATGAGATGAGGCGAAGTCTCATATCTCTTCAACCTTTCGCATCATCTTCTGTTACCAGGAAAGGCTAGTACAGCAGGAATAATACGTTGAAAGGTTAATTCCACTTTATTTTAAAAATAAGATTATTCTGCGGCTAAAATATCTACTCATTAGTTTTAACATTTTTTTACACACTTAATCGCCTTGAAGTAAGTTACATACTTTTTTTTCTCAATAGTATTAGATCTTTTCAAAGCTTTCAAGGTATGTTCAATGCACGTTATATTATATTAAGCATTCTGCGTTGCAGTTAATGTGCAGTTAATGTGTATTTCTGCAAAAAATTATTCCACACTTAGTTGAAATCTAAATGCCCAAAATTCAGCACGGTCTCGGGATCTAGCATCGAGTTGGTGGATTCCGCACCGTGGCCTGTGGTTGTGCTCTGTTTATTTATCTACCAAGGTTAGCACCGAGTAATGCCAGATAAAACTCAAGATGACATTTAGTATAATAAAGTACCTGTAGGCATTACGTAGATAAGATAGTTGGGATTTTAAACAGATGGTGATAAAAAGAATTGCTCCTTCCAAGAACACCAATCGTGGCTGAGATTACCAGGCAGCAATAATCTTACCTGCTGGTCGAGATGAAATTGGCAGGCATAAACCTTGATGTGGGAAAAAAATCACCATACGTTCTTTGACGAGACGGGAAGAAGAAGTAATGGTGCAGAATTGGAACCAAATTGTCTACTGTGTCCACAAGCTCTCTGTGGTTAGTTTGGAGTAAGGTCATAGGGTGCTGCTCATGGTGACTGAGTCATTGAATTAAAAATTTGGTTGCTTTTGGAGTTCTGTTCTTCTTTCATCTTACTGTGAAATATTAACAGTAGTCTAAACACACCCGTATCATGGCCTTCTGCATCTCCTAATAACATCAACCATGGTGGAAAGGCACCGAGCCTAATGGATGAGTGGTAATGCTCGGGCATAACATTCGGGTGGACGCAGGTTAAAATTCCCAACCAGCCATCCAGAATTCAGTTTTCTATGGTTTACTGAAATCACCCAAGGCGAAAACAGGGATTTTTATTTCAAAACGGCTTGGCCAAATACTTTGCCTCCAATTCTCTTCAGCCTTTAATGGCCTCGGAGTTGGTGAGGCGTTATATTCAAAGGAAGAAAAAATAGGAAAAGGCACCAGGGAAACCTCCGAAGACACCATTTAATCAGAAATATATACACAAATATTGCAAACTGTGCTAATTGGTATTTTGAGAAAAATTTTGCACAAAAATCATATTATATTATTTGCAGCAGAAAGTTATGTTTTAGTCTACTGATACGTCTAACTTTTAAACATAATTTTTATTGAATTTTGGGACTAATTTTGTCTGAGTGATTCTTTACATAGTTTATTTTTTGCGAAAATATGGGAAAACAATTTGGATAACAGAAGATAGCGAATAAAATATTTTAACAAGTTTGTTCTGACAGGTAGGACTTAATTTAAATAAGCTGGTCTTTCTACATTTTGCAATCAGCAGTGTTTGGTCTAACAGATACAATTTTGGGATTCGTAACACTAGAACAGTTATAGATAAAGTAAACATTAATTCTTCATTTGTTGATCATGTTTATTGAGGAGTAGTAAAAAAGTCATACATGTTTCTGCGCTACTTGTAAATAAATCACAGGGTGTATTAATTAGTCAATTTGTGCAAGTCTATTTATCGTGCTAACGTTTGACAGTTTTCATAAAAACTTTAGGTGTGAAAATTGAGGGAAAAACTCAGTAATTCCGCTGTTCTAAGTAGTATCAACAACCAGGCTGTGATCAATTACATAATCGCGTGCAACAAGGCTACACTTCAAACGGTTCCTATTATATTTTTATCATCTACTTATTATTGTAGACTGATAAATGGTTTAAGTGCTTCTGGATGATGGAGAAGATTTTTTGAGGATAGCGATAACATATGCCAGAGATCCCAGTCTTTGTTATATGTCAGCACTTATTTCGGGTAATAGCACGTTGAGTGTGAGGTCGAGGATATTAGAAACTCTCTACACTATTTTTATTTCCTATGTCCCTAGATTTCAGTGACACTAACAAATTAACCAAAATAGCCTTCGTTGTACTATTGTATTAAGACTGAGACTGACATCAACTTTTTAATTTTAATCGTAGGTCTCCGTCACCTGTACTCTCATGTAAACACGATCACGCTTATTATTATTGTAATACATGTTACACTTACAGCCTTAAAATTAAAAGTTCAAGTATACAAAAATTCTTTATTAAAGACAGTTTGTTGAGATGTTGTAAAGCAAAAGTGATTGTAAACAGAGTTTTAAAATCGAGAATGTACCTAGAATGAACTACACATCCACATCACAAAGTAATTTCCGTCATAACAAATTTAAAGCAGGAAGGATACCAGAAAGATCTTGCTAACACATTGAAGAAGATGTGTTATAAAACATTAGATAACCGTGCGTAATTTCTTGTATCATGTATTTTATTGAATTTCTGTATATATAAATTTGTAAGCGGGTTGTGTCCGTCTGTTACGCTTTTTACCACACCATGAAAAACTACTGAACCAGTTTGGATGGGGTCTTCACAGTTTGAAAGATTATGGTCCAGCTTAAAATATGAGTTTTTCTAATTACTCTATGTGCAGAAGGGCGGAGCAAGAAGTAATAATCTGTTCCTAACAAGAACAGGTCACACTACAAGTGAGATCATAACTTCTTTCCTAAGATCAAAAGATGTCCACCAAAAATCACACAACATCACAAACCCTGCTCTCTTTTGATTTTATCAGTATTGTTTTGGATTAGGCATCTTTAACTATTTATTCATTCACTATTGTAGAATACATGGAAAACTTAAATTAAACCACTACATCAACGATTAACAAAACATAAAATTATGATATATACTTTACGATATAGGTTACAACGATAGTACATCACGAATCTCAGACAGAATGCTAAACCAAGTTTCTGCTTAGTATAGATAATAAAACTACATCCCATTTATGTAAAATATTTCATATTCTCACTAAAATGGGGTAAAAAACTCTAGTCAGACCACTGCTGGAATATGGTGGTGTAGTATTGGACCCATATTTTGGCTATCAAGTACAGGAGTTGGAGGAGGTAGGGAGAAGGGCTGCTAGATTTGTTTTTGGAAATTACCGAAAACCACAACTGATAACTAATGTGATAAATGAACTGGAGTGGGATTCATTGGAGGACAGAAGGAGGCTGAAGAGAGTCATGGGAATGTACAATGCCTATATTGGTGATGAAGCATGGAAAGATATTAATGGGAAAATTAAGAGAGGTACTTGGAGGAGAAAAGCTGGCACTTGATTTCAGGCACAAGGATGTGGGAAAATTTTCTTTTATGGGAAAGGGTGTAAGGGATTGGAATAAGTTGCCAGGGGAGGTGATGAATAATTTATAGAAAACAGTGAATTAATTTAAAGTAAATTTGGTTGAGGGATAAAGTGGGCTGGAGGAGGTAGGGAGAGGGGTGGGTGTGTAGGGAGATTGCCACCTGAGAGTACGCTCCATCGCAATTTATTTATTATTATATTATTATAATGTCTTATTTTCACGTTCGATTAGTTAAGTTCTTATTATCTATTTTTATAAATTTCATTACTGCAAATTTTTAGAAAATGAAAATCCAAATTTCATTATAGCTGGAGGAAAAGAGGAAATAAGAAAGAAGTTAAAAGAAACTAAACTTATTACATTTAATTTAGCTTTCTATGGGATAGTAAATGATACACGAAAATAATAAAAAAGTAAACGCATTACTCCACATACCTACGTCTGCACGGACATATGCTGTTATGTAACAATTCTGATCTCAATGCCCTTTAACTTTATTGTAATTATCTTTCACCAACAAGTCCTTTATAGGCGAGTAAATCTTTGAGTTAGTTGCTTTTCAGTCTAGCTCGAATTGAGTGATTATTTTCAACCATAGCGTCTGATGACACATAGCAAACGTGAAATTTTTATTAACGTAGGACTAGCTCGATAGACTATTCAGGAGATTGTGCTACAGATATCTTTGGGACAGGTGGCAACAAATATTAACGTCCCCAGTTAACAAACTTCTGACAACAGTTGCAATGATTCAGGTCCTCGTAACCCGTTATCTACTGACGTCATATGCAGTGTTACCTCTGGATTGCGCTCTCCTGTGGATCCCCGGTCGCCTGTGTGGCCGACTGACCCGCTGCGCAATGGCATGAGTCACTAATTGACGCCTGCAAATACAGTATGTTGTGATGTACGATAAAAGGAGGTGAAGATCCTTTTACCAGAAACTGTTACTAAGTTCATTTTCTAATTTTAGTGTTTATGTAACTATTTTAAGTTTTTCCACAGGTACACATGGTAAACTGCTATTAGAAGATTGAAGTTGCTTAGTTATTAGTTAACTATAGGTAATGATGTACACTAAAAGAGAGGCTGAAGTAACTATCTGAATAACTTTACCTGAATCGGGGAAATCTCTGTCATAAATAAAATCTTGATGACTCTGTAACCTTGCTGTTTCAAACTAGAAATGGCAGTCTCAAGGAGAAAATGTATATGACTTCACTACATTTGATTTCCAATTACAATTTTAAAATAAATCTTTTCTATGTAAATTACTCGTTTAACAAAACACCAAGTTAAAATTTCAGTGTTCTATATTTCATAAGTGAATCATAACTATTCACGGCAATTTAAGAGAATCTATAGTGTTTTTGCAGGGCAGGAAATTGTATTTTTTTATGGCTTTACGCTTCGTCGACGTCGAGGACATTAGAGGCGGGAAAGAAATGAGGGTTAGGAACGGTTAGGAAATCGGCCATGGCCTTTTGAAGATCTTTGTTTTGTTTTTGGTTTTACCCCTTCACGACGTCAAGGTCACTAGAAGCGGGAAAAAGACCTGGGACAAATTACAGAAAGGAATTCTGACATGGTCTTTTGTTGGAACCATCCTTGCATTTACCTGGAATAATTTCAGGAAACCATGAAAAATCAACATCTAACACACCTCAAAACACAAAACAAACTTTTTAGAACACCGTGTGTAGTATTTACGTGAAATCTTTGGAGATATCACTCTAATTAAAAAAAAAACAATTATTTTTTTTTTTTTTTTTAATAAATTGATATCAGAGGTAGAAAATATTTTTTTTAATATTACTGAACCACTGGTTTAGGACAAATGCACTCAATGATTTGATGATCTTCAGCAGAGACGGATGAGAAGGTGTCTACAGAGGAATTATTAGAATGACTGGATTATTTGATGGCTGAGCTGAGGCATAATGTTTCACAAATTTATAATATAACTAGCCGGTGCCCAAGACTTCGTTCATGTTTGTAAAGAATTTTGAGTTGTTGCTACCGACGAACACGTTGGAAGAATCGAGGTTACTACGACACACAAATGCCAGTGGTTTGCGCTAGGTAGTTCTGATGCAGAATGAAGTATAGGGACACATATATCTATTTTGATATCAGGTCTACCACTTTCAACCACCATATCTACTACAAACCCACAGCTACCGACATGCAATTACCATAGGGCAAGATGGAAGACTCCAGACTACTACCGCACACAAACGCCAGTGGTCTGCGCTTGGTAGTTCTGTCTGCAAGATGAAATATAGGGACACGCTCGTCTTTGGTAGAAATAGGAATATGCCCTGGATGACCACTTTCAACCACCAAATCTCCCACACCTCCGTAGCTACCGATATCTAACCACCATATTGCGTGATGGGAGACTCAAGGCCATAACCACACACAAACACCAGTCATCTACGCTATGTAGTTGCGGCAGATACGGGCCCACATGTCTATGGTCGAAATAAGAAAATGTCCATGATCAACCGATTTCAACCACCATACCTCCCACATCCCTACAGCTACCGATATTCGGCCAACGTTGTACGCTTTGTAGTTGTAAAAGTGAAACATAGGGACAAACTTGTCTTTGGTGGAAATATCAAAGTGGCTCAGGTAGTGTAAAAAAAAAAAAAAATTTTTTTTCTGACGTGAAAAAAAAAAATGAAAAAAAACTGTGAAAAAAATGAAAAAAAACTGTGAAAAAACATGTTTTTTTCTGGGACATGTTTTTTTTTCATAACTACTAAATTTCAAATTTTTAAGGCATGTATCGTTCAATATGACTGTTTTAGAGTTTATACTAAGTACTTATCTTACTTTTAAATCTACTATATTTTTCTGGTTCAGTAGAAAAAAAAATAATAAAAATAATTAATAACATTGACTGAAGTTTTCTTTTACTAATGGGGACTTCCCGAAAAGGCTAGGTTGCGTGAGAAGGAATCCCCGTTCCCCATTGTTTGGATTGATACTCCCTATTTGAACTAGTGCTGCCAGCCCTACAAATTTATCTGTAGACCTACGAATCTTTTCAAAAAATTAGGAAATTTAACTACGGTTTTTTTGCCTCTTTTTATTACTTGTTGTGATTTCCTTATATTCGTATACTTGTTAAGCTCGCAGCGTATGGTGATACTAAGTCATTGTCAGTAATTATGAATAATTTCCTTGCAACCGTTGGCGTAAACCAACGATTGAAAACAAATAAAGCTCATATTTTGTATGATAATAAATTTTAATTCAAACTTAAAAGACCGTAATACAGAACTATCGGCGCAGTCTTCATTCATAGTGTGTACTTTGCTCACAATTTAAAATTGCAATCTCAAAAGCTTTTGTATGCAATACAACCAGTAAAAGAAAATGTAACTATTTCTGAAGTTATGGATCTAGAGGGGACAGAAGAAGAAACAGAAAATTCCGACTCCGACCGAACTAGTGTTGGTAGTACTGATACGAGTGAATGTGATACCGACATAGAGGATGAATAAAAAATTATGTTACCTATATAGATACATTTATGAATCATTATGTAAGATATTATATGATTTAGTAAGGTTTAAAACACACATGTAAAATGTAAGTTCGATAAATAAAACTATAATTTATCAAATATATTGTTTTCTGAAAAAAAAAACCAAATTTAGAAAAAAAACAAGGGTGCTAGTGTTTTTCATGTTTTTTTTTTCTTCACCCACTACCACACAGAAAAAACAGTCGTCTGCGCTATGTAGTTGTGGCAGCAAAGTGAAACGGACACAAATGTCTTCGGTCGAAATACGAAAATGGACCTCTTTCAACCACCATATCTCCCAGTTTCCCATAGCTACCGACATGCAACCACCATAGTGCACAATGGGAGAGTCAAGATCAAAACCACACATAAACACCAGTCGTCTGCGCTATGTAGTTGTGGCAGCAAAGTGAAAAATACGGACACAAATGTCTTTGGTCGAAATATCAAAATGCCCTTGATCGACCACTTTCAACCACCATATCTCCCAACCATCCACAGCTACCGTCACTCGGCCAACGTTTTGCACGATTGTTGACTTCATATCACTACCACACACAAACACCAGTAGTCTGCGCTCCGTTGTGGTAGCTGCAGGGTGAAATATGAGACACACAAGTCTATTTTTACATATATAAGAATTTGAAATTCGATTGTTAAGCAATGTGAAATTGTAAACAAACTGCTGTGTGGAATACATACTAGATGTATAACAATTTTGATTCCAGAATTTTTGTTTGTATATTTTTCATTTTTCAATGTCATAATTTCATTTAATATTCATGATCCACTACCGTCATATTCGGTATCTCACATGATTCAACAGATCGTTCTCTATACAGTCATTATGGATCAGATGGACAAGAAGTAGCCGATATTGATGATAAAATATGGCTGAACTATCTCAGAAAAAAACTCTGGAACGGGGTTACAGCTCCCATTAAAAGTGTTGCACCTTGTCTCTGAACTAATGAGAGCCGAATATACTGGTAGTTCAGTTAATACTATGGGAATGAGGAGAAGCAATTGATTTAATACTCGTCTAAGTCCGCCATTAATGTCAAGCTCGTCAAAAGTTTGTTTTCAACATAATTCGGGACACGCTCATTGTATTCATTGCCAATTATCTTGTTCGGGTGCGTGGTGGATTTAAAAGTGTTCGCCGACAAGAATATTTCATGAATAAAATTTTCTAGGGTAAATAGCCGAGTTAGTCCATCGATCAAACACGACGTTTCGGCGGTCACAGCTCTGCCGCCATTGTCAAGTGACCCTTATTTCACGTTTAAAACCTACGCGACCGGTGGTTTACTGAGAACTCACTAATATTGACAGCACGATATTACAGGAATCTGTCTGCATCTGCAATTTTCGGTTTGAAGAACTTCGGTCACGTAGCACTGAATCGTTGTGTTGGCTTAAACTTATGTAATAGCAAAAGTGTTTTAAACCGCCATTCTTATTATTTACAACTGTCATTATAACCGTACAGTTAATATCAATTAATATTAATTCTGCGTGCTCATCATAATAATCCTGGATGCCAATACTTGAGACCTGCAGTGAATGAACCAGACACTGTAAACAGCGAATACAATATGAGGAAAAGAACTCAGGCTGCTTTGTGTTTTGTTGGTCGGCCTTGTACCCGGCCGTCCATTGAGAAGGTCAGCGAGTTGTAGTAGGCTGTTAAATGCTTTGCGTCACTTGGTTCAGCGAAAGGAGAAAAGAACGGCGTCTTCCATCAAGTAGACACAGTATTAGAAACTTCAAGTTTCTGTGCTTCAGTAAAATGTATGAAAATGTCTCAATTATACTGTGAATAATAAAATACGAGAAAACAATTATTTAACCACATTTTAAAATTCAAATTTTGTACCTCATTAGAATGCTGTCTCGTCTTACTCCTCGTTTGAACTTTCTCATTCTGTTATGACTAGGAGGAATATGTGACTGCAGCCCTGGCGACGATTCATTTGATTCATGACGTAGGGATATATTAAAGTTTCCCAGTAAAAAGGCATTATCTGTTTTACACTTCTGTTGATGTAACTGACAAAATTAAGGCAAAGAATTATTTACTTTAAAAGGAACCACTTTCTATATACAACTTAAAAAGAGATTTCGTCAGACACTATATAAAAGAAGAAAAAATGTGTATTAAGGATCATATAAAAAGGTTACAGGTTGAACTTAAGAAGTAGAAAAAGACAGAAAAGTTGTATTATGAGTGGTTTTCGACAAATTGGTAAACGATTTTTTTTTTTTTTTTTTTGGAATGCAGAATCATCCATCATTTTGTACTTTAAACATTAAAATTATGCACTCATTACGATTCTTGCAGATGAAAAAATAATTATCTGTTGTAAAAAGAATAATTTTAAAAAAATTTCTAGACTTGATAAAAACAATTTCATGTTCATGTAACTTGCAGATATCCATTAAGACAAAAGTAATAGTAATTTATGGAAAATACACGTGTCAAAAGTTGTAGTTAATAACAATAACATTATTATAGATGTATTAAAGATAGTTTCATGCACCATATATTGAAATATTGTTAAGACTGAGTCTGCTTAAAAGATAACTGGAAATGTGCCGTCGTAATGCCGGTTCATAAAGGATAAGCGGCGAATAGGGCTTAAATTCACGGGTGGATTAGCTTGACATTGGTATTACGTAAGTTGATGCAGACCTTCATATCTAACCGCATCATAAATGTCTGGGGTTTTTTTTTTTTTTTTTTTTTTTTTTTTTTTTTTTTTTTTTTTTTTTTTACAAAATGTCTGATCAGACTAGTTCTTGTCTGTATAGAGTTGAAGGCGTATTTCGTACTTTCCATACATTATTAACATCTGTGGGAGATGCCGTTAAGGCTTCAGGCCATCGACCTCTGTACAGCGTTTTAGGAAAGAAAGTAAGAGATGAGATAACTGACAGCGACCCCCAAATCACTCCAGGCGAATGCCGGGATGCTTCCTTAAAAAAAAAAAAAGACCATGGCCGAATTCCTTACCGTTCCTTGTCCCCAGTCCCGTCCAGCCTCTAATGAGCTTAGCCGTCGACGAGGCGTAAAGCCGTAAGAAAGAAGACAGCAGACAGGATTCTTCGACCTCACTCAAGGTCGACCGCCAGCTGTACGGATGTAGTTATCTGCGAGACGCCTTCCGCCGCAAAGTTCCGCTTATACGGGTACATCCTGCACGAGAGATTTGCTCCCAAAACAGAAAGCCTAATTCCTACTATAGATATTAGCAGTTTTGGGACTGATTTTTACTGCATCTAAAAAAAAGACTTCCTCCGATTTTGCTGTAAAACCTTAATATCCTCCTATATTAGCGACCACTTTTAAACAATCGTTATATTTTTCTGCATATTTTAAGTTAGTTTGACTGGAATCAATAATTATAACTTTAGTGGATTTATCTGGTATTAGTATCATGCAGTGTAAAAAAAAAAAAAAAAAATATAAGCCTATAAAGCCGTGGAGATCGCTCGTAAGATGTCGACGAAATGGTCTCAAAATCTTTTTCGAGTGACCAGTGAACAATGATCTGGCAGCTCACAATAGCAAATTGCACCAGTTGCATCCTTCATGAGTTAAGTCATAAGTGTGTAAAAGTTAGATCTTATCTCGTATTTTCAACAACTGTCTTTAATTCTGTTTAACGACACGAGATCGAATAATTTTATAAGTGGAGGTTAAGGTTGTAATTGATTTTTGTTCCTTCAAATAACCTCGGTTTTACTACTAAATAACAGTAAATGAGCCGAAAAATTGGATGGAAGTTTGCAAACAGTAGAAGCAGGTATTTGTAATAACTTTTGACAATGTATTATTTTAAAATAAAACAATATAAAAAACACTTCATGGTATTTCTCATTTTTGCACGTCTTGATAATTATTTGGTTGCTACAGATAATATTTATCAGGAATTACGAGAGATATAAGATCACTTAAAAGTTTAGATAAACACTCAAGGGCACCATCGAGAGCGTTGGAATATCAGGTGGTCCTAAATTGTTTACGGACAAATTCGTTCCCTTACAATCAGTTTAACGTAAGAAGTTTTAACACGAAACTCATACGATTCAAGAAGTTTTATGACGATTAGTCCTAAGCAGTCGCGTGACTATACCGCTCAGGCTCGTAACAAATTCATCGGATATGGATGGAGCTCTTCGTCAGTGGTGGAACTAGAGAGGGGGTCCCCTCTAGCTGGGGCCGGGGGTCCCCTCCGGCAGGGGGCCTGTGGCATTTTGCCCGTTCTGCCACCCTATCGTTACGCCTCTAGTCCTAAACCACCACACAGTAATCGAGAGCACGTTATGTTCCATTAAAAAAATATGTTAACGACATTCATACAGAATGCCTCCTTCATTAAGATATTTTCTGGAAGTTCGTGCCTACGTACCATTCCACATGATGCGTGAATGCGAAGAGGGACAGTCGCAATGTGTGGGCGAATAATGAATGCTTGCGCGGGGATCTCTGCACATAATTGAGAGTCGCAGCTTGTCATTGGTGGACCAGGACCACTTGTTGAGTCAGCGCATTACAGGGAATACCCGGCCAACAACTGCATGACAGTTGGAACCAACAAGCGTTCGGAGAGCTTCAGAATGTCCTCCACTTTCTAAAAACAAACTGCAAGGTTTTTTATTGCAAACGGTTAGCCGAAATGAGTGGGCGGATGATGGATGCTTGCGCGGGGATCTATGGGCAGTGTTTGTCAATAGCGGTCGGTCACTGGGACCACTTGTTGAGTCAGCGCACCACCGCGCTGTACCGGGGAATAATATCATGTCGCATTTACACTCGCGCCTCGTCGAAAAGTTCGTGCACGAGAGTTGACATGAACTACCGTTTACACTCTCGCTAAAATTCATTCATGGATGACATGTAAATCAGGATTATAATCATGTATATAAGTTCTAAAGTTATATTTTTTGCTGAATAAAATATCAAACACAGACTGGTAGGTTTATAGCAGTATTTTTATGTTTTCATTAAACTGATCTGCACTTTCAAGAGAATTATGGAAAATTTGTTCAAAAAAATCTTACGTGAAGACTCTGGAGATTCTTCGAAGTTCTTAAGAATGTCACAAACTGACTTTCAACTTCCTTTGAGAAAAACTATACTTTTAACATCAAAACAAAACACCAGAAAAATTTCGATAAGCAATAACTGTATGGTTTTTGGCTACTGGGTTCAGTTTCAGAAGTATTATCTATTTGTTAAATATTTCAATTGCAGCTATATCTTTAATTGGATTTGAAGTTTGTAAAACTACTCACACTGTCTTAAAGGATAATATAAAGAAGAGAAATAAAAATGTTTTATACTCAAGTGAACTAACTTTTTTGTTTTGCTGTTACTATACTTATTTATTTCATTTACTAAAAGATAATCGCATGTATTATTTAGTCTTCAAGTAAAATACGTTTTGTTACATTTATTATTAATATTATTCGAATTAATAATATAAGACGACTTAACAACAAAATAATACGTAAGAGCATGTAAATATTAATCAGAGGTTTAATTGGACAGGATTAATAATAGTTTTGTGATACGTTGTTCATAGCTGTTTCAAATGTTGAATCGTCGATGGGATGGTATTAATAATGTGCTCTCGCCTCTGAATCGCACAAAAAAACCGCCACTGAGGCGAGCGGCACTCACGAGCAACTACGAGAGGCGAGACTACGCAAGCGCACCGTTTACACTCTCGTTTTCGTGCTTTTTCTCGTCGACTCGTGCGGGAGTCTAAAGGCGGCTACAGACGAGCCAATTCCGGTTCCAATCTGCAAGGGCAATCAGCAGGGCAATCATATGGGGCTTCCCTTCGCACATCACAATTTCGCTCCAAATTTTAGTTTACACTGTGATCGCGTGACTGTTACTTGCAAGCGCTTAAAAATGGCTCCTTTTATGTCAAAGTAACAAAAAATATACATCGTTTTAACAATAACCTACAGTTTGTACTGAGAGAAATAGAAGATATTGGGTGAAGAAATGTATTTTATAAAGAAAAAACTCATCTTACATCAACATTTTGAGAAGCCTAGAACCACACGATTTTAGAAATTTTCTGAAAGATTTGCAGAGATGACTCTTATATATATATACACTTATGCGTGAAAGTAAGCGCCAGAGTACGATTAGTCGTTACTTTCCAATTTTGGCAAGTAGACAAACCTATGGAGATATTTCACTATAAGTGCTTTCAGACATCATTCCTGAAACATCTTGGGCTATCTACAAATGTCTAAAACACCAAGGAAGACAAAAGATTGTAACTGTTACTTCCTGGTCCAATAAGTACATTGTTAATTTCGAGCAAAACTGGAAATCGTTCTTCCGCATTTTGCAGTTTATGTAGTTTTTGTTGTGTTTGTCCCACCATCCGGGTATATTTTTATAAATTACGAAAATATACGTCCACGCTTCTTTCTCTTTAGACATTTTTAACGACACACATGATAATTGTACGAAACACACTCGTACCCTGCTTCAAGCCTACTGAGCCGAAATTGTCTCAAACGTTGCAATCGCGCTACGAACGTCTTACTTTGCTCCCTGTCTGCAGGGACAATCTGTAAATTGTTTCTGCCAACCCCCGATATCGGGAGCAACAGACACAATTTGTCTACTTACATGCCAATCTGAAGAGATCCTGTCGGATTGCCCCTGAAGATTGAGACCGAAATTGGGTCGTTTGTAGCCGCTTTAAAGGCGGCATGACAGCAGTGTCGTCAAACCTGCAACCAATCCACACGTAGAAATCCTGAGTATGCTCCCTATTCCGTAAACCCTACTGACAAAGGAACTCACCGACAAGATTTGATTTTAAATTTCTATATTATTACTAGTAATTAAGATTTGAACTTAATCATTAGTGTACCTACAAGTGTGCTGGCCTCATTTTCACATTGACGTTGGTACGACCTAGAAAAACACTGGTCTTAAGTAGTATTCTGTCTGTAGTGTCCATAACCCCTATCTAAAATACATAGAAATTTCGACTTCCCGGGGGATTATACGATAACCGTAGTGCCGCAATTTGATGATAGGTTCTTCTGTAACTCGACGAAACAAATCGAAAATGAAGAATATTTTTTTTGGATATCTCTGTTAATTCTCTAAATACCATATCTCAAGCTTGAGGTGGTTAGGTTAAAAGGCGCACTGGAACAGGAAAAAAAACCCTTTTTTTTGGCATTTGGCAACGGAGGCCATACAGCCAGCACAAGGTAATTATAATTGCTTTTCAGTGTATGGACGCCACAGGACATTCACACAGACACACAACATCCATGCCCGCGGCCGGATTCGAACCGGCGGCCTTCGGCACGCGGAGCTAGCACTCTAGCCCCTACGCTACCGAGGCCGGCAAAACCCTTTTGGTAAAGCCACACGCTGGACATGTACAATGGATGATTTATATTTTTTTCTCCTTCCTAGCAGCTGTGGTCAAGTTGAAAGGCAGCCAGGACCAGAAGAAAATCTTTGTCATAGGCAGAATAAATTATACCTACAACTAGTTTGTGACATTCGATATCTCGAGAACTAAACCACAAAACATTATTCTTTATGTTCGATTTATTTAGTCGAGTTACATAAGAATCTATCATGAAATTTGGTTTTGGTTCCACGGCTATCGCAGGGCGTTTTCACACACACTGGCAAACCCGGAGCCGGCGCCGAAATTTTCGCACCGAGGTTTATAGTTTGGCGGAACAAAGATACTTGCAAAATTCAACAGACGTTACCTCATTAGATTGTTATACCTTAGAAGAAAATACTTAATTAACACACGCTACTGGATACATCCTCTATCAAAACAAATATAAAAAAGCGGATTAGACAAATATAGACGTGAAGACAGTGGGTTTCCACAGCTTTCTAGACATATTCCCGTAGGATTATCGAAGGCAGAGCTCCGCATTCCTGTTTCCTGACCATGGAAGTGTCGTAGTCAACGACACGGTCCAGCCATTTTTCTTTACCTTTCCGCGAAGTTTATCCCACCGTCCTCATTTGATAGCAGGCTGATTGGGCCAGGGGAAGCGGGCTGTTCCGGACGTTCAGCTTCGAGGAAAAATTCTCGGCTTCGGCGGGAATCGATTCTCGATCGCCCGGGTCGTTGTCAGACGCGCTACCGTCTGAGATATGCGGCCATTCGGATTAGACAAATAGTGAAATAAATTAAGTGCTCAAATATTCTGCTTTATTGTTATTTCATTTAATAACTTTGCTCAGTTACTAAATCAACTGATTTTTTAATTTTTTATAAATTATACTAACAGCAACTGATTCTATCCAAATAGAAACGATATAAATGGCACAAAATACTTTCAGTTTACTATATTTCTTCTTTTGAAATTTAAGTACCTAGCTTTACATGACGCCTACAGTTTGGGAATAAATACAAGTAATATTTCAAATCTGCCTGTGCAATTATTTGTTATATCAAAGATACTTTTCAGTACAGAGGGCGCGTTACCGTAGCAAATTAACAAAATATATTGTGTAAACTATTCTGTTTTGTTATTAATAAAAATAAGTGTATAACTTATCAACTTTCAGTTTTTTTCTTTCACTTCGATTTTTTTTTTTTTTTAAATATACTCATTTATTTCCACGCCTTCAGTTTTCCTACGCTGCCTTTGAAATAGTTGGCTGTGTTATCTCACTCTCGACCAATTCAGTTATTGCAACAATATCGTGGGAGTAGTTATTCATTATTACAAAATTATGATTTAATCTGTAGCTACTGATTTTGAACCATGTAAACACTTCTCCATCACTGGCATCAGTGTGCATTAGAAACAATGAAATCAAAGGGCCGGCGTCCGTTTGTCGAGTTCAATGCCGACTGCATTCGCAGGCGCCGGACGCCGGACCAGCGAATCTACGTGTGAAAGCTCTCATTTGATTACATTGCGTCCGTCGCCAAGGGCGCAGCCAGGATTAGTTTCAGGGTAGAGCAAAATTAAGAAATCTTAATAAAAAATACTTGTTGAAAATTTTTTACTTGAAAAAATTTAAACACTCATTTAACTTATTTAAGCACTAGTCCGCGAGAGTTCTGGATAAATTTGGATAAAATTTGTTTTTCAGTATTAAATATGAGAATTTTTATTTTCATACATTTTCCGCTCAAACACGTTAGGGAGGGAGCGAGGTTGAGTGACCCACAGTCCCACTCTGTCCCACCGTTGCTACGCCCATGTCCGGCTCCGGTTTTGCCGGTGTTGGCTGGATATGTGACAAAAATCTCTAATATCTTTTTTTATTTTTTGTTCTTCAGAAAACAAATAGTCATCAGAAACAGCGAGACTATAGACTGAGTCAAATGTGAAAATGTACGCTTGTGGATAAATCTGATGCATATACAAAACACGGTTAGTTTGTCACAGCGGGCAAAATTCGTTGATATCATCTCTGAAGTAGCATATGGTCTCTGCTGAAAAACAAAACAACTAATTCAAGTGTGCGTGCAAACTACGAAGGGAATATGATCAGCCTTTACAACACAGTCAGCAGGCAGTAGAAGCCCTGTAAAAGATGTCATGTTGGGACTGGATATAGAAGAAGATATTAGAAGAGATCTAATTTTGCTTTACCCTGAAAAACTAGAAAAGTAATTACATCCACTTGGAAAGTATAAAATCTTATATCAAACACGTTTATTTATCAGCACTAACTCATCTATATTCTATCACTTCCTTGAGCTTGGATCTATCACTCTCATTGATTATGGCGAGGTTTACAAAATGTGTACGCCATCGCAGGCGACAATTATTTTATTTCTGATTTCGCTAAGTGTTTACCTTCTGCATAATACACAAAAGAATTTTTTTCCACTGCCAAAATGTTATATTATCAATGATTAAAGAATGTACTTAAATGAAAACTTATTTTCAGGGGAAACGTCGCAAACGTTGGGTAGTTTAGTGTTAACTGAAGCCTCTTGCCGTACGCCATAATCTCCTAAAATTCTTATAGATGTTTGTAGAAATTTTTTTCCGTGTAGTATGGGTCATCGATGTACGGGTCGATAGAGCTTGGAGAGGGTATGAGTCAAGGAAGTTAAAAGGATTCAGCCATCACGTTTGAAGAAACCAGCCCGGGATTTGCTTGGATTGATTTCGGAAAATCCTGGAAAACCAATAGCTGGATGGCCAGAAGGGGATTTGAACACTCGTTCTCCTGAATGCCAGGCCTAAGCGTATCCACTCTCGCACCGTGTCGGTAGTGTTTGTGGAAAATTGTGGGAATATTTACAGTTTGCTTATAGAATTGCTATTTACTAGAGGTACTGAGAACGTTCGAGGCTATTGTAATTTGTAAAGAAATAAAGAAAAAAGAAAACAGAGCGTTACAAAAAGAATGTGGTGACTGCTGCAGACAGGACCTGCCAGGATTCTTCGACCACGCTCAAGGTCGACCGGCAACTGGTCGGAAGGATGGACGTCCTTATCTATATGTCGCTTTCCGCCGCAAAATTCCGCTTATATGGGCTTATTATGCACGAGATTTATCCTCCCAAAACAGAAAAGCCCCGCTTGTAAGTAACCTGGGGGCTATTTTGTAATGCATCTAAAAAACATGCTCGATAGATTTTGTAATAATACCTTCCACCATGCTGCCTAAATTGTTAGCTGCTCTTCAAAAATCGGCATTTTTTTCTGTAAATCATACTAACGTTAGCTAAAAGCACTAATTACAATTTGTTTGGTGTTATTGGTCCACATAATTTTAATTTAATGGATGAGGACAGGATAATTAAAGTAATATGACTATTACCATCAGTATTGGAAGACTAGGGAGGATTGTATGATAATGTGACAACTAATTGATAACATGCATGGAAACAAAGAACAAAAAGCATTATGCCAAATGTAAGTAGGAAACCTCAAAATAGCCACTACAAACCAACTTCGGGATTACTTAATCTAGACAATAAGTGACCGTCTGCCTCAATACCCAGCATTTAAGTTGTAAGTGCTTTTTCTGTGGTAGGGTAATAAACTTATAGGGTATTCTTCATAAGGACTGTAGCGGGCTTTAGTACAAAAATGATGATTTTGCGGTAGTTCTAAGAACGAGGCAACAAATCCACGTACACGAAAGACAGAACATAAACATAAATAGCGGTATAAAGCTGCGTTCCCACGATCTCTTCTAACGGAGGTGGCACATCATTAGCCGAAGTGTAGGGACGAGCTCCCGCCGTAGGTTAACCCTCGCTTACCTCGCCACCACCTCCTCACCACGTTGCCTAGTGTCGTCTGGCACAGAGTACTTTACAGCAACAGAAGGGGTGCGCACCGCTGCTGCAAATCGATGGCAACAGCGCACCACTACACACGCCTGTGACGTTTACCGACAGATTGCCTTTGTTACAAGACGTCGTGGGAACGCAGCTTAAAAGGGATTATTACCCAGGCTGTAAGCCTATACGGCAAGGGAATTTCAAACTCGCGACCAGGTGTTACTAAAACATGAAGCCGTATGGAGAGGGGGGGGGGGGAGCAAAAGCTATACAAGAATTATTACAGAGGATAGGGGAAGGGACATCCTCTGTGCGTTTAAAACTTTAAACTATCTCAGACAGCAAGCAACCTTGAGGCGAGCGTAGTCAACAACGCCACGAGGAGCCACAAGCCAGCTCTAAGCTGCGAATTATTGCTGCGACGGCCAGTTCTGACACAACTCGCCTCTGTCTGTTCACAGTTAATGCGCGGATTCTGTAGTCCTTTTCATTAAAACAGATCTGTCAAGGTCACGCAGTCTCCGCTTGCTCACCTGCCCGCACCATTCCCTTGTCCTCATGTTCAGTCGGCGAGATTTCTACATGCGGTTTTGCCGGTTGTCCATGCGTGTATTTGTACGCGGTTGCTTTATTTGTTTAATTTAAAGCCTATTTCGATATTGTAAACGGTGGGTGACGTTAAGGAGCAGAATCATACAATTAGTGCATTAACAGAAAGAAGTAATATTCACGAACCTGTAGGCAGCCTGGACATTGGAAACCAAATTAAAGTCATCGAAGCAGATATTTTATTTTCCCCCCTTCATTTTTTATCCATAACGAATAGACAAAATAAATAAATAAAATAAAAAAACCCATTAACTTCTCTCACTGATATGGAGGTATTTCTGAGCAGTCCCTTCACAGTCTCTTAAATTTAATATATTGTTTTGTTTTTGTTTTGGTATCACTTCACTGTGTAAAATGAAAATAAAAGTTCCTACAGGAGCTGAAAATAGAGTTTCCATGGAGACTGGAAATATTTTTCTCAATGTCAGCGACAAGATTTTACATTATACAGTCGCAACAACCGAACGATTCATGTAACATTTTTTTTTACTAATATGCTTCCCTATTTAATGTGTAGAATATATTCGGTACTAGTCCGTTAACGTTTAGGAAGTTGCGTAATTTTGTTTTCAGCTGCTTCTTAACATTTATTTTGCTTTTTTTGTTGGTTGAAGTGAAGACAGTAATTTGATTCCTAACTTTCATAGAAATTAATTTCTATTAAAGAGTCACGTAAATGTTTAGATTTAAAAAGCCCATCACCTTGTTCCCCACGTTAAGTATTATTTTTTAAAGATTTTTTTCGCACCCATTACTTAGAGTCGAAGTGTTTACTGATTTGCGGTACTGTTCAGAGACTGCGTGACCTTGACAGTATTATTTCCGTGACGAAAACTATAGTGAGCAGGGTACTGTGTCTTTTTTTTTTTTTTTTTAAATGGCATTCGGCAACGGAGGCCATACAGCCAGCTCAATGTGTATTTTTTCCAATGTATGGACGCCACAGGACGGACAAGACATTCACACAGACACACAACACTTAACATCCATGCCCGCGGCCAGATTCGAACCGGCGGCCTTCGGCACGTGGAGCTAGCACTCTAGCCCCTACGCTACCGAGGCCGGCAAGGTACTGTGTCTGGTGACAGCGCAGCAAGGTTTCCGGGTAGACAGACCCCACTGCGACCCATTCTGGTACCCTGGTATATACTTTGATGGAAAAGTAGTGTCAGAACATAGTACCATTTGTAGATTGTCAGATTACGTAAGATTATGTGAATTAAATCACTTTTTTTTTCATTTGGTGGGGCAAGTGATGCGCACCATAAAATATTGTAAGAAAAGACTAAGTCAGGGAGCTAAAGGGAGCAGCTGGATGGTAGAACGATGCCTTAATTGTGCAGATGTAGTGCCATGAGACTGGGATAAAAAGAGAACTTATAAAAATAATAAGCACAATTACTAATGGTTGATACAAAGCCAGTATCCATATCCGTAAGCAAACATTCGAGCTATCGGGCCAGCGAGGTAGAGTTTTTGTAAGCAACACGCAGTTTTCCAAGGAATAGCTCAACCGAGTGGCACTACTCAGCGACAATAGTAGCTACGTGGACACAGCTTGATGGAAACAGTTGCTTATATTCTACACCTCAAAATTTATGAATTACTATGCTGTGTGATCATCGTGATCGTCGACAATTGGCTGGTAGGCACAGAAAAATTGTCTTTCAGTCAAAATGGTACAGATTGAATATCATGTTGCAATTAGAACAAGTGCTCACCACAATGATAACTATTTTCCTGATACCATACCTATCACTATTCACGGGGGCCGGGATAAATTTGTCCAAGATAGAGCCATAATAGGTCTCACACATTCAGGCCCACCATTTAGATAGCCTGCAGGCACGGAGTAGAACAAATTAACAGCAAGAAATTCCCCTCATTCAGGGGAGCATATTAACTTACTAATTATTGTCGTTGTACTCTTGCTTATACCAATGACGTGACTCATACACCACTACGAATGTTGCAGTCAGAAGGTGAAACAAGTGGCCCCTAAGAGACAGTAGACGTGACATTGATCCAGCTGATGCCATCCGCTGCTGCATATCATCTTCGCCAGGGCTAGAACACAGTTACACAACGGCACAGTGGCAGGACGCAATTGCGGACTGCAGGTGAATTTTCGCCTCAAGAAGAGGCACCACGACCGACGACGCAATGCGCAAGCACGTTACACAGTCACGTTTATGGGATTTCTTTTGTTAATAAATTAGTGTTATCTCAGAAACAATCTACAGTATCATGGAGAAATAATAAAGCGCGTCTGTTTGCGCACCCACATAGAGATAACATGTATGCATCGTATTAGTGTTAAAAATTACATTGTAACATACTGTAATATCAATGTTTATTCTAGATGGAGTCGTTTAATGGCTGTATTGTGTACCCACACCATGTAATATACTTAATTGTAACATCAGCAGCTGATTTTTACCAGGTGCTGTCTCGCCGGGAGTATAGCTTGTTCACTTAGCAGAGACGGCTCAAGGTCAGTCTGCTCTATACTTTCTTCGCTGTCACTATCCCTTCAAGTGCAGAGGAAATTTGCCACTCGCCTGTCTGGACACAGTGGTCAGCTCAAAGAGATAGGAAGGGAGAAGATGATGAGGTTAGGAGTGGGGACAAGGGATTACGATCTTGCGCCGCCAGTTCGGAGTGAAGAGTGAAAAGGGTATAGTCAGTAATCCACAGGACAGACAGGCTGACGTTGAGCCACTTTATACCAGTAGTTCTGCCATTTTGACGGCCAAAGTGCACTCCGAAGTTTTTATTTTGCGGAATAATGGATGTCGCGGGCCAGCCAGTAACTTGCGCCACTCATATACTGAAATTGTCAATGCTACAAGAAGTTTCAATCCACAAAACTTGGCCATAAACGTAACAAATGTAGAAACAATAAAAGAAAAACTCACAATACTCTTATTTCTTAATTCAGAGATTTTGGTCTTACTCCTACTTACACGTTCTAGATATTTAGTTAATGTTAAGAGAGACAATCACAAAGTGTAGGCGAATAATAGATGCTCAGTGTTGAGGAACAACATGTTAAATCATCGCATCACAGGGGAATTCCCAGGCAGCAGCTGCGTCAAGCTGCAACAAATGAACGCACGCAGCCTCAGCACGCCCCCTTGATTTGTATACACTAAATGCAAGCCCTACGTTACGTAGGTAGGGGGACAGTCCCGATGCGTGGGTGAATATTATTGCTTGTGTGGGTATGTAGGCACAGTAGTTATGATAACGTCCTGCCATTGGTTGGCGGGGAGCACTTGAGTCAGCGCACCGACGGGGAAGTCCCTGACAACACCGCTCAAGCAGCAACCAATGTGAGCGCATGAGGTCGCATGAGGTTGCTTCATACTTCATTTATATTATTTGTACTCCTCATTATTACGGACAGTAGAGGAACTTCCCGGACAATATGACTTCATAGTTTTCTAACAATAGGAATTACTGGTGGTAAGCTCAGGTTTGCCATTCGGGAGAATGCAGTTCTAATTTCCGATAGGCCTATCAACATTTCGGTTTTTGATAGTTTCTCTGAGTCGCACCGAGTGAATGCCGGGATGGTTCATTCAAAAGTCTATGGCTGAATTCCGGTTCATTGTCCACAATTCTCTCCCTGCTCTAACGATCTTAATTTAAACGGGTAATAATGTACTGGATTATAATTAAAAAACAGACTAACCTCCTCCTTCAGAGAAGCATAACTGCCAATAGACTGATCACGTTTTTACATTGACTCCGGATGAGAGTGACCAAGCCGATTGACGAATTTTAGTTATACTGTGGGGTCCGTAATAACGCTTCCGACCCCTACCTGGAGGCGCCCTGGCCCAAGAGTGTCTGCCGTTCCCTTCAATAGCCGCCACCCATTGTCGGCGCCTATTGTCACAGCCCATTGTCACCACCGGGGGGGGGGGGGGGGATGCAGTAGTAGAGGTAAAAAAAGTCATCAATTAATTTGGTGCCCTGGTTTGCTCCACCCCCGTTATATCTGAGTCAATCGGGGGAGGCCCATCTGATGAATCTGCCACGGACTTCAACGGTATAGTTACGCCACGGGGGGAGGGTGTTTATCCCTCCACGGAAACGCCTGGGAAGATTAACTATGGTGGATTCCCGTTTCCTTCCCAGTCTGACAGTGTTTGTAATTGTTGTTGTATGTGTGTTTGTTCAGTGTAGACTGTTGTTTGTGTTGTGGATGAGAGATGAAAGAAGAGAGAGGGCGAAAACCGGTGCTCCCCCATTCAGCCCAACTCTTAAGAAAGAGACGAAGAGGGCTGCTTCGATTAACGTCTCCATCCAAAGAACGAATATCCATCAACAGAGTTGTATGCTCTCACTCCATAACCATTACCGAGAGGTTAGAGGTTTGATATTTAACACCGGACTTTGGGTGCACAATATGAGGACTAGGAATTGTGTACCGCCCCCTCTCCTAACCTGTCCGCCAAGTCTTGCTGGTGAAAACTCTTTAACCACGTGGACTCAAACCAACTAACCCAGTGTCAGATCCGAATGACATTACGGTGCAGCAGCCAACTGAGCCAACGGGGTGGGTACTCAATACTATGAATGTCGGGATGGTTTCTTAAATAGGCCATTGCCAAATTCCTTTCTGCTCCTTGCTCCCATTTCTTTCCCGTCTCTAATGACCTCGACGTTGACGTGGCGTAAAGTTACAAAAGAGAGAGAGAAGTAAAAAATTTAATGACAATAGTAGACTTCAAAACTTGATGACAGTTTGTATATCAAAACGGAATATTCTCACTTAACACAAAATATTTTTTATGCTATCATTTAGTGTAAGGTAAAACATTGAATGACCAAATAGAAGTATGTACCGTATAAAAATTATTTCCCAGCTAAATTAAAAGACCTCTTGTTATTATTTCAATAACCTATTAATTTAGTGTGAATGAGCATTTTCAAAAGAATTCCTTACGTTGAGTATCAAGTAATCAAGAAGTTTATTTGTATTTATTAGAGAGCGTCCATAAACTTCGTGGCTCGGTCTAGGGAGAGGGGGAAGGGGTTGGCTGGAAGGCTACGCTGCGCTAAGTGGGGAAAAAAGGGGGGGGGGTTCTGAGAAAGGCCACGTAGCTTCCCATTCATATAATTTTTCTCAATTAAAATGAGGTACAGAACACACAACGGCTTGTGAATATTTATTTCCTTCATTTAATTATCTCCCCATGTAATTTATAATAGTCTGACAAGAGATAACAGTACAAAATGTCTTCTGGAACCAAAAGGGAAAAAAGTTACGTGCTACTGTGTGAAAAGGGGGGCGGTAGAGGCAAAAGCCACGTCGGTCCACGTTGAGGGGGGGGGGGAGGGGGTGTTCACAGGATGCCAAAGTGGAGCTATGCGGTTTGTGGACGCTCCCATAACTATTGTTTGTTTAGCTTTTAACAATAATTTAATCTTATAATCCTCAGATATTCCTCGCAGTGCCTTGTTCCCTGTAATCGATTACTTCAAAACTTGAGGACAGTTTGTATTTCAAAACGGAATTTTCTCAATTAACACAAAATCTTTTTCATGCTATCATTTACTATGAGGTCAAAATTGAATGACCAAATAGAACTATGTACCGTATAAAAATAATTTCCCTGGTAAACTAAAAGACCTCTTGTTATCATTTCGATAAACTATTATTTTAGATTGAATGAGCATTTTTGAAAGAATCGAGAGGACGTAACACTAAAAAAATAAATAAAATAAAAAAGTGTAAATGTATATATTAAAATAATAAACTAATGTGGATTGCTTCCTTAATTCAAAGACTTTATGGACACTCACGCCTTCGTACTCGGTCCATTTAATTCTAAGAGAGACAATTGAAAAGCATAATGGACGTTCAGTTGGGAATCTGTGCACAGTATTGTGAACCTCGTCCCGTCATTGGCTGACTGGAACAACTTTTTGAGTCAGTGGATCACAGGGGAATACCCAAGCCGCTGCTGCGTCAAAGCTGCAACCAATGAACGCGCAGGAGACTCAGCACGCCCCCTGTTTCGTACATACTAAGCGCAAGTGTATATTGCATAAGGTATAGGCAAAATCGCAGTGCGTGGGTGACTGTTGATGCCTGTGTGGGGCTCTACACGCGCAAGTTGTAATCGCGACCTGCCATTGGCTGGCGGGAGCACTTGTTGAGTCATCGCGCCAAGGGGGAAGTCCCGGGCAGTAGCTTTGGCAAAGCTGCAACCAATACGCGTACATGCTCTTTTCGCTCATTGTTACGGAAAGTTGAGGGTCTTCCACTAACAATATGACTCCACTTTCTAATATAGCAGTCACGTGTTGTGTCATTCAGATTCGGGGTTGAGTGGGTAAGGTTAAACCTGATATTCTGGAGGACGCAGTTCTGATGCCAGGCTCGACCATCCAGTTTTCGGTTTTCGATGGTTTCCCGAAATCATACAGGCGAATGACGGGATGGTTCTTTCGAAAAATCGTGGTTGAATTCATCACCTTCCTTGTCCTCAGTCCTCTCCAGATTTAATGACCAGTAATCATGCACTATAGATGGATTAGAAGGCGAAGGGTCAACAAGGTATTGAATCATAACGTATCCAACCTGTGATGAGTTTGTAATGACTGAATCGTTTAGTGCTGGCCGTCCATTGGACGCGTATTCGTGTAAACACTAGCGCGAAAGCACACCGTCCACTGAAAGCAAGTACCTATTAACTCTCCAAAAGCATATCTACTAACTGTCCCCAGTAGTAACATCTCCTACAGTTCTATTTTGAAGTTGCTTATGTAGGAGGCATTTTAAGTAAACTAGTTTTCAACTCGAACGGATTTTGTTGCATTCATTTCCACGACTAAACCTCACAATAAAAATCATTTTAAAGTGTATTTATTGGGCCAGGAAAAATTTGGTTTAAGAGATATTTGATTTGTTTACGTTTTTGTGCCATGTGCTTAGTGAATATTAAAACTTTAAATTTGAAGTAACTTGGAATAGCGAAAAGTTACAGCTGATCTTTTATCACCAGCTACAGTCTGCACTGTCCAGCATAGTTTAAAAGTAAAATTAACTAATTAGGCAAAGTATAATTACCACTTTTAATAAAGAGAATAAAGTAAAGATTTTAACTAAAAGAGATAAAATTGATATCAGAAGATAGCTATAATTTAGAAGATTAAAATATATTGATTTCTGTAAAAAGTTTAAGCATTGGTAAGATAATTGAGATTTTGGAAAAGATTGTCATGAATTGTTGAGGAAATGCGGCAAGTCGCGGCAAGCTGATGACATAAGAGACTTCAAGGTTAATCTTATAGAAACCCTTTCAAAGGCTAAACTAAATGGGATAGATAGATTATAATATCAGGAAGTCCATGTATTAATTACAAGACAAACTTTCCAGTACATTGGGAGATATTAAAAGTTTTTGCTGACGTCATAGAAATATGAAAGTTAATTAAAGGATCTGCAGCCATCTTGAAAATGTCCAGTTTTCCAGAAGATTTGAAACATTTAACTTCGCATCGGTTCGCGGAGCGATCTGGCTCCACGTGGGTACTTGTTGCGGCATATCTTGCATGTGCCGTAATCGTTCTCTCACTTTAGTTAGGGGGACTTGGTGTGTTTTTGTCTTCTCGAGTGAAAGTGCTTAAACTGACAATCTGCTATGGAACGGTTTTCCAATGCTTTAATTGTACCGACATTGTAAGAGGAACTTTTCAAGAGTATGAGTATTTTGTGATCCTAAAACCGTGTAAAGTGAACTTATTTAATTCTACCCTTCACGTTTGCGGTGTATAATACGAACGTGTGGCGACCGCTTGATTAAATATTAAGGTACCAGAAGGCTACACCGCTCATGAATTTAATTTTTCACCGTTAAGGCAGAGTGTTGCTTGCCTCCAGCAATCGCTTTCCGCCTTACATGGCGACTTTGACAGGATTTGGTGAATCCAACAATTTGGTGAAATTTTGTGTGCTAGAGTGTCTAATTTTATATTTTGTGATAACAAAGGCACTCAAAAAGTGAAAACCATATGAACACTTTCAAATAGTATAATGATCTCATGTTTACAAAAAGGACACTTCTTTAGGGTGACAATACTTGTGATTTTTGTCTGAATTCTACATACTAACACATGTTATAATCTGAATTTCACATTCTAGCACATGTTATATTTTGAGTTCTAATTAAATGTTTTGTAAATGGTTAGGGACGGTAATGAGAAGTTATGGCATTTGCATATCTTTGTACTTTTTTGTAAGTTAATCAGATTTTTCAAGTAATTTTGAACCGTTTAAGGCTGGTCGTCTACTGAAGGCGTATTCGTGTAAACTGTATTGGCTCGAAGACACCCCATCCACTGAAAACAGATTGGCGCAGCTCTGTCGCCAGTTGTCCGTTGTATCCCGCAGCCCATTCCATTCCTTCCAAAATAAATAAATAAATAATAGAACAATAATTCCTTAATACATATTCATTTTCTTTTAATAAGAAAATAAACGTAAATTTCTTTGTTAGGGCCCTAGATTGGCGACATTTCCATTCTCACATCTTATCATTGGCGACGCGGTCATTCATCTTAATCTTATATCCACATTAGCTACGTGTGAGTGGAGACTTTCCCGGCGTATCAATGCAACAAAATCTTCTCGGTTGTCCAGCCGGATGGTCGTGTAAAAACACTACGTTTCGACAGCTGACTCTGCTGTCTTCATCAGGTATCTTGTAGTTGTTCTCAGCTGACTGTCTCTGCCTCATTTTATGCTAAGAGATTATATAATACTGGTGGCTTTCTGGGCGCTGCATCTAGATGAAATGTTCTCGGGAACTAGCAGAGTGAAATCGTTTTAAAGCGCGACGTTTCGACGACTTGACAATGGCGGCAGAGGTTATGACCGCTGAAACGACATGCTTTACAAACGTTCACACTCGGCTGGTTTCCCGAGAAGATTTCATCTAGAAAAACAATTGCTTGAAGATGAAACATAAAAAAAGTAATTTGAAATGGCGGCTGAAATAATTTCCAGCTAAATTCGAGTAAAATAATGGCCTTATTACATAAACTACGTGAAATGAACTATGCCATAAATAATCTTTATAAACTGACGAGATTTCGTTTGTAATATTGCGCAATATGCTAAGTACTTTTGTAATTGTATCTATACAACAACACACATAAACTTAAAATATAATACTATACGTACCGTTACGTATTAGTCGCCTCTAATTACAACCCGAGTAACAAATTGACTCTGTGTTTGGAAAGAAGCGAAGAAATTGATTGCAAATTTATGTAATTATTGCGTGAGCATGTTGGTTTTGATGGCTTAAAATGGTTTATATGAACTGAATCACTGTTGTGAATGTATTAAAAGCAAGAGAATGCCTGGAATATTAGAGGACCGTAAATAAAAATGTTATGTAGGCCATAATGTTTTGAACGAGATTTTGAACATTTAGAAGTGTTTGGTTTCGTAAATATGCTGTTGTATGCTTGTATATTTTCTATTTTCATTTCAAAAGTTTCCTCATGATTTCATTTAGTTCTGTGTAAGATTTAAATATTTTTGTACGATTAGTATTGTTTACGTGATTTTTGGAGCTCAAAAAAGGCTTGTCGGCTCAATATCCATCGCGTGACAAAATCCAAAAAAATTCGGATCTCGTCGCCTTCGCGTATGTTAACGGGACACAATGGACGGAGTCACATAACATTCCATGAGTTTTGATTGTAGCGATCTGTTCGCGCGTATACAGGCGTATGGGCGCGAGCTTTTTTACGCGCGAATGTGCGTCCACTGGACGGCCAGCCTTAATTGTAACCATGGAGGAAAGAAATATATGGAGACGGCTCAAGGGACCTTCACCACGCATTGAAGTGACGCTGGGGGGAGAGGAGTGGGGAGGCGTGGCCGCCATATTACCTATCCATACAGACACGGGGAATATGAGCAAAAACCTCAAAGGGACTCTAGGATAAACGTGACGCCGCAATCTGATGTTGGATTATTATGTAACTCGATGACAAATACAAATTTAGAATAAATTTTTTTGATATCCTGCTTACTTTTCGAGATATTTTGTCTCAAATGTGAGACGTTTTTGGTTGAAATTTAGAAGAAACAATTTGTCAAATTTCATGATGGATTCTTGTTTAAAAAGACGAGACAAATAAAAAATAAAGAATAAAATTTTTCGATATCTTGCCTAGTTCTCGAGATATACTGTCTCAAAAGTGAGTTGAAATGCAGAAGAAAAATTTCGCAATAAGTCAAATTTGATGATGGATTCTTATGTAACACGACGAAAAAAATCGAAAATAAACAATAAATTTTTTCGATATCATGCTTAATTTTCGGGATATACTGTCTCCAAATAGCAATTGTATGGATAGGTAATATGGCCACCGCCACCACCGCGCATGCGCAGTACCAGCCGAGAGTTTAGAGGTGGCATCACAGAATAAGCGGTATTTCCTCTCCATATATTTCTTTCCTCCATGGTTGTAACGTATCCTGCACCACAGTAATAGCCACAAATAGAACATTAAACAAGGGAATCAGCGAACTGAGAGCCACAGTTACGTTTTAAAATGTGGCCCAGGCTTCATTCTCCACACATGACGATTCGAGTGCTTGTGGTCCTGTGCAGTTGCTAGCGTTCTAAACTATAACTGTCCAAGCCGCTTTATAACCTAAACGGTTCAGTTGCTGCAAACTCATAACATGCCGGATACATAACGATCCAAACCCTGTTGACCCACCACCTTCTAATCACATTTATTATGCATGATTACCTAATGACATCGACGTTGGTGAGCCCTAGTGGACTTCCAAATGGAACTGATCTCTCCGGAAAGTGTAACTGCCACTGGGTTTTCATAGTGAGTCCCCAGTCAACATGATTGGCGGTTTTAAATACACGCAGCACTCTGGTGACCCTGATAAGGCTGCAGCAATTACCAGCAAGAAACGTCATAAATTGGAAAATGACACCCAAAGCTAAGCCGAAACGGTTTTTACATATCCTACATTATTTTATAAAAATAAATATGATTAGGAAAGACGATTCTACATTATAAATTTCATCGTATATTAACTTTAGCAGCAATCGATCTTTCTACTTTGTTAGGGTGAATTTTTTTAACATGTGACAGGTATCAGCAGACACAATTTTTCGCTTTTTTTTGTCACGTGTATTTTCGACTTGTAGTGTGCCTATATAACGCAAAGAGAAACAGACGATATGCGAAACACTGTAAAATAAGTGTGGAATGGTCCTGACTTTGGAAACACACATGTGGACATGTACGTAGGGCTATCAACCTTACTTTATAATACAGAATGATATTTATTTTCTTGTCACTTTATTTTACCGTCACTAACAAGAATACGGAAATACTTTATTTCTAATAAAATATTCAATTGACGGAACGGAATTGGTGTTTATGAGAAAACAAAACGGGACGTTCACTCTTGAATGATTATTTATGAGGGTGCAAAAGAAGACAGTGATCTCTGACATAACATTTATATACATAAACCTGCTCGTGACAATTTACGAAATATAAAAATAATTGTTCCTGTCCGTTCCCGTACCCGCCATTTCAGCTTTCACGAAAGAATGATCAATGGAAAATGGCGTGAGGAGAAAGTCAGACCGACCAAAATTTAATTATTTATATATATCTAGGTTAGTCTTCAGCAACCGTCACGCCAGGAAGTGCCTTCTGTGTTTAGTTTAATTTAAAGTGTGTAGATAGCTTTTGTTCAATCTTTGCTTATTTAACAGCGCCAGTAGACAGTTGGTCTTCAGCAACCGTCACGCCAGGAAGTGCTCTCTGTGTTTAGTTTAATTTAAAGTGTGTAGATAGCTTTTGTTCAATCTTTGCTTATTTAACAGCGCCAGTAGACAGTTGGTCTTCAGCAACCGTCGCCAGGAAGTGCCTTCTGTTTAGTTTAATTTAAAGTGTGTAGATAGCTTTTGTCCATCTTTGCTTATTTGTTTAACAGCGCCAGTAGTCAGTTGGTCATCTGTAACCGTTACGCGAGGAAGTCCTTCTTTGTTAATTTAGGGTTTTTTTTCCCAGTCGTGTCTATCGGTTGTTTGTAAGTAGTGAACAGTTTATTTGGATCACTCGGTTAGTTCATCTTTCATCTTCTCCGTAGCTTTTGTTTAGAAATAATATGTGTAGGGACTGTGATTGCTGTGTGCAGGCGCGGGCTGAGGTGGCTGATCTTCGCGCTCAGCTTGCAGCTTTGCTAACGAAAGTTACAAGGCTGGAAGCTGCCGTAGGCGACTGCAGCAGATGTGCTATGGGAGACTCCGCTGAAGCTAGTGCTATCGCAGGTTCTCCTGTTCCCAGCATCGTACCTGTAGTCCAGGCTGAGACCTTGGAGCCTGTGCGGCAGTCACCTGACGGTGTCTGGCGTGTGGTTTCCGGGCGTCGACGCCGCATGTGGGGGCAGTTGTGCAAGTCTGAATCCCAGGAGGACATGCTTGTACCACTGTCCAAAGGTTTGATGTATTGTCTGGGTCTGGTTCAGATCCACAATCGTCAAACAGCGAGTTGCCAGCCCCCTGCCCGCAAGGCCTGAGCGACCACAGAAGGGGATTTTGGTGATAGGTAGCTCCAACGTTAGGCGTTTTATTGAACCCTTAGGGACTTGGCGAATAGGTCTGGGATGAAGTCCTGTGTCCATTCATTGTGTATTCCGGGAGGTCTGATCCAAGATGTGGATCAGGCCATCCCGGATGCCATTGATCGGACGAGGTGTAGCCAGCTGCGGATTGTAGCTCATGTCGGCACCAACGATGCTTGCCGCCTGGGGTCAGAGACTATCCTCTCTTCCTTCCGGCGGCTTGCTCAAAGGGTGAGCTCTGTGGTTGATGACCGCAAGATTTCGGCTGAGTTAACTATCTGCAGCATTGTCGATAGAACCGACTGTGGACCTCTGGTTCAGAGCCGAGTCGAGGGTCTAAACCAGAGACTGCGGCGTTTCTGCGATAATCATGGATGCAGATTCCTAGATCTTCGCCATGGGGTCGAGTCGTGTAGGGTTCCCTTGGATAGATCAGGAGTGCACTACACACGTGAATCGGCTACACGGGTGGCAGGGGCCGTGTGGAGTGCATTGGGGGATTTTTTAGGCTGAGGCAGGAAGACCCGAAACTGGGATCACAGTTACGGGCAGCCCAATCAAATTCGGCACCATATGTTAGGAGTAGCGTAAATCAGTCTCGACCATTAAAAGTACTCGTTATTAACTGTAGAAGTGTTTGTAATAAGCAGCCTGAGCTTGAAAGCATTATTAGTAGTACAGAAGCAGATATTGTATTAGGTACTGAAAGCTGGTTAAAACCGGATATAAGTTCAGCAGAAATATTTAACGATAGAATGAATGTTTTCCGTAAGGATAGGTTGAACTCCAATGGAGGCGGTGTATTTATAGCTGTTAGTAAACACCTGTCGTGTAGCGAAATAAATATCGATACGGTCTGTGAAATCCTATGGATTAGACTAAAAGTAGCTAGGACAAAACTTGTATTAGGGTCTTTCTATCGTCCACCAGATGCAGATGTATCTATTGCTGAGGCCTTAAGAACTAATGTAAGTAATATAGCTCGTCAATTTCCAGATCATGCAATAATACTAGGAGGTGACTTCAACTTTCCGTATATCGACTGGAATAATTACGTCCACGTTACTGGTGGCCGGGATAAAACATCCTGTGAAATTATTCTTGACCTTTTCTCAGATCTTAATCTTGAGCAGCTCGTCACTGAACCAACGCGGTGCCACAACGATAACGAAAACATTTTAGATATTCTCGTTACGAATAGGCCTGAATTATTCACGGACATTTCTACCACCATGGGAATAAGTGATCATAAAGCTGTAATTGCTACAGTAAAATTAATAGCCGCGCGCAAAAAGAAAAAGAAAGGGTCGTTTACAGGTTTGAAAAGGCCCCAAAGGAGAGTTTAAGAACGTTTTTGAGGGATAATTACATTACCTTTATAGAAGGAAGAGGCTCGGTTGAAGAGATGTGGCTTCGATTCATGCATATATCAGGGAAGGTATGGACTTACATATACCGAAAAGGACAATCAGGGATGGGAACGATCCCCCGTGGTATACACGTGAACTTAAACGGTTACTTAAAAAACAAAGGAAGATACATGCACGCTCAAGGACGACGATGTATAGGAGTGATTTAGAAAAGATAGCTGAGACAAGAGAACATGTTAAGAATGCGATGCGCGAGGCTTTTAACGACTTTATTTTTTTTTTTTATTAACTGCTTAACGTCTCCTATAACAACTAGGTCTTTAGAGACGGGAAAGGATGGGGGGCAAGGGAATGGGAAGAAATTCGGCCATGGCCTTTTGAAGGAAGCATCCCGGCATTCACCTGGAGTGATTTGGGGAAACCATGGAAAACCCAAATCTGGATCCCGGACGGGGATTCGAACCACCGTCCTCCCGAATGCGAGGCCAGAACGGTAGCCGTTACACCACCACGCTCGGTTTAACGACTTTAGATGCAACTCACTTTCTAAGAGTCTCAACGAAAACCCAAAGAAATTTTGGTCGTATGTAAAAAAAGTTAGTGGTAGTGACAACAATATGTCAGTTCTACTACAAGACGGTCGGGAAGTTGATGACAGTCTCGAAAAGGCTACTGTATTTAACACCGAATTTAAAAATTCTTTCACTGACGAAAACATGGAAAACATTCCCGCTTTTGCACGGCGTGTAGAATTTGAGATGGATCCAGTTCAAATTGATAGTGTAGGTATCATAAAGCAATTAAAGCTCCTGAAGTGGGGGAAGGCGCCGGGTCCTGATGGTATTCCAGTAAGAGTATTTTCGGAATACGCGGAGGAAATAGAACCATTTCTATCCGATATATTTCGTAAATCTTTAGAAGAAAGAAAAGTACCTTCTGACTGGAAAATTGCGCAGGTGATTCCCGTTTTCAAGAAAGGTGATCGGAGAGATCCTAGGAATTATCGACCCATATCTCTAACATCTGTCTGCAGTAGAATTCTGGAGCATGTCATATGCTCTAACGTTATGAAATTTCTGGATGAAAACGAGTTACTTACAGCAAACCAACACGGATTTCGTAAGAACCATTTGTGAAACCCAACTGGCTCTATTTTCGCATGACGTAATGAAGGTTATCGATGCAGGATCACCAGTTGATGCCATTTTCTTGGATTTCCAGAAGGCTTTTGACTCTGTACCACATAACCGCCTTTTGGCGAAGATTCGAGCGTACGGTATATCTGATCAGATCTGCGAATGGATACGCGATTTTCTAACTGGTCGGTCGCAGTATGTAGTTGTTGACGGGGAAGTCTCTTCAAAGCTAGATGTTACTTCGGGCGTTCCTCAATGAAGTGTAATAGGACCACTTCTTTTCTTAATTTTTATAAACGATCTCGGTGACAACGTTAATTGCAGGATGCGATTTTTTGCTGATGATGCATTAATTTATAGGGAAGTGGAGTGCTCTGACGATTGCTTAGAAATACAGCGCGATCTGGATGTTATCTCGGAATGGTGCCGTAAATGGCAGCTTACACTTAACTGTAAAAAGTGCAAGGCAATGCAAATAAGTAATCAAAAGACCCCGTTTGCTCACGAGTACAAAGTTAACAATTCAGTTGTTGACACGGTCGATTCCCTGAAGTATCTAGGAGTAACATGAAATGGGACTTGCACATAACTTCCGTCGTAGGCAAAGCTAATTCTAAACTACGTTTTATAGGTCGCATTCTGAGAAGCTGCAATGCTCATACAAAGGAAATAGCGTACAAAACACTTGTGCGTCCGCATCTGGAATACTGTTGTGCAATTTGGGATCCGTATCGCAAGGGATTGATTGACATTAGGGAAAGTACAGAGGAGAGCCGCTCGATTCGTGACCGCTAGTTACAGTCCTTATGTAAGTGTCACACAGCTGATACGTGGGTTAGGCTGGGATTGTTTGGCGGGCAGACGACGTCGTTTTCGTTTAAATTTGTTGGAGAATATGCGAAAATCTCTAATTTACGAGTGCAATGAAATACTTCTTCCACCAACCTATTTAGGTCGCAATGACAGGAGGGATAAGATTCGAGGGATAAGATGCCGTACTGATACATTTATGTATTCTTTCTTTCCTCGTTCTGTTCGGGATTGGAATACTCTAAAATAAGATTGGTGCTTAGCACCCTCTGCCACCCACAGTAATTGTGAATTGCAGAGTATAGATGTAGATGTAGAATGTGGTACCAGTTACCAAATTTTGAAAGATATCCAGAAATTAACAACTAGTTCCATAAGCACGAAAAATATGTGTATTAAAGGCAGTAAAAAGCTAAATTTTAAAATCTTTTTATTTTACTTTTTCCAAATACAAGTATACAAATGAAGATATTAGTAAATATTTTATACTTAAAAAATTACATTTAATTCTCAAACTTGTGGCCTTGGGAGCTAATATTCGCTCTGGACCTAGGGGGAAAGTGTGTATTAGAACAGAAGGCCGCTAGTTTGAGCATTAAATCCAATGTTTAAAACAGCAAAAATATCAATAAACAGCATTAATGTCTTCGTTTTTAGAAATGGTATGACATAAACTGAACGTAGGTGGTGCATTAAGAAAATTGTAAACTTGACTAAAACTCTAAAAGCGTGACACTTTTTGAATTTGTTAGGTTACGGTAAAGGCCTTTCAACAACTAAAGGATTATCCATTACTAACCGTACACCTTGTATTTGTCGCTCATTAAAAATTAAAGCTACCATCATACCTAATAATTATCTTGATAAATGTATGTACTATTTCATTATACTTGTTAACCCGTCAGTTCTTATTTAAACAGAAGTTAATCCATTGGGAGTTATCTTTTTTTTTTTTTTTTTTTGCTTATGGCTTTATTGACATTCGATATCATTACATACAGGAAAGGACTGGGGGCAAGGAACGGGAAGGAATTCGGCCATTGCATTTTGAAGGAAGCTTCCCGGCATTCGCCTGGAATGATTTGGTGAAACGATGGAAAACACAACTCTGGATGGCCGACGGGGATTCGAACCCACGTGCGGAGTTTTCAGTTAAAAAATAACCTTCTCAGAATGTTTTGCGGAAATACCTGGCGATGTTCATTGACGTGCCTCCAGTGCCCACGCCTCAACGCCGTGCTCTTCCGGGATTCCCTATGCAAATCAGAGGAGCAGGTTGCACAAGTAATGCAATTTCCTGTCCTCTGACCGTTTACAGCGGATTAACAACGCTTGCGACATACTCTAGACGAAGAATTACGTAGGAAGTAGCCTCTAAAAAAATCTGTTCATTATGTGACAGTATTTTATCAATTCTAGGAGTTAAAGAGACTGTTTTCCTTAATTTGGGAGTCATATCTGTTTTAATGTGGCAGGATACGCGAACTAA